>CP139505.1:154824659-155118021 GCA_021014915.2 Artemisia tridentata subsp. tridentata
AAAAGCTTAAGAATAATAAATGAAAAACCCAGACTAGTGGACTATGGGGACTTACTAGCCTAAAAACCGAAAGTAATTAGCTTTAACAAACCTATTTTAGGGATGTGTAACAAAAATTTAAGGGTACTTGTCAAATTTTCACCTTGTAAGATAAATAGGCAAGTCGTTTATGACCAAATGAAGTATTAGTTTTTCCCATAACCAGTTTCATAAGTTGTCTATCCCGTATTAAGATTGATCCTCGTAAATTAGGAAATTCAAAGGATTCTACACCACCTGGTTATCCCACCCTTTTATACCTAGGTCTTATGGTAGCAATTCATAACCAAAAATTAAGCAAGTGACCGTACCTGGGGACACTGAAACCTCTATTGAATATCACCCGTAGGATCTTCTCCACCCTTTAGTTTTTTCATCATCTATGGGATCTTCTCCACCATATAGTCCATCCTCATCCCGTAGGATCTTCTTCCCCGATTAGGCTAACTACACCACCACCAGACTATTTCTTAATGAATCTATGTTTCCCAGAACTAATAATTCCTTATGGTTTTATAACGAGACCTTTAAAGGAGGAAACGACTCCCGAGAAATGAATCCCATACTTGTTTAGAATACCCATAATTTTTAGGAGTTCGAACTTTTCCGTTATATTCTACAATGTTTTTAAGAGTTAGAACTTGAAATCAATTCTTTTTGTCATTATTCTACAATGTTCTACAGTTAGAACTTGTATCCTTTCATGTTTCTACAATGTTCAAAGGGTTTTAGAACTTGTATCGAACTCTTCTGTCATATTCTACAATGTTCTAAGAGTTAGAACTTTATCGAATTCCTCCGTCATATTTTTACATGTTCTACGAGTTAGAACTTGTATCCGTCATATTCTACAATGTTTCTACGAGTTAGAACTTGTATTGAATAAAACATCTATGTCGGAATTTTCATAATCCTCATTATGACTGACTTGCGATATCTTTCTTACCCCATTGATGCGTGGTTTTGCAACCTTACAACAGGTTTTACCTCTCGAGGGATCTCAAGAGGCTTACAACCCCCACCAGGCAGTGTACCTGACCGATGTAGTATAGTGTAGTGGTAAGTACGGGGGATTGATCGTTCTCCACAGGGAATAGTGTTCGTTAGGTATGAAAAGCTACTCTAATAGGTCTAAGGTTGAGGAAGATTCTTTTTTATGTTTTTATATTTTTATGAAAGCAAGTAAAATCTCGGGTTTTGAAGGAGTGGGCGGAATTAGTTGCTAGTCAACTAACCCAAATTACTACAAATGCAAATAAAATAAAATAACAAAAATGAAAAGTGGTGAGAAACTTATGTGTGGAGAAATGTGTTTACTTAGATTTCCTTACTCCCTAACTATCTTTTACCGGTTAATTAGTGTGTATTAGTCGTGTGGATGACGGGTGTATTCCTTAAACCATTCGGTGGGGTGGCTACTTACTTCCCCAAACTCTACAAGCTCCTACTTCACTCCTATGTCGAGCCGGCTAGGAAGCTCCTAACATGGATCACTAGAATTCGCTTGTGCATTAAATACAACCATAAAAACCTTTAGTAACGCGTTTGGTTCATGTTTCTTAAGACGTTCAAGCAAGTTACCGAATAGGAAGTTAGCCAGTTTTCTTAAGCCTAACATAGATAAACAATCATCCAATACAACTAATAACACACTAACAACCAATAATCAATAGCTAGGTTTTTCATTAGATCTAAGCAAACACAAGATAAAATTAGCCTAACATGTTTAAACAAAAGACAAGCATAAGATAGAATCAAACAACACATAGACATATTGAATGATTAATTGATAACTTATCTTTCAATGAAACATGGAAGATCTCAAGGCAAGAAGCCCTGAAAAAGTAGCTAAAATCGTCTTAGGGTTTTATCCCAAAATTCCACACACTAAGCTCTCTTTAATGACAAAAAATTAGAAAACTATATATAGACTTTGACATCTGACGGCGTCACCTTATGCATTGTGACGCCGTCACCTCGCCGCTTTTAGGGTTCCCGGATGACCATCTTGACGCCGTCCCTCTTTAGCTCTTCAAAAATCCATTCTGGCTTATCAAGGCTTGACGCCGTCGGACCTATAACGTGACGCCGTCCCCTTATGATTTAAGCCGTGACGCCCTTGATTTAGTTAAAGCGTGACGCCGTCAGAATTCTCATGCAAACTCACTGGCCCGTCATGAGTAAATTTCACATCCAACTTTTCTTGCCAAAGCATGACGCCGTCTGGAGTTAATGTTGACGCCGTCAAAGGTGACTTTTAGCACAATTTTGAGACTTTGCCGTTTTCTTCACTTTTATGCTCCAAAAACGTCCAAAATGCCTCCTTTTCCAGATTTCTCCTCAAAAGTACCTAAAATGACAAAAGGAACGATTTAGGGCAATATTTGATCAAATAAATACGATTTCGGGCTTAAATGACCCCTTAAAAGCGGTACACTTTTCGCCTCATCAAATACCCTTACACTTGAGATTTGCTTGTCCTCAAGCAAATGCGCTTTTATTCTAATCAAAATACAAGTTAGGGGTCATTTAATGCAAACATAAAAGTAATTACAACAAATAATCGTTCCACTTCAATCATAATAAGCACGGAGATTACAAACTAGCACCTCACAAGTAGTGTTTAGATACTCACATCTCTCAAGTGTCATCAAAATAAATCTCATAAATGAAAACGGATAATATCTCTCACTACCTGTCATAGCAAATAGATTACCATAGGCTTGGGAAAGGATCGAAAACCTCCTCCACTAGGCGTAAGCACCTAAGATAAACTATCAAAGAGGGCTTTTAAATGGGTTATAATGTTAGGTGTAGGGAAAAGGAAAACACGGTTTTGTTGGATACGGGATATTTTACTGGTGGCGAGTTAAAGATCTTGATCAATTACATGTACTATACAACGTTGCTAAGCCAAGACTAGACTCGATCTTAAGCTAGAAACAAAATAACATAAACATAAAATAAACATAAAATAAAACGGGATGGTATCCGTATGTTTTTTCTATTTTTCTTTTTCTCATTTTTTGTATTTTTCTTGATTTTTTTATTTTTTTTTTTTTTTTTTTTTTTTTTTTTTTTTTTTTTTTTTTTGCATACACTTTTACCCTACCATCCAAAATAATACATCAAAGGGGCGTTGCATCCCCTTACACTTGAACTTTTACATAACTTTACAAATAACTATTCTAATGACTCGAATTAAGATAATTGAAAAACTTGAGTACTTTTAAAACATTTAGCACATATGGGGGTAATAAATGATGTTCTTCCCCATTACTCCATTACACTAGTACTTTACCCATGAGTCCCAATCGTCCCAAAACAATATGTACAGGGATATGACTCGACTTAGCAACCATGTAATCAACTAGATAATTAACTTGGGTTTAAACAAATTTGTAACAATAATGCACTAAAAATGAGTGCACACAAGGTAGGCTAGGGCGATTTGGGTGTACATTTTAGTGGGGTGTAACAAATTCTTCCTTTAAGTAAAATGCTTAAAGGTCGAAACGAAAAGATAGGCTCTGAGGGGTGTACTAGGGGTATCGTGTACTAAAAATGAGTACAACGCAAAGGGTGTGGGAGAATTACTTGACCGATGTAGCCAATGTAATTATAACAAAAACACAGGTGTAAAACAATGGGTTAATCCTAATGCCTCTTATCATGTAGTAAATCTAACTACACGAATGTAGTCTCACTTGTGGCCTCGGAATGGTCCTAACGCAAGTTCTAGAATCTAAGTGCTACCGGTACACACATCATAGCATAAATGCTTTTCCTACCAATTCTAGGGGCGAACCTCACATATTTGGGGGTGGAAAATTTTTTAGTGGTACGGTTTTGTGCTAGTCATATAACTCCTATCCGTGAGACGCTCATTAAGATCAAAGTTTCACTCCTATATGTTGTAAAAAATTTTAAATTTGGCACTAAAATTACCCTAACAGGTATTTATCTCAGTTTTATACACATCAACTATTAAACAAACAAAAATCAAGCATAATTGTATTCTCTAAAATCGTACTTTTACCCTCCCCTTACACTTAAGATGAACATTGTCCCCAATGTTCAAATAACAAAATGTAAAAGCATAAAGTAAAAGAATGAAATCAAATACTCCCCTGATTCGCTCGTTGGATAATGAAATTACACGGTTAAATCTTCCTCCAAAGAGAATGTTGAAGCTCCATTACTAATGCATCGCCATAAGCTTGATTCAAAACATTTCCTTGTCCAAAATAACCTGTTGAACCTGAGAAAACAAACACGAAAACCTGCATAACATCGGCGGGATAAAATCTATATATAAGGATATAATGCTTGTGGAATGATAACTTTGCAGATTCCTGGAGATTATAAGTTGGAGATTTTAATAAAAACTTTTTATGAAAACAAAATTTTCAAAAATTTCTGGAAATTAAATCTGACGCCGTCAGGTTATAACCCCTGACGCCGTCAGAAATGACCTGACAAAAATTTTCGTTTTAAGTTTCCGGAAAATTTCTGGAAAAACCTTTAACTTACTTCCTGGAAATCCTGCAAAACATCATTATGACTCGATACAAGCATTTGACTCAAACAAATACGAATATGTATGTTAATTTATTATTATTATGATTCATGTTAATTTGTGTTCTAATAAACCAATTTAGATTTCCCTTACACTTATCTTTTGCAAAATACCTTTATATGTAGTTAAGACGAAGTTAAAAACAACATAAAGCATTTTCACAAATTAGTTTTGAACATGAATCAATAAGAATAAAAATTAAACACACATACGGAAACAAATAAAATCAAACAAACAAATAAATAAACACACAAAGCAAATAAACCATGGGCTGCCTCCCAAGAGCGCTTGTTTTTGTTCGAGTCACGAGCCTGACTCTACCCTTATTTAATGGATAAAGGAGAGGTTTTCCCTACACTTAGGATTAAGTGCGGGTGATAGTAGCGATACACACCAGCTCGGTAGGAGTATGCCACGTGAGGAAAGAGTGGTGGATAAATTATATGCTCAAAGGGGTGTGCTCCTTTCATCATAACCTTGCCTAGTTTACTTTGGTCAATGGGTGAATTAAAGTTTCCTCCTAAAAAGGGATCATCTTCTATCAACTTTGAGAGACTCCTAATTGGGAATCCATCTTGACCTAATAAACCCGGTTTAAACCCATAATGTTTCTTACGATCAATCATGAATGGGTGATGTAAGTATGTAAGGTTATGGTTCACTCCTATGTCAGCTTCCTCTCTACAAGGCTTAGAGTCTACTACCTTCAACATAAAACTACCCGGACTATATGGTTTGATGGGTGGGTCGGGACCTAATTCAATTCCTAAGTTCACATCTAAGGATGGAAGATTAGGTAACGGTTTTGGTTTAGGCTCCGGTTCATCAAAACTAGGAACTTCCATAGAACTAAAAGAAAGGTTGCGATCACTAAAAGCATTCAAACCTATTTCTTCTAGTTGTGTTTGGTCCAAGGGCTCTACCTCTATTGGGGTTCCTATAGTCTCCTCAACTTCTTCCGGGTAAGTCACGGGTGGGGTGTGTGCCTCAAATGATGGTAGGACTTGTGGGGTACTTGGTGGGCTTATGTTACTTACCTCATCATTCCTTATGTCAAGATCACCTATATCCTCATCATGTATTTTAGTAGGATCTAACCCTAACATTTTCCCAAGTATCTCAAGTGCTTCTCTAGGCATCTTAACTTCTATATCCGAATCATAAGGATCATCCTTAATATTATGACTGCTATATTCAAATTGCCCAAAAGATTCATCATGTGTTTCTTGAGATTCATCATCATCGATCATAAAACCTAGGTCTTTTTGATCAATGTGATCATGTTCGGCTAAATCCTCCATCACATCAAGGTCACCTATGTGTTTGTTTTGTACTATGGCATTACATGACAACCACTTAGGTATCTCAACACTAACATATTCATCCCCAAACAAACTTGTTTCATGATCCTTGAAATTTGTGGTCAATTGACTTGTACTAACGTTTGTTGGGTTGTCTACTATATAATAATATTGGGCACACTCTTCAATAGCTTCCCATGCTTTCTCAGCACTTAATTCCCTAATATCCCTGCCGGCAATATGGTAAATGTACCTTTGGGCTTGTCGGTCGACATGATTGTAAAAGAATTGAGTTAGGGACCAAAAATCGAAGTTATGATGAGGGACTTTTTGGAGTAAATATTTAAAACGAGTCCATGCATCATAGAGAGGTTCATCTTTATGTTGTTTAAAAACATCAAGATGTCATATGGAGTGGGTGAATTACGTGGTTGGTAGTATGGTGGATTCGCGTTCTCCATAATGGTGAACGGAAGAGTCAATGGAAATTACGAACAAACACACAAAGAAATAAGATAGACTAAAGAAAACCTAGAAAAATAAAATAAAAATCTCACTAGAAAGGAATCTAGTGAGTAGACCTAATAGAAATAAAAATTCAACCTAAACAATAACTATTCCCCGGCAGCGGCGCCAAAAACTTGATGCGTGGGTTTTGCAACCTTACAACAGGTTTTACCTCTCGAGGGATCTCAAGAGGCTTACAACCCCACCAGGCAGTGTACCTGACCGATGTAGTATAGTGTAGTGGTAAGTACGGGGGATTGATCGTTCTCCACAGGGAATAGTGTTCGTTAGGTATGAAAAGCTACTCTAATAGGTCTAAGGGTTGAGGAAGATTCTTTTTTATGTTTTTATATTTTTATGAAAGCAAGTAAAATCTCGGGTTTTGAAGGAGTGGGCGGAATTAGTTGCTAGTCAACTAACCCAAATTACTACAAATGCAAATAAAATAAAATAACAAAAATGAAAAGTGGTGAGAAACTTATGTGTGGAGAAATGTGTTTACTTAGATTTCCTTACTCCCTAACTATCTTTTACCGGTTAATTAGTGTGTATTAGTCGTGTGGATGACGGGTGTATTCCTTAATACCATTCGTGGGGTGGCGTACTTACTTCCCCAAACTCTACAAGCTCCTACTTCACTCCTATGTCGAGCCGGCTAGGAAGCTCCTAACATGGGATCACTAGAATTCGCTTGTGCATTAAATACAACCATAAAAACCTTTAGTACGCGTTTGGTTCATGTTTCTTAAGACGTTCAAGCAAGTTACCGAATAGGAAGTTAGCCAGTTTTCTTAAGCCTAACATAGATAAACAATCATCCAATACAACTAATAACACACTAACAACCAATAATCAATAGCTAGGTTTCATTAGATCTAAGCAAACACAAGATAAAATTAGCCTAACATGTTAAACAAAAGACAAGCATAAGATAGAATCAAACAACACATAGACATATTGAATGATTAATTGATAACTTATCTTTCAATGAAACATGGAAGATCTCAAGGCAAGAAGCCCTGAAAAAGTAGCTAAAATCGTCTTAGGGTTTTATCCCAAAATTCCACACACTAAGCTCTCTTTAATGACAAAAAATTAGAAAACTATATATAGACTTTGACATCTGACGGCGTCACCTTATGCATTGTGACGCCGTCACCCTCGCCGCTTTTAGGGTTCCCGGATGACCATCTTGACGCCGTCCCTCTTTAGCTCTTCAAAAATCCATTCTGGCTTATCAAGGCTTGACGCCGTCGGACCTATAACGTGACGCCGTCCCCTTATGATTTAAGCCGTGACGCCCTTGATTTAGTTAAAGCGTGACGCCGTCAGAATTCTCATGCAAACTCACTGGCCCGTCATGAGTAAATTTCACATCCAACTTTTCTTGCCAAAGCATGACGCCGTCTGGAGTTAATGTTGACGCCGTCAAAGGTGACTTTTAGCACAATTTTGAGACTTTGCCGTTTTCTTCACTTTTATGCTCCAAAAACGTCCAAAATGCCTCCTTTTCCAGATTTCTCCTCAAAAGTACCTAAAATGACAAAAGGAACGATTTAGGGCAATATTTGATCAAATAAATACGATTTCGGGCTTAAATGACCCCTTAAAAGCGGTACACTTTTCGCCTCATCAAATACCCTTACACTTGAGATTTGCTTGTCCTCAAGCAAATGCGCTTTTATTCTAATCAAAATACAAGTTAGGGGTCATTTAATGCAAACATAAAAGTAATTACAACAAATAATCGTTCCACTTCAATCATAATAAGCACGGAGATTATAAACTAGCACCTCACAAGTAGTGTTTAGATACTCACATCTCTCAAGTGTCATCAAAATAAATCTCATAAATGAAAACGGATAATATCTCTCACTACCTGTCATAGCAAATAGATTACCATAGGCTTGGGAAAGGATCGAAAACCTCCTCCACTAGGCGTAAGCACCTAAGATAAACTATCAAAGAGGGCTTTTAAATGGGTTATAATGTTAGGTGTAGGGAAAAGGAAAACACGGTTTTGTTGGATACGGGATATTTTACTGGTGGCGAGTTAAAGATCTTGATCAATTACATGTACTATACAACGTTGCTAAGCCAAGACTAGACTCGATCTTAAGCTAGAAACAAAATAACATAAACATAAAATAAACATAAAATAAAACGGGATGGTAGTCCGTATGTTTTTTCTATTTTTCTTTTTCTCATTTTTTTGTATTTTTCTTGATTTTTTTTTTTTTTTTTTTTTTTTTTTTTTTTTTTTTTTTTTTTTTTTTTTTTTTTTGCATACACTTTTACCCTACCATCCAAAATAATACATCAAAGGGGCGTTGCATCCCCTTACACTTGAACTTTTACATAACTTTACAAATAACTATTCTAATGACTCGAATTAAGATAATTGAAAAACTTGGAGTACTTTTAAAACATTTAGCACATATGGGGGTAATAAATGATGTTCTTCCCCATTACTCCATTACACTAGTACTTTACCCATGAGTCCCAATCGTCCCAAAACAATATGTACAGGATATGACTCGACTTAGCAACCATGTAATCAACTAGATAATTAACTTGGGTTTAAACAAATTTGTAACAATAATGCACTAAAAATGAGTGCACACAAGGTAGGCTAGGGCGATTTGGGTGTACATTTTAGTGGGGTG
Organism: Artemisia tridentata subsp. tridentata; assembly: GCA_021014915.2. Classification (NCBI taxonomy): domain Eukaryota; kingdom Viridiplantae; phylum Streptophyta; class Magnoliopsida; order Asterales; family Asteraceae; genus Artemisia; species Artemisia tridentata. The sequence goes on from CP139505.1 coordinate 154,833,752, forward strand.
TAACAAATTCTTCCTTTAAGTAAAATGCTTAAAGGTCGAAACGAAAAGATAGGCTCTGAGGGGTGTACTAGGGGTATCGTGTACTAAAAATGAGTACAACGCAAAGGGTGTGGGAGAATTACTTGACCGATGTAGCCAATGTAATTATAACAAAAACACAGGTGTAAAACAATGGGTTAATCCTAATGCCTCTTATCATGTAGTAAATCTAACTACACGAATGTAGTCTCACTTGTGGCCTCGGAATGGTCCTAACGCAAGTTCTAGAATCTAAGTGCTACCGGTACACACATCATAGCATAAATGCTTTTCCTACCAATTCTAGGGGCGAACCTCACATATTTGGGGGTGGAAAATTTTTTAGTGGTACGGTTTTGTGCTAGTCATATAACTCCTATCCGTGAGACGCTCATTAAGATCAAAGTTTCACTCCTATATGTTGTAAAAAATTTTAAATTTGGCACTAAAATTACCCTAACAGGTATTTATCTCAGTTTTATACACATCAACTATTAAACAAACAAAAATCAAGCATAATTGTATTCTCTAAAATCGTACTTTTACCCTCCCCTTACACTTAAGATGAACATTGTCCCCAATGTTCAAATAACAAAATGTAAAAGCATAAAGTAAAAGAATGAAATCAAATACTCCCCTGATTCGCTCGTTGGATAATGAAATTACACGGTTAAATCTTCCTCCAAAGAGAATGTTGAAGCTCCATTACTAATGCATCGCCATAAGCTTGATTCAAAACATTTCCTTGTCCAAAATAACCTGTTGAACCTGAGAAAACAAACACGAAAACCTGCATAACATCGGCGGGATAAAATCTATATATAAGGATATAATGCTTGTGGAATGATAACTTTGCAGATTCCTGGAGATTATAAGTTGGAGATTTTAATAAAAACTTTTTATGAAAACAAAATTTTCAAAAATTTCTGGAAATTAAATCTGACGCCGTCAGGTTATAACCCCTGACGCCGTCAGAAATGACCTGACAAAAATTTTCGTTTTAAGTTTCCGGAAAATTTCTGGAAAAACCTTTAACTTACTTCCTGGAAATCCTGCAAAACATCATTATGACTCGATACAAGCATTTGACTCAAACAAATACGAATATGTATGTTAATTTATTATTATTATGATTCATGTTAATTTGTGTTCTAATAAACCAATTTAGATTTCCCTTACACTTATCTTTTGCAAAATACCTTTATATGTAGTTAAGACGAAGTTAAAAACAACATAAAGCATTTTCACAAATTAGTTTTGAACATGAATCAATAAGAATAAAAATTAAACACACATACGGAAACAAATAAAATCAAACAAACAAATAAATAAACACACAAAGCAAATAAACCATGGGCTGCCTCCCAAGAGCGCTTGTTTTTGTTCGAGTCACGAGCCTGACTCTACCCTTATTTAATGGATAAAGGAGAGGTTTTCCCTACACTTAGGATTAAGTGCGGGTGATAGTAGCGATACACACCAGCTCGGTAGGAGTATGCCACGTGAGGAAAGAGTGGTGGATAAATTATATGCTCAAAGGGGTGTGCTCCTTTCATCATAACCTTGCCTAGTTTACTTTGGTCAATGGGTGAATTAAAGTTTCCTCCTAAAAAGGGATCATCTTCTATCAACTTTGAGAGACTCCTAATTGGGAATCCATCTTGACCTAATAAACCCGTTTAAACCCATAATGTTTCTTACGATCAATCATGAATGGGTGATGTAAGTATGTAAGGTTATGGTTCACTCCTATGTCAGCTTCCTCTCTACAAGGCTTAGAGTCTACTACCTTCAACATAAAACTACCCGGACTATATGGTTTGATGGGTGGGTCGGGACCTAATTCAATTCCTAAGTTCACATCTAAGGATGGAAGATTAGGTAACGGTTTTGGTTTAGGCTCCGGTTCATCAAAACTAGGAACTTCCATAGAACTAAAAGAAAGGTTGCGATCACTAAAAGCATTCAAACCTATTTCTTCTAGTTGTGTTTGGTCCAAGGGCTCTACCTCTATTGGGGTTCCTATAGTCTCCTCAACTTCTTCCGGGTAAGTCACGGGTGGGGTGTGTGCCTCAAATGATGGTAGGACTTGTGGGGTACTTGGTGGGCTTATGTTACTTACCTCATCATTCCTTATGTCAAGATCACCTATATCCTCATCATGTATTTTAGTAGGATCTAACCCTAACATTTTCCCAAGTATCTCAAGTGCTTCTCTAGGCATCTTAACTTCTATATCCGAATCATAAGGATCATCCTCAATATTATGACTGCTATATTCAAATTGCCCAAAAGATTCATCATGTGTTTCTTGAGATTCATCATCATCGATCATAAAACCTAGGTCTTTTTGATCAATGTGATCATGTTCGGCTAAATCCTCCATCACATCAAGGTCACCTATGTGTTTGTTTTGTACTATGGCATTACATGACAACCACTTAGGTATCTCAACACTAACATATTCATCCCCAAACAAACTTGTTTCATGATCCTTGAAATTTGTGGTCAATTGACTTGTACTAACGTTTGTTGGGTTGTCTACTATATAATAATATTGGGCACACTCTTCAATAGCTTCCCATGCTTTCTCAGCACTTAATTCCCTAATATCCCTGCCGGCAATATGGTAAATGTACCTTTGGGCTTGTCGGTCGACATGATTGTAAAAGAATTGAGTTAGGGACCAAAAATCGAAGTTATGATGAGGGACTTTTTGGAGTAAATATTTAAAACGAGTCCATGCATCATAGAGAGGTTCATCTTTATGTTGTTTAAACATCAAGATGTCATATGGAGTGGGTGAATTACGTGGTTGGTAGTATGGTGGATTCGCGTTCTCCATAATGGTGAACGGAAGAGTCAATGGAAATTACGAACAAACACACAAAGAAATAAGATAGACTAAAGAAAACCTAGAAAAATAAAATAAAAATCTCACTAGAAAGGAATCTAGTGAGTAGACCTAATAGAAATAAAAATTCAACCTAAACAATAACTATTCCCCGGCAGCGGCGCCAAAAACTTGATGCGTGGGTTTTGCAACCTTACAACAGGTTTTACCTCTCGAGGGATCTCAAGAGGCTTACAACCCCACCAGGCAGTGTACCTGACCGATGTAGTATAGTGTAGTGGTAAGTACGGGGATTGATCGTTCTCCACAGGGAATAGTGTTCGTTAGGTATGAAAAGCTACTCTAATAGGTCTAAGGGTTGAGGAAGATTCTTTTTTATGTTTTTATATTTTTATGAAAGCAAGTAAAATCTCGGGTTTTGAAGGAGTGGGCGGAATTAGTTGCTAGTCAACTAACCCAAATTACTACAAATGCAAATAAAATAAAATAACAAAAATGAAAAGTGGTGAGAAACTTATGTGTGGAGAAATGTGTTTACTTAGATTTCCTTACTCCCTAACTATCTTTTACCGGTTAATTAGTGTGTATTAGTCGTGTGGATGACGGGTGTATTCCTTAATACCATTCGTGGGTGGCGTACTTACTTCCCCAAACTCTACAAGCTCCTACTTCACTCCTATGTCGAGCCGGCTAGGAAGCTCCTAACATGGGATCACTAGAATTCGCTTGTGCATTAAATACAACCATAAAAACCTTTAGTACGCGTTTGGTTCATGTTTCTTAAGACGTTCAAGCAAGTTACCGAATAGGAAGTTAGCCAGTTTTCTTAAGCCTAACATAGATAAACAATCATCCAATACAACTAATAACACACTAACAACCAATAATCAATAGCTAGGTTTCATTAGATCTAAGCAAACACAAGATAAAATTAGCCTAACATGTTAAACAAAAGACAAGCATAAGATAGAATCAAACAACACATAGACATATTGAATGATTAATTGATAACTTATCTTTCAATGAAACATGGAAGATCTCAAGGCAAGAAGCCCTGAAAAAGTAGCTAAAATCGTCTTAGGGTTTTATCCCAAAATTCCACACACTAAGCTCTCTTTAATGACAAAAAATTAGAAAACTATATATAGACTTTGACATCTGACGGCGTCACCTTATGCATTGTGACGCCGTCACCTCGCCGCTTTTAGGGTTCCCGGATGACCATCTTGACGCCGTCCCTCTTTAGCTCTTCAAAAATCCATTCTGGCTTATCAAGGCTTGACGCCGTCGGACCTATAACGTGACGCCGTCCCCTTATGATTTAAGCCGTGACGCCCTTGATTTAGTTAAAGCGTGACGCCGTCAGAATTCTCATGCAAACTCACTGGCCCGTCATGAGTAAATTTCACATCCAACTTTTCTTGCCAAAGCATGACGCCGTCTGGAGTTAATGTTGACGCCGTCAAAGGTGACTTTTAGCACAATTTTGAGACTTTGCCGTTTTCCTTCACTTTTATGCTCCAAAAACGTCCAAAATGCCTCCTTTTCCAGATTTCTCCTCAAAAGTACCTAAAATGACAAAAGGAACGATTTAGGGCAATATTTGATCAAATAAATACGATTTCGGGCTTAAATGACCCCTTAAAAGCGGTACACTTTTCGCCTCATCAAATACCCTTACACTTGAGATTTGCTTGTCCTCAAGCAAATGCGCTTTTATTCTAATCAAAATACAAGTTAGGGGTCATTTAATGCAAACATAAAAGTAATTACAACAAATAATCGTTCCACTTCAATCATAATAAGCACGGAGATTATAAACTAGCACCTCACAAGTAGTGTTTAGATACTCACATCTCTCAAGTGTCATCAAAATAAATCTCATAAATGAAAACGGATAATATCTCTCACTACCTGTCATAGCAAATAGATTACCATAGGCTTGGGAAAGGATCGAAAACCTCCTCCACTAGGCGTAAGCACCTAAGATAAACTATCAAAGAGGGCTTTTAAATGGGTTATAATGTTAGGTGTAGGGAAAAGGAAAACACGGTTTTGTTGGATACGGGATATTTTACTGGTGGCGAGTTAAAGATCTTGATCAATTACATGTACTATACAACGTTGCTAAGCCAAGACTAGACTCGATCTTAAGCTAGAAACAAAATAACATAAACATAAAATAAACATAAAATAAAACGGGATGGTAGTCCGTATGTTTTTTCTATTTTTCTTTTTCTCATTTTTTTGTATTTTTCTTGATTTTTTTTTATTTTTTTTTTTTTTTTTTTTTTTTTTTTTTTTTTTTTTTTTTTTTTGCATACACTTTTACCCTACCATCCAAAATAATACATCAAAGGGGCGTTGCATCCCCTTACACTTGAACTTTTACATAACTTTACAAATAACTATTCTAATGACTCGAATTAAGATAATTGAAAAACTTGGAGTACTTTTAAAACATTTAGCACATATGGGGGTAATAAATGATGTTCTTCCCCATTACTCCATTACACTAGTACTTTACCCATGAGTCCCAATCGTCCCAAAACAATATGTACAGGGATATGACTCGACTTAGCAACCATGTAATCAACTAGATAATTAACTTGGGTTTAAACAAATTTGTAACAATAATGCACTAAAAATGAGTGCACACAAGGTAGGCTAGGGCGATTTGGGTGTACATTTTAGTGGGGTGTAACAAATTCTTCCTTTAAGTAAAATGCTTAAAGGTCGAAACGAAAAGATAGGCTCTGAGGGGTGTACTAGGGGTATCGTGTACTAAAAATGAGTACAACGCAAAGGGTGTGGGAGAATTACTTGACCGATGTAGCCAATGTAATTATAACAAAAACACAGGTGTAAAACAATGGGTTAATCCTAATGCCTCTTATCATGTAGTAAATCTAACTACACGAATGTAGTCTCACTTGTGGCCTCGGAATGGTCCTAACGCAAGTTCTAGAATCTAAGTGCTACCGGTACACACATCATAGCATAAATGCTTTTCCTACCAATTCTAGGGGCGAACCTCACATATTTGGGGGTGGAAAATTTTTTAGTGGTACGGTTTTGTGCTAGTCATATAACTCCTATCCGTGAGACGCTCATTAAGATCAAAGTTTCACTCCTATATGTTGTAAAAAATTTTAAATTTGGCACTAAAATTACCCTAACAGGTATTTATCTCAGTTTTATACACATCAACTATTAAACAAACAAAAATCAAGCATAATTGTATTCTCTAAAATCGTACTTTTACCCTCCCCTTACACTTAAGATGAACATTGTCCCCAATGTTCAAATAACAAAATGTAAAAGCATAAAGTAAAAGAATGAAATCAAATACTCCCCTGATTCGCTCGTTGGATAATGAAATTACACGGTTAAATCTTCCTCCAAAGAGAATGTTGAAGCTCCATTACTAATGCATCGCCATAAGCTTGATTCAAAACATTTCCTTGTCCAAAATAACCTGTTGAACCTGAGAAAACAAACACGAAAACCTGCATAACATCGGCGGGATAAAATCTATATATAAGGATATAATGCTTGTGGAATGATAACTTTGCAGATTCCTGGAGATTATAAGTTGGAGATTTTAATAAAAACTTTTTATGAAAACAAAATTTTCAAAAATTTCTGGAAATTAAATCTGACGCCGTCAGGTTATAACCCCTGACGCCGTCAGAAATGACCTGACAAAAATTTTCGTTTTAAGTTTCCGGAAAATTTCTGGAAAAACCTTTAACTTACTTCCTGGAAATCCTGCAAAACATCATTATGACTCGATACAAGCATTTGACTCAAACAAATACGAATATGTATGTTAATTTATTATTATTATGATTCATGTTAATTTGTGTTCTAATAAACCAATTTAGATTTCCCTTACACTTATCTTTTGCAAAATACCTTTATATGTAGTTAAGACGAAGTTAAAAACAACATAAAGCATTTTCACAAATTAGTTTTGAACATGAATCAATAAGAATAAAAATTAAACACACATACGGAAACAAATAAAATCAAACAAACAAATAAATAAACACACAAAGCAAATAAACCATGGGCTGCCTCCCAAGAGCGCTTGTTTTTGTTCGAGTCACGAGCCTGACTCTACCCTTATTTAATGGATAAAGGAGAGGTTTTCCCTACACTTAGGATTAAGTGCGGGTGATAGTAGCGATACACACCAGCTCGGTAGGAGTATGCCACGTGAGGAAAGAGTGGTGGATAAATTATATGCTCAAAGGGGTGTGCTCCTTTCATCATAACCTTGCCTAGTTTACTTTGGTCAATGGGTGAATTAAAGTTTCCTCCTAAAAAGGGATCATCTTCTATCAACTTTGAGAGACTCCTAATTGGGAATCCATCTTGACCTAATAAACCCGGTTTAAACCCATAATGTTTCTTACGATCAATCATGAATGGGTGATGTAAGTATGTAAGGTTATGGTTCACTCCTATGTCAGCTTCCTCTCTACAAGGCTTAGAGTCTACTACCTTCAACATAAAACTACCCGGACTATATGGTTTGATGGGTGGGTCGGGACCTAATTCAATTCCTAAGTTCACATCTAAGGATGGAAGATTAGGTAAACGGTTTTGGTTTAGGCTCCGGTTCATCAAAACTAGGAACTTCCATAGAACTAAAAGAAAGGTTGCGATCACTAAAAGCATTCAAACCTATTTCTTCTAGTTGTGTTTGGTCCAAGGGCTCTACCTCTATTGGGGTTCCTATAGTCTCCTCAACTTCTTCCGGGTAAGTCACGGGTGGGGTGTGTGCCTCAAATGATGGTAGGACTTGTGGGGTACTTGGTGGGCTTATGTTACTTACCTCATCATTCCTTATGTCAAGATCACCTATATCCTCATCATGTATTTTAGTAGGATCTAACCCTAACATTTTCCCAAGTATCTCAAGTGCTTCTCTAGGCATCTTAACTTCTATATCCGAATCATAAGGATCATCCTTAATATTATGACTGCTATATTCAAATTGCCCAAAAGATTCATCATGTGTTTCTTGAGATTCATCATCATCGATCATAAAACCTAGGTCTTTTTGATCAATGTGATCATGTTCGGCTAAATCCTCCATCACATCAAGGTCACCTATGTGTTTGTTTTGTACTATGGCATTACATGACAACCACTTAGGTATCTCAACACTAACATATTCATCCCCAAACAAACTTGTTTCATGATCCTTGAAATTTGTGGTCAATTGACTTGTACTAACGTTTGTTGGGTTGTCTACTATATAATAATATTGGGCACACTCTTCAATAGCTTCCCATGCTTTCTCAGCACTTAATTCCCTAATATCCCTGCCGGCAATATGGTAAATGTACCTTTGGGCTTGTCGGTCGACATGATTGTAAAAGAATTGAGTTAGGGACCAAAAATCGAAGTTATGATGAGGGACTTTTTGGAGTAAATATTTAAAACGAGTCCATGCATCATAGAGAGGTTCATCTTTATGTTGTTTAAACATCAAGATGTCATATGGAGTGGGTGAATTACGTGGTTGGTAGTATGGTGGATTCGCGTTCTCCATAATGGTGAACGGAAGAGTCAATGGAAATTACGAACAAACACACAAAGAAATAAGATAGACTAAAGAAAACCTAGAAAAATAAAATAAAAATCTCACTAGAAAGGAATCTAGTGAGTAGACCTAATAGAAATAAAAATTCAACCTAAACAATAACTATTCCCCGGCAGCGGCGCCAAAAACTTGATGCGTGGGTTTTGCAACCTTACAACAGGTTTTACCTCTCGAGGGATCTCAAGAGGCTTACAACCCCACCAGGCAGTGTACCTGACCGATGTAGTATAGTGTAGTGGTAAGTACGGGGGATTGATCGTTCTCCACAGGGAATAGTGTTCGTTAGGTATGAAAAGCTACTCTAATAGGTCTAAGGGTTGAGGAAGATTCTTTTTTATGTTTTTATATTTTTATGAAAGCAAGTAAAATCTCGGGTTTTGAAGGAGTGGGCGGAATTAGTTGCTAGTCAACTAACCCAAATTACTACAAATGCAAATAAAATAAAATAACAAAAATGAAAAGTGGTGAGAAACTTATGTGTGGAGAAATGTGTTTACTTAGATTTCCTTACTCCCTAACTATCTTTTACCGGTTAATTAGTGTGTATTAGTCGTGTGGATGACGGGTGTATTCCTTAATACCATTCGTGGGGTGGCGTACTTACTTCCCCAAACTCTACAAGCTCCTACTTCACTCCTATGTCGAGCCGGCTAGGAAGCTCCTAACATGGGATCACTAGAATTCGCTTGTGCATTAAATACAACCATAAAAACCTTTAGTACGCGTTTGGTTCATGTTTCTTAAGACGTTCAAGCAAGTTACCGAATAGGAAGTTAGCCAGTTTTCTTAAGCCTAACATAGATAAACAATCATCCAATACAACTAATAACACACTAACAACCAATAATCAATAGCTAGGTTTCATTAGATCTAAGCAAACACAAGATAAAATTAGCCTAACATGTTAAACAAAAGACAAGCATAAGATAGAATCAAACAACACATAGACATATTGAATGATTAATTGATAACTTATCTTTCAATGAAACATGGAAGATCTCAAGGCAAGAAGCCCTGAAAAAGTAGCTAAAATCGTCTTAGGGTTTTATCCCAAAATTCCACACACTAAGCTCTCTTTAATGACAAAAAATTAGAAAACTATATATAGACTTTGACATCTGACGGCGTCACCTTATGCATTGTGACGCCGTCACCTCGCCGCTTTTAGGGTTCCCGGATGACCATCTTGACGCCGTCCCTCTTTAGCTCTTCAAAAATCCATTCTGGCTTATCAAGGCTTGACGCCGTCGGACCTATAACGTGACGCCGTCCCCTTATGATTTAAGCCGTGACGCCCTTGATTTAGTTAAAGCGTGACGCCGTCAGAATTCTCATGCAAACTCACTGGCCCGTCATGAGTAAATTTCACATCCAACTTTTCTTGCCAAAGCATGACGCCGTCTGGAGTTAATGTTGACGCCGTCAAAGGTGACTTTTAGCACAATTTTGAGACTTTGCCGTTTTCTTCACTTTTATGCTCCAAAAACGTCCAAAATGCCTCCTTTTCCAGATTTCTCCTCAAAAGTACCTAAAATGACAAAAGGAACGATTTAGGGCAATATTTGATCAAATAAATACGATTTCGGGCTTAAATGACCCCTTAAAAGCGGTACACTTTTCGCCTCATCACCCATGCTATCCGTCAAATATTGATAGAATGGTGCCCAAGCGATCGTCAACATCTGCTACTCCGGCCATGACTCAGGATGCCATCTGGCAACTAGTTGCTGACAGTGTGACTGCGGCACTAGAATCCCGAGCTCCTAACACGACTACTAACGCCGATAGAAACCACGAGCCGAGAGAAACCTCTGTAGTGAAGAAGAGTAGCTATAAAGAGTTCATGAGCTGCCAACCTTTAAATTTCAAAGGTACAGAAGGCGCTGTTGGACTAATCCATTGGTTCAAACGAAGCGAATCAATATTCTCTCGCAGTAACTATACTGAGGATTTAAAAGTAAAGTTTGCTACCGGTACACTTACTGAAGAAGCTCTATCCTAGTGGAATTCATTTGCCCAACCGGTGGGAATTGAGGAAGGGTATAAAACTACCTGGACCGAATTCAAAAATCTTATGATTAAGAAGTACTGCCCCCGGACAGAAGTCAAGAAAACGGAGGATGAATTTTATAACTTGACTTTGAAGGGGAATGTGGTGTGTGTGCACAAGTATATATATATATATATATATATATATATATATATATATATATATATATATATATATATATATATATATATATATATATTAGTGTAGGAAAAATCCTACCAAAGGGCGAATTCTATCTCTAACCAAGATTGAATAAAACAAGAGGTCAAAGATTTTCAAACAAAATATAATTCAGGAAGTATTGATTTTTCCAGGGTCGTGAGGTTCCGATGAAGTGTGAATGGAATGATTTGATTAAGTGAGGAATTTTGGGATTATATCTAAAAATTGAAATCATAAAATAAAAAGTAACTAAAAGCATAAAAAATGAATAAGCAAAGTGTCACACCCCCAAATTTCGTTACTTGCAGCGGAATAAGTCATTCAGGGGCACGACTGGTCATAGCACCAAAGTTATAGTTATATTGAACGACCTAAAGTGTCGTTTAGAAAATACATCGTTTGATCATTTAAAAACATTCATAGTTATAAAGCTAGGTCCCAAAAGGTGAAGCAAGTTTTCAGAAAACAAGTTCATACAATTCAAACGATGGATAAGTGCATAAAATATAAAGTGAGACGCGTCGACTCCGCGACTCCATGATGTCCATATGCAAGCCAACATGCGATACCTTAATTACCTGAAAATACATTGCTAAAAATGGTCAACAAAAATGTTGGTGAGATCATAGGTTTATGTAAATGAATGATTGTACGGAAACCACAAGTATAAAGTGTATGACAAATCCATGCCACATAAAAATGATACATTTGCTCTAAGCTCATGACCCCGAAGCTAGACTGAATGAAATGCCCCAACCGAGTGTTTTCCTATCACTCAAATATGACAGAAATGAAATGCGTTCGTTTGACCAGTTGGTGCTACCAACCCGAACGGAGGAGTCACCCTCAATAGATCTATCCACTCAGTCTCGCTTACTAACAATTAACGGTTCATGATAATATAAGAGGACTTTAATCTGGGAAATGATGTAACTTAAGCAATGTAATGAGTTTGTATACTTTGGTTCGCATATAAAAATGGTGCAATGTATTCTCCCCCGAGAGTTTAGAAATCAATAAACAATTTAAAACGGGGCTATGAAAACTCACCTGATATGATATAGCAACAATGATCACAATGGATATGATGAGATGAGGCTCGGTTCCTAACCGCGACCTATCATGAATGATATGATCTAAGGTAAGCAAATGAAATGATGTTACTCATGCAAACACGTATGTTATCGATACCACTCGAAAGTTTTGAAAACAATGTTTATCGTCGAAAAAATACATTTTGACGTCTTGTTAAGTTATAAACCACATTTCGCGTAAATATGTTAAAACTACACTCCATGATCCTTGTTTGGTGTTCTATTGGCAAATATAATGTTTTCTTCGCAAAACAATACTTTTCATACTTGTGAAAATATATCCAAAACGGCCTTGCAAAACTAGTCGCGAATTAGTGCACGTTAAGTGTTGTGAATGAATTTGACGTCCTTGAAAATAAAACGTTGTTACAAGTTTTTCGTGTCGTGTTGTTAGACTTTTGATCATACGCGTCTTGAATAGATAGAAAACTGGCTATCAATGTAATGGCTTGTAAAAATGTTAACGTATATACTTAGAAAAATACTTTCTATTAGGGCTGACAAAATAGAATAGAGTTCGTCGGCTTCGAACGTGTATATCTCGGTCGTTATAAGCTCGTTTTCTACGTTCTTTATATCCACGGATTCGTCATAACATGAACTAACAAAATCTCAGTAGTTTGGCTCTCCTAGATCACATCTAACACCTCGTTTGGTCCTTTAAAGTTCGGCTAACAGCACGCTTATTTTCAGAAAATTAGTTTTCGTCGCCTAACTTCGAAAAATCATATCTCCTTCGTTATAAGTCGGTTTTTAGTGATTCTTGCGGCCACGGTTTCGTTTTTGAAAGAACTTTCTGAATATGAAGGCCAAAATATGCTAAAAATTACTGAGTTTTTCAGTTTACACGATTTTGGACAGTAGGTATATATATGTTTTAAAAACTCATTTCTATGGTTCTAATCTTGATCATACCACCTCAAATCAACTCCACAAGTTCGCAAATCCTACCATACACCTTCTTAGGGTGTCATAGAGTCCTAAACATCACCAACCTTGGTGGATCTCATGTGGTTATTAGTGAAACTTATAGATCTAGTGTTTGTGATAGTTTATAAACAAAATGGTATCAAAACATAAGTAACTTGCAAAAGTAACTAGTATAACCTTGAAAATACATGATCATATGAAGTAAATGAAAGTATGAAAAGATCAAAATGATGTTCTTGAAGTTTACTTACAATCTTGGAGTGATTTGATGAGAAAGATGCAATAACTTAAGGTTTTGATCACAAGACCTTAACTAGGATAGTAAATGGAGTATGATTATGCTTTGTTCTTGAAAAATCTATGGATTTCTCCTCTTGTTCTTGATGTGGCCGAACCTAGGAGATGAATATGGAGAGAGTTTGATCTAAAATGGCTAGTTGGTTATGTTAGTGTATGTGTTTAAGTTAGTGGAAGTGAAAATAAATGTGTACTAATTCAATTAATGCATTTTGGAGTATTAGCTAAGTGGATGGTTAGGGGGGCGACACACATGGGCTAAATGGGAAGGATATTATGAAATCTTGCCAAGTGTCCCATTAGTGTAAGTATTTAGTTGATTTGTGTATACATTGAGTGTTATCGGGTACCGAGTTAACTAGAAATAACTCGTGACGAGGTGAAATGAGATACGACGAAGTTGTAAAAATTGTAAAATCATGTTCCTTGCAAGAATCGGGTGTTAGAATGATAATCGGATTGAAATTTCGTAAATCGACGGAGTTATAAGCGTCAAATGAAAAATGTAACGATTGGTTTAAAAACACCGGGTAAAGTAATAATATAATCTCTATATTACTATAATTAGCTTGAAAATGTATTAGGATCATTGTCTGGAGTATTTGGTTTACTGTTGGTAGAAATGACTGAGTGGTAACGTTAATTAAACAATTATGCATACGTTAATGAAAATCACACAGACACATGCATGAACTGATATGGTACTGATATTACTGATGATATGCAGACTACTCTAGTTTGTATGATGTGTCCTTACTGATGATGCTTGAATACGCCGCTAAACCTAACTGGTTACGCGCATTTGAATACTCGTAAACCTAGTTTACGACATGATGAATGATGCCCAGGAATAGTGATTTCCCTACGGGAATGAATAGTGTCATGTGAATAGTAAAATTTTTGACGACTTCTCAAAGTCTCAAACTGACTTCAAAAATGATGAATGGTGAAATGATGAATAGTGATCGGTGAATAGTGTTTGATGAATAGTAACTCATGAATAGTAAATTGTCGGGGTTTGGAAAATGACCTGAAATTACGAGTTGTGATAGTCGACCACCCTAAAAGGAATTCAGTCCCAGAATTCAGCTGATGTTGTTCTCTGGAGTGGTCTCGGTGAAAAGATGTAGGTATTTGAGTCGCATCTGGTCTTCCCGTTCCCAAGTAAACTCAGGACCTCTGCGAGAATTCCAGCGAACTTTGACGATCGGAATTCGGCTTTGCTTCAACTGTTTGACCTCCCGGTCCATGATTTCTGCTAATTTTTCCACAAAGTTAAGCTTATCATCGATCTGAATTTCTTCCAATGGAATTACGAGCGTTTCGTCTGAAAGACATTTCTTGAGGTTTGAGACATGAAATGTGTTATGTACATTGCTGAGCTCTGACGGAAGCTCAAGCCTGTATGCTACCGGACCAACCTTTTCTAGAATCTCGAATGGTCCTATGTATCTCGGGTTCAACTTACCGCACTTCCCAAATCGTATCACGCCCTTCCAAGGCAAGACCTTCAACATGACTTTGTCTCCAACTTGAAATTCTAATGGTTTACGTCGAACATCAGCGTAACTTTTTTGTCGACTTCTGGCTGTTTGGAGTCTTTCTCGAATCTGAATTATCTTTTCGGTTGTCTCTCTGACCAACTCTGGACCTGTTAGTTGTACATCACCAACTTCGGCCCAACAAACTGGGGACCTGCACTTACGACCGTAGAGTGCCTCGAATGGTGCAGCTTTTATGCTTGTATGATAACTGTTATTGTAAGAGAACTCGATCAATGGCAAATGGTTAGCCCAACCATTTCCAAAGTCAATGACACATGCCCTGAGAATGTCTTCCAATGTCTGAATCGTTCTCTCGCTCTGACCATCGGTCTGAGGATGATAGGCGGTACTCATGTCTAACTTTGATCCAAATAAGTCTTGCAATGACTCCCAAAAGTTTGAAGTAAAGCGACTGTCTCTGTCGGAAATGATGGAAATTGGTGCACCGTGCCTTGAGACAATTTCCTTGACGTTAAGTCTGGCGAACTGATCCATAGTGTAAGTCTCTTTGATTGGAATGAAATGAGCTGACTTGGTGAGACGATCAACTATTACCCAAATAGCATCAAAACCTCCTGATGTTTTGGGAAGTTTAGTGACAAAGTCCATTGTAATGCGTTCCCACTTCCACTGGGGAATCTTTGGTTGTTGAAGTAATCCTGATGGTTTCTGGTACTCGGCTTTCACTTTAGCACAAGTAAGGCATTTACTGACATACGTAGCTATCTCTGCTTTCATATTGGGCCACCAATAAAGCTTCTTGAGATCCTGATACATCTTATCTGAACCTGGATGAATAGAGTACTTTGACTTATGTGATTCGTGCATGATCAACTCTCGTATTCCACCATAGAGAGGTATCCAACTTCTATCCTTGAAGCATAACATTCCATCTGATCTCCTTACTAAACTGTTTACATTATCTTGCATTCCTTTAAGTGTTTCACTTGGTAGGTTTTCTTCCTTGAGTGCTTCTACCTGAGCCTATAGGATCTTTGATGGTAGTGGTGAAATAATTGTCATTCCCAATGATCTGACTCTCAAAGGCTTGAGTCTTTCTTTCCGACTGAGTGCATCTGCCACAACGTTGGCTTTTCTTGGATGATATCTGGTTTCGCAGTCATAATCACTAAGTAGTTCCAACCAACGACGTTGCCTCATGTTAAGTTCCTTCTGATCAAGAATGTACTGTAGGCTTTTGTGGTCTGTAAATACTACACACTTTGTTCCATAAAGATAATGCCTCCAAATATTGAGTGCGAAAACCACGACACCCAACTCTAAGTCGTGAGTAGTGTAGTTCTTCTCATGCTTCTTAAGCTGACGAGATGCATAAGCTATCACCTTCTCATTTTGCATTAACACTGCCCCTAGTCCTTTGTGTGAAGCATCGCAATATACCACGAAATTTTCAATCCCTTCTGGTAATGACAAAATTGGCGTGCTACAAAGTTTCTGTTTCAACAACTGAAAAGCGGTCTCTTGCTTTTCTCCCCAATCGTACTTCTGGTTCTTTTGTGTCAACTTGGTCAGTGGCTTAGCTATTTTGGAAAACCCTTCAATGAACCTTCTGTAATATCCGGCAAGTCCTAAGAATTGACAAATTTCTGTGGGAGTTTTTGGAGTTGCCCAATCTTTAACTGCCTCAATCTTTGCTGGATCAACTTGTAGTCCTTGACTATCAATGACGTGACCAAGAAATTGTACTCTTCTGATCCAAAAATCACACTTTGAAAATTTGGCATACAGTTTCTCTTTCTTGAGCAGTTCTAAGATTGTTCTGAGGTGTTCTCGATGCTCTTCTTCACTCTTTGAGTAGATCAAGATATCGTCAATGAATACGATCACAAACTTGTCTAGATACGGCTTGCACACCCTGTTCATGAGATCCATGAACACAGCTGGTGCGTTGGTTAATCCGAACGGCATTACCTGAAATTCATAATGACCATAGCGTGTTCTGAACGCTGTCTTCGGGATATCCTCCTCTCGAACCTTAAGCTGATGGTAACCTGATCTCAAGTCGATCTTGGAGTAATAACTGGAACCTTGCAACTGATCAAATAAATCTTCGATCCTGGGAAGTGGATAACGATTCTTCACCGTTAATTTGTTTAGCTCTCGATAATCAATGCACATTCTGAAAGATCCATCTTTCTTCTTTACAAACAAAACTGGTGCTCCCCAAGGCGATGAACTCGGCCTAATGAATCCTTTATCCAAGAGCTCTTGCAATTGGTTCGACAACTCTTGCATTTCTGAAGGTGCAAGTCGATAAGGTGCTCGCGCAATTGGTGCGGCTCCCGGTACTAATTCAATCTAAAATTTGACTTGGCGAGTAGGTGGCAGTCCTGGTAAATCTTCTGGAAAAACTCTAACTGTTGGCACATCCTCAAGTCGCTTCTCTTCCGACTTCTTTTCTGTGATATGAGCCAAGAATGCATAACAACCCTTCTTTATGTATTTCTCTGTTTTAATGCACGAGATGATGCTGAGTCTAGTCCCACTGCGTTCTCCGCGAACGACCAATGTTTCGCCATCATAAAGAAGATGAACAACTTTTTCATCACAGATGATTCTGGCATGATGTTGAGATAACCAATCCATACCGATGACAATATCGAAACTTCCAAGTTCTACTGGCATGAGGTCTATATTGAATGGGTGATTGAGAAAATTAAGAGTGCAACCACGAATAATCGTGTCGGTGCCAACTAAACTACCGTTAGCTAGTTCAATGTGATATGGAGTGTCTAATGCGGTTGGTTCAATTTTGAGTAATGGTGCAAATGCAGTAGAAACAAAACTTCTATCGGCTCCTGAATCAAATAGTATGGATGCATAACGATTATTAATGAGGAACGTACCCGTAACGACACTCGGGTCCTCCCTGACATCTTCTCCTCCAAGGAAATAAGCTCTTCCCCTAGCTGTTCCACCTTGGTTATTGTTTCCCTGATTCTTTCCTTTCGGACATTCCTTCTTGAAGTGTCCAACTTCTTCACATCCAAAGCATGTTACTGGGGGCTTCTGATTATCAACCACAATCGGAGCTTTGCAACCCCTTGTCGAATGACCAACCTTTTTACAGTTTCCACACGGATTCGGACAATTTCCAGGATTATGATGGGTTTGGCATTTGTTGCACTTGGGTAAAGTACCACTGTAACCTCTTTTCTCAATTTGACCTGCAACATAAGCCTTTGCAGTTTCCTGTCTCTTGGGTGGTGGTTGAGTAACATTGCTACCCTGGTTGTTGTCCCGATTTCTCTTCTTATTGTTGTTATTGGAATTGTTTCGGTTGCTGTTATAGTTGTTGTTTCGGTAGTTGTTGTTGGAGTTACGGTTGTTGTAGTTACGGTTACTGTTGGTGTTGTTGTTGTCTGAAGCAGTTCCTTTCTTCACTATCTGAGCCATGAGTTTCTGAGACATTCTGATTGCTTCATCCAATGTTTGTGGGTCAAAAGAAATCACATCACCACGGATGTTGTGAGGTAATCCTCCAATGAAATTCTCCAATAGTTTCTCAGTATCCGGAACCATTGTCGGACATAATGCTGCCAATTCCTGGAATCTCCTGATATAAGCCTCAATATCATTACCTGCTGTCACTAGTTCATAAAACTCTGTTTCCATCTTTTTCACTTCTGTTCGTGGGCAAAACTTCTTTGTCAGCAACTTCTTGAATTCATCCCATGTAAGCTTGTGAGCATTCTCCATTCCCATGGGCTTTGCATACGAATTCCACCATGACATAGCTTCTCCAACGAGTGTACTAGTAGCAAACTTAACCTTGCTGTCTTCCGGATAGTTGCATAGAAGGAATACTGATTCTGTCTTTTCAAACCATCGGATCATGGCAGTGGCTCCTTCAGTGCCTTTGAATTTTTCTGGATCACCACTCTTGAAATCTTTGTACGTACATTTACGACCATTTGTTCCATTAGTATCTGTTCCTGCGGCTTTCGCGGTTTCTGCCCGTGAAGCGGCTTCAGCAGCAGCTGCAGCTACGGCAGCTCTTTCAGTTACCAATGCTGCCTTAATACTGTCGGCAACAAGTCTCTTGATCTGAGCGGGTGTCATAGCAGGAGTAGCTCTTTTGGGTGGCATATTTCTTCACAATCACAAAAGAATACAACAATGAGAACTCACAATGGAATTGATCATCATACATAATATACACAACCACAACATGTATATACATCCACAATACGTATAAATACAACCACAGCATGTATAAATACAATGAACCACAACGAAACATCATAAGTATAATCACAGCGCACATGAATATAATACATGAAAATTTCGGTTACGCAGACCGATATCATAAAATAGCACAACGAAAATCCTGCATAGTAGAGTCACACTTGATATATTTGTTTGTACTACAAGCAAAAGACAACAAGTACTAACTATGTCCCACACCCCGGGACTAGGATAATAATGTACAAGCTATATGATAACAGTCTAACACTAGGAAACTCCCCCGGGTGCTCCATCTAACCTGCGGAAAATCCTCCGAATATCCCTAGACATCGCAACAAAGATCTCCTCTAGGTGCTGAACTCGAGTCTGAAGGTCAGTCTCTCTAGTCTCTGATGCAGACAACCTAGCCTGAACTGAAGAAAACTCATCGACCAGGCCGTGATGCTCATCCTGGAACCTCTGTGCTCTGTCAACTAACCCCGGCACCTCCTGCCTAAGCTGTGCGATATGCTCTGAACTCTCCAACTGACGAGCCTCTAAACCCTGGTGTGAAACATCAATGGCAACCCTGCCCTGGATCAATCCCTCGACCTCCTCCTCAATGGCCTCAATACGGCTCACTGGAGTCTCGTCTAGGTGAGATAATGCCCTCTCAATCTCTGCCTGAAGCTGATCTAGTCGTGAGTCAAATGTAGAGCAGCAGTAATCAATCTGTCAGCAGCAACCCTCGAGCTCTCACCCACCTCGAATCTGCTGGGTGGTGCTGTCTCTGTGGCATCTGAAGTATCTGGAGATGAGATATCAAGACGAGCCCGCTTCTTGAGCGGTAGGTCTGACGTAGGAGTAGGATCTCTGATGTGAGCTGGTGCTGATGGCATCTGTGGTGCTGATAGGGATGGCAATGGTGGAGACAATGATGATAAGGATGGTAAAGGTGATAATGGTGGAGTACTGAATGTCACACTCCTCCTCGCTGTCAAGCGGCGACGGAGTGGCTGAGATGAAGTAAGTGATGATGGTGGTGGTAAGTATACAAATGCAGCTGGTGACCTCACAGTCAGGCGATGAACCCGCTTAGCAGCAGTACGCTTCATGCGCGGCCCACCTGGATATGTACGGTAAACTCGACCATAGGGTATCTGCTGCCCCGGCTGAATGACCGGAACAACTCTGGGACCACGATGGATCACAGGTGAAACTGGTGGTGTAGGCACGACTTCCCCCTCCTCAAAGGGTTCTGTCTCGGCCTCTGACATAACTGGTGAAGACTGTGGAGTAGGCTCCACTGATGATAAAATGATAGTGGGTAGTGATGGTGATGAAACTGACTCTAGTATGATAGAGGGTAGTGAAGAAGTATCGTCCGCTGACTCAGAGTCAGACGAGATAACAATAGGGTGTGAATCCGAAGACATCACTGAAACAACAGATGTGAAATAAAAGTAAATAAACATCTACACAATGTGGGTTATGATGAAATGATATATGTATGAAATCGCAATCACTACATGTGATATAATGAATATGCACTTATGCCAAAATGACGAGATGCTATGATGGTGCAGCTATAGTCTAGGGTATAATGAATAACCTAGTTCGCTATAACCTTTGCTCTGATACCAATCTGTCACACCCCCAAATTTCGTTACTTGCAGCGGAATAAGTCATTCAGGGGCACGACTGGTCATAGCACCAAAGTTATAGTTATATTGAACGACCTAAAGTGTCGTTTAGAAAATACATCGTTTGATCATTTAAAAACATTCAGAGTTATAAAGCTAGGTCCCAAAAGGTGAAGCAAGTTTTCAGAAAACAAGTTCATACAATTCAAACGATGGATAAGTGCATAAAATATAAAGTGAGACGCGTCGACTCCGCGACTCCATGATGTCCATATGCAAGCCAACATGCGATACCTTAATTACCTGAAAATACATTGCTAAAAATGGTCAACAAAAATGTTGGTGAGATCATAGGTTTATGTAAATGAATGATTGTACGGAAACCACAAGTATAAACTGTATGACAAATCCATGCCACATAAAAATGATACATTTGCTCTAAGCTCATGACCCCGAAGCTAGACTGAATGAAATGCCCCAACCGAGTGTTTGCCAATCACTCAAATATGACAGAAATGAAATGCGTTCGTTTGACCAGTTGGTGCTACCAACCCGAACGGAGGAGTCACCCTCAATAGATCTATCCACTCACTCTCGCTTAATAACAATTAACGGTTCATGATAATATAGGGGGACTTTAATCTGGGCAATGATGTAACTTAAGCAATGTAATGAGTTTGTATACTTTGGTCCGCATATAAAAATGGTGCAATGTATTCTCCCCCGAGAGTTTAGAAATCAATAAACAATTTAAAACGGGGCTATGAAAACTCACCTGATATGATATAGCAACAATGATCACAATGGATATGATGAGATGAGGCTCGGTTCCTAACCGCGACCTATCATGAATGATATGATTTAAGGTAAGAAAATGAAATGATGTTACTCATGCAAACACGTATGTTATCGATACCACTCGAAAGTTTTGAAAACAATGTTTATCGTCAAAAAATACATTTTGACGTCTTGTTAAGTTATAAACCATATTTCGCGTAAATATGTTAAAACTACATGATGAAGCGAAAAGTGTACCGCTTTTAGGGGGTCATTTAAGCCCTAAATCGTATTTATTTGATCAAATATTGCCCTAAATCGTTCCTTTTGTCATTTTAGGTACTTTGGAGAAGAAATCTGGAAAAGGAAGCATTTTGGATGTTTTTGGAGCATAAAAGTGAAGAAAACGACAAAGTCTCAAAAATATGCTGGAAAGTACATTTGACGGCGTCAAGCTCTATTGTGACGCCGTCAGCCCTTGATAAGCCAGAGAAATTTTGGAAGATTAAAGGGGGACGACGTCAAGAATGTCGTCAAGCCTTGATAAGCCAGGGATGATTTTGGAGGATTAAAGAGGGACGGCGTCAGGAAGACCATCCGGGAACCCTAGACACGGCGAGGTGACGGCGTCAACTCCTACAACGTGACGCCGTCAGCCACTAAACTCTATATATAGTTTTGCAATTTTTAGTCATTAGTGTGCAACTTTGTGAGGAGAAACCCTAAGACGAATTTTCTGCCATTTTTAAGGGTTTTATACCCTTGGATCTCCCATGTTTAATTGAAGATAAGTAATCATTTAAACAATCAATATGTCTATGTGTTGTTTGATTATATCTTGTTCTTGTCTTTTAATTAACATGCTAGGCTAGATTTATCTTGTGTTTGCTTAGATCTAATGAAACCTAACTATTGATTATTGGTTATTAGTGTGTTATTAATTGTATTGGATGATTGTTTATCGATGTTAGGCTTAAGAAAACTGGCTAACCTCCTATACGGTAACTTGCTTGAACGTCTTAAGAAACATGAACCAATGCGTACTAAGGTTTTTATGGTTGTATTTAATGCATGAGCGAATTCTAGTGATCCCATGTTAGGAGCTTCTTAGCCGGCTCGACATAGGAGTGAAGTAGGAGCTTGTAGAGTTGGGGAAGTACGTACGCCACCCCACGATTGGTATTAAGGAATACACCCGTCATCCACGCAATTAATACACACTAATCAACCGGTAAAAGATAGTTAGGGAGTAAGGAAATCTAAGTAAACACATTTCTCTCCATATAAGTTCCACGACCTTTCATTTTCAGTTATTTTATTTTATTTGCACTTGTAGTCATTTGGGTTAGTTGACTAGCAACTAATTCCGCCCACTCTTTCAAACCCGAGATTTTACTTGCTTTTCTAAAAAATATAAAAATACAAAAAGAATCTTCCCTCACCCTTAGACCTATTAGAGTAGTTTTTCAATCCTAACGACACTATTCCCCTAGAGAATGATCAATCCCCCGGTACTTGCCACTTCACTATACTACATCGGTCAGGTACACTGCCTGGTGGGGATTGCAAGCCTCTTGAGATCCCTCGAGAGGTAAAACCTGTTGTAAGGTCGCAAAACCACGCATCAAGTTTTTGGCGCCGCTGCCGGGGAATAGTTATTGTTTAGGTTGAATTTTTATTTTATTAGGTCTACTTACTAGATTCCTTTCTAGTGAGATTTTTATTTTATTTTTCTAGGTTTTCTTTAGTCTATCTTTTTTCTTCGTTTCTTTGTTCGTAACCATTACCATCCGACATCATGGAAGGTGGTAATATCCTCGATCCCAACAACCCACCACCACAACAACACCCACCTCCTAGAGCCCGTACCTTAGGAGACTACTCCCGTCCTAGACACCATGGCTATCGAAACACCATTGAGCTCACTCAAGGAGCCAATGTCACTCCCTTGCGATCCGACACCATCCGGTTGGTGCAAAGCGGATGCACATTCCATGGACTTCGTTCCGAAGATCCTAATCAACATCTCAAGGACTTTCTCAAAATAGTTGATTCCATAGACCTTGATGTTGCCACTCGAGAGACGACCCGACTGCGTCTCTTTCAATTCTCTTTTGCGGGACCAAGCTAGTCAATGGCTAGAGCGTCTACCCGCAGGATCCATCACCTCTTGGGATGATCTCACCACTTGTTTCCTCGCTCAGTTTTTCCCACCAGGAAGAACTAACAAGCTAAGGAATGATATCTTGATGTTCCAACAACGTCAAGGCGAAACCCTCTACGAGGCATGGACTCGATTTAAGGACTTACTCCAAAAAGTCCCTCACCATGGCATAGAACTTTGGCTCCAAGTCCAAATCTTCTATGACCATATCAATCTCTCCACGAGGCAAACCATTGACCAATCGGCCGGTGGTAAGCTACGTGATCTAAGTGCGGAACAATCATGGGCTCTCCTAGAAGATCTTGCTCTTTATGACAACGAAAGTTGGAGTGATCCCCGTGATTTGAATAAAACGGTCAAGGCAATATCTTTGCCTTCGAACAATTCAAGCACTTCCGACCGTAGGATCATAGAACTTGAAGACCAAGTCAAGTTTCTTATGAAATCCTACGAGGCTCCTAAACCTTCAAGCCAAGTGAACAAAATCACTTCTTCATGTGAATTATGTAGTGGTCCCCACGACACTCGTGATTGCATGGAACTCCCCGAACAAGCTTTTGCGGACTACGCATCCTCGCGTACCGACGGAGCGGGAGACAAGTGGTACACTTTCAAACCCGAGCTAAACCCCTACGGTGATTCATACAACCCCTCATGGAAAAATCACCCAAACCTTAGGTGGAAACAAAACCAAAACGCACAACAAACCAATTCTTCCAACCCACCTAATCGTTTCCAATCAAGCGGTTCCAACTCAAACCGTACTTTCAACAACAATCCTTCCAGCAATGGTAGTACCAATAACTTTGAAGGATTGATGTCCCAATTTATGGCATCTCAAGAAGCTCGTTTGGCCAAGTTTGAAGCCGATTTCAAACAAAAACAAAGCGAGATGACCAATAAGATTGACACTTTGTTGAAAGCCCTCAATGACCGAGAAATGGGAGCACTCCCTAGCAACACAGTCAAGAACCCAAAACTAAACGTCAACGCCATCTCGTCGGTTTCGTCTCCTAGTTCTTGTCCACAATATTATTCGGTCAATTCCATGAGCTCGTGTTTCAAACAAACCCAAGTCGTTCAAAATGACCAAGAAGTTATGATATCCAAATTGGTCAACAACATAGTGGAGACACCTCCCACTCAAAACCTTGACAATGAATTCAAGGAGCTCCACCTTGAAAGTCCGGTTATTGATGTGTTGGATGAGAAGAAGCTCAAGTTAGGCGAAAAAGGGACCGCCTTTGTTCAAAACAAGCTACCTAAGAAGTTAGATGATCCGGGCTTATTTGTTCTACCTTGCAAGATCGGTAATTCGGAGGCTTATGACACATTAGCCGATCTTGGATCAAGCCTTAACCTACTTCCGTTACCTCTCTACACCTCTCTAAAACTCTGAAAACTTAAAGAAATCGAGGTGATAATAGGCTTAGCGGATGGGAGTGTTGCTTACCCGGTTGGAGTAGTCAAGGACGTGTTAGTACACATGATTGCGTGGTTTTGTAACCTTACAACAGGTTTTACCTCTCGAGGGATCTCAAGAGGCTTACAACCCCACCAGGCAGTGTACCTGACCGATGTAGTATAGTGTAGTGGTAAGTACGGGGGATTGATCGTTCTCCACAGGGAATAGTGTTCGTTAGGTGTGAAAGGCTACTCTAATTAGGTCTAAGGGTTGAGGAAGATTCTTTTTTTTATGTTTTTATAATTTTATGAAAGCAAGTAAAATCTCGGTTTTGAAGGAGTGGGCGGAATTAGTTGCTAGTCAACTAACCCAAATGACTACGAATGCAAATAAAATAAAATAACAAAAATGAAAAGTGGTGAGAAACTTATGTGTAGAGAAATGTGTTTACTTAGATTTCCTTACTCCCTAACTATCTTTTACCGGTTAATTAGTGTATATTAGTCGCGTGGATGACGGGTGTATTCCTTAATACCATTCGTGGGGTGGCGTACTTACTTCCCCAAACTCTACAAGCTCCTACTTCACTCCTATGTCGAGCCGGCTAGGAAGCTCCTAACATGGGATCACTAGAATTCGCTTGTGCATTAAATACAACCATAAAAACCTTTAGTACGCGTTTGGTTCATGTTTCTTAAGACGTTCAAGCAAGTTACCGAATAGGAAGTTAGCCAGTTTTCTTAAGCCTAACATAGATAAACAATCATCCAATACAACTAACAACACACTAACAACCAATAATCAATAGCTAAGTTTCATTAGATCTAAGCAAACACAAGATAAAATTAGCCTAACATGTTAAACAAAAGACAAGCATAAGATAGAATCAAACAACACATAGACATATTGAATGATTAATTGATAACTTATCTTTCAATGAAACATGGAAGATCTCAAGGCAAAAAGCCCTGAAAAAGTAGCTAAAATCGTCTTAGGGTTTTATCCCAAAATTCCACACACTAAGCTCTCCCTAATGACAAAAGATTAGAAAACTATATATAGATTTTTGGATCTGACGGCGTCACCTTATGCATTGTGACGCCGTCACCTCGCCGCTTTTAGGGTTCCCGGGTGACCTTCTTGACGCCGTCCCTCTTTAGCTCTTCAAAAATCCATTCTGGCTTATCAAGGCTTGACGCCGTCTAACCCTGAACGTGACGCCGTCCCCTTATGATTTAAGCCGTGACGCCCTTGATTTAGTTAAAGCGTGACGCCGTCAGAATTCTCATGCTAACTCACTGGCCCGTCATGAGTAAATTTCACATCCCACTTTTCTTGCCAAGGCATGACGCCGTCAAGAGATGATTCTGACGCCGTCAAAGGTAAATTTCAGCCGATTTTGAGACTTTGTCGTATTCTTCACTTTAATGCTCCAAAAACGTCCAAAATGCCTCCTTTTCCAGATTTCTCCTCAAAATTACCTAAAATGACAAAAGGAACGATTTAGGGCAATATTTGATCAAATAAATACGATTTCGGGCTTAAATGACCCCTTAAAAGCGGTACACTTTTCGCCTCATCAAATACCCTTACACTTGAGATTTGCTTGTCCTCAAGCAAATGCGCTTTTATTCTAATCAAAATACAAGTTAGGGGTCATTTAATGCAAACATAAAAGTAATTACAACAAATATTCGTTCCACTTCAATCATAATAAGCACGGAGATTACATACTAGCACCTCACAAGTAGTGTTTAGATACTCACATCTCTCAAGTGTCATCAAAATAAATCTCATAAATGAAAACGGAAAACATCTCTCACTACCTGTCATAGCAAATAGATTACCATAGGCTTGGGAAAGGATCGAAAACCTCCTCCACTAGGCGTAAGCACCTAAGATAAACTATCAAAGAGGGCTTTTAAATGGGTTATAACGTTAGGTGTAGGGAAAAGGAAAACACGGTTTTGTTGGATACGGGATATTTTACTGGTGGCTAGTTAAAGATCTTGATCAATTACATGTACTATACAATGTTGCTAAGCCAAGACTAGACTCGATCTTAAGCTAAAAACGAAATAACAAAATAACAAAAAATATAAAACAAACATAAAATGAAACGGGATGGTAGTCCGTATGTTTTTTCTACTTTTCATTTTCTCATTTTTTTGTATTTTTCTTGATTTTTTTTTTTTTTTTTTTTTTTTTTTTTTTTTTTTTTTTTTTTTTTTTTGCATACACTTTTACCCTACCATCCAAAATAATACATCATAGGGGCATTGCATCCCCCTTACACTTGAATTTTTACATAACTTTACAAATACTAATCTAATGACTCGAATTAAGATAATTGAAAAACTTGGAGTACTTTTAAAACATTTAGCACATATGGGGGTAATGAATGATATTCTTCCCCATTACTCCATTATACTAGTACTTTACCCATGAGTCCCAATCGTCCCAAAACAATATGTACAAGGATATGACTCGACTTAGCAACCATGTAATCAACTAGATAATTAACTTGGGTTTAAACAAATGTTGTAACAATAATGCACTAAAGATGAGTGCATACAAGGTAGGCTAAGGCGATTTGGGTGTACATTTAAGTGGGGTGTAACAAATTCTTCCTTTAAGTAAAATGCTTAAAGGTCGAAATGAAAAGATAGGCTCTGAGGGGTGTACTAGGGGTATCGTGTACTAAAAATGAGTACAACGCAAAGGGTGTGGGAGAATTACTTGACCAATGTAGCCAATGTAATTATAACAAAAACACAGGTGTAAAACAATGGGTTAATCCTAATGCCTCTTATCATGTAGTAAATCTAACTACACGAATGTAGTCTCACTTGTGGCCTTGGAATGGTCCTAACGCAAGTTCTAGAATCTAAGTGCTACCGGTACACACATCATAGCATAAATGCTTTTCCTACCAATTCTAGGGGCGAACCTCACATATTTGGGGTGGAAAATTTTTTAGTGGTACGGTTTTTGTGCTAGTCATATAACTCCTATCCGTGAGACGCTCATTAAGATCAAAGTTTCACTCCTATATGTTGTAAAAAATTTTAAATTTGGCACTAAAATTACCCTAACAGTATTTCTCTCAGTTTTATTACACATCTACTATTAAACAAACAAAAATCAAGCGCAATTGTATTCTCTAAAATCGTACTTTTACCCTCCCCTTACACTTAAGATGAACATTGTCCCCAATGTTAAAATAATAAGATGTAAAAGCAAAAAGTAAAAGAATGAAATCAAATACTCCCCTGATTCGCTCGTTGGATAGTGAAATCACACGGTTAAATCTTCTTCCAAGGAGAATGTTGAAGCTCCATGACTAATGCATCGCCATAAGCTTGATTCCATAAACATTTCCTTGTCCAAAATAACCTGTTAAACCTGAGAAAACAAACACGAAAACCTGCATAACATCGGCGGGAAAAATCTATATATAAGGATATAATGCTTGTGGACTGATAATTTTGCAGATTCCTGGAGATTATAAGTTGGAGATTTTAATAAAAACTTTTTATGAAAACAAAACTTTCAAAAATTTCTGGAAATTAAATCTGACGCCGTCAGGTTATAACCCCTGACGCCGTCAGAAATGACCTGACAAAAATTTTCATTTTAAGTTTCCGAAAATTTCTGGAAAAACCTTTACCTTACTTCCTGGAAATCCTGCAAAACATCATTATGACTCGATACAAGCATTTGACTCAAACAAATACTAATATGTATGCTAATTTATTATTATTACGATTCATGTTAATATGTGTTCTAATAAACCGATTTAGATTTCCCTTACACTTATCTTTTGCAAAATACCTTTATATGTAGTTAAGACGAAGTTAAAAACAAAATAAAGCATTTTCACAATTTAGTTTTGAACATGAATCAATAATAATAAAAATTAAACATACATACGGAAGCAATAAAATCAAACAAACAAATAAATAAACACACAAAGCAAATAAAATAACAATCAAATGAGGCTAGCATGCGATAAATAAAATCAATGTAACAAATGTTTTAAGGCAAACAGATGCCTTCCCTAAATTATTACAGACCATATTGTTTCAACACATACAACCAAATATCAAATTGTTCAAACAACAAAACATCAAATCACAACATCACTGGTGAGGGGGTCCTTGGCGATAGTCATAGCCAGGAGGAAGATGCCCGTAGTACCCGTATGGAGGGTAATCCTGCTCACGACCCGGGAAAGGGTCAATCTGCAGATGCGGGTCTAACTGATCACGTGTGGATAGATGCTGCATCTGACGAACCGTGTGATCATACATCCAGTCGAACCTCTCGTCCGCCCTGGTCCTCCAAGCATCAACCTGGCCCATCCAGGTCCCCTGGTGAGCCTGCCAGTCCCCCCTGCTCATATGCCGGTAGTAATCAGCTGTACCAGCCTCATACCCATCATGCTGCTGCTGCTGGGGCTCCTCCTCCTCATCATCATCCTCATCACCATCATCCTCAGCTCCAACCGGGTGATACCACATAAAGGACCCGTCATGCATCTCCATGATCACCTCCATCTGCTTCAGGGACCTCTCCTTCACCGTCCTGCATTTATCACCACTCAAATACCTCATGACCTCAGGCCTGAGGACTCCATAAGACTGAGCGAGTCGGGTGATGAACATCCCACCATAAATCCTGTCACCTTCCCTCTCCCCAACTCCACCATGCATAAAGCTAGCAACCCAAAACGGGATGTTGCAGTAAACATCATTAGAGTAGATGGTGTACAGGTAGAAGAGATCAGAAGCTGTGACACGGTGGTGAGAGCTGTGACGCCCTGTCAAGCTGTAGGTGAGGCAACGATGAGTCAACCGAACCCTAGGATCCCTGATTTGGGATGCTACAGTGGTCGAGGTATACACCCCATCCCCAATAGTCTGCCAGAAAATAGAGCATCTAAAATCATTCTTCATCGACTCCCCATGCAACAACCTCTGCATGAACCCTGCCTGAATGGTATCATGCTGATCATATAACCCCAGTCTCCACCCAAACTCAGTAACAGAACACGTCCTTAGCTCACCCCCCAGCCTGAAATAGATCGTGGTACCGCCCACATCGGTCCTTGCCTCAGCCATATCAAAATGAAAGGTGGCAAAGAACTCCCGTACCAACTCCTCATATACCGGCTCCTGAATCTTAAACAGTCTTTCCCACTGGGGGCCGGTAAACCCATCCGTCTGAAAACTTTGGAGAAAAGTCTGCTCAAGACCTACTCTCCTCAGAAAGCCCCAGTCAACCACTGCTCCATTCTCGACCTTGTGTAGTAACAATTGTGCATATTTGCTTGTAGCAGCATCGTTGTCAAAGACACCCCAACTGAGGACCGTATCCCCGAAGTTTTCTTGTTGAGATCGGGAAGAACTTCCTCGGCTGGGTCTTTGACGCTTACTCATTATCTGGAACAAAACAGGAGGAATACAAGTGTTAATATGTGAATTAAAGATTTGGTGGCGCATCAGACAGGTCTGACGCCGTCACGCTTTGATATGTGACGCCGTCAGATTCGACCAGTGTTCAAATCCATAATTACGAGGGAAAAATCAATATTCAAACTTCAGGCTCAATAACCACACACCACTTTTTGCAGAAAAATGGGTGATTGGATCACAGGTTATGGTTCAAATTCGTGGCCACCCTATTAATGAATTAACCCATTGATTGCTAATAATCACATGCTTTTAATCATTGCTAAAATAACACTAATTAAAAGACATTATGAGTTCTAAGCATGAATCAACCCTAGGATATCATGAGTAGAGGGTTTTCGAAATTGACAAATCCTATGAGTAATTGAAACGAAAAGAATGAATAAAAATTACTTACCACGTGGAAATTGATGACGAAAGTCGGTGAATTTGATCCTGGAAATTCGAAGGTGGGGTTGGAGAGGATATGGTTTGTGGGGTTTGTGATGAAAGTGATGGAATTAAAGTTATTATTGCTGTGCAGACGGGGTGACGGCGTCACGTTCAAATTCTGACGCCGTCAGATTAGCGTATTTTGCAACTTTGTGCCAGTTTACAAATGAGCCCCTCGTACTTTAAGAGAGCAGCTAGTCAGGGTCAATAATCCTGATAGCTAGTCTCGTTAACAAGTTCCTCCTGGGTCAAATGTTTTGTTACTGTCACGGGGTGTAGTAAAATGTTGAAAAGGGTTGGTTGACGTCTTATTCGGGTCCCAATTTCCATCAAGGCGAGTATTCAGGGAGTGAGAGGAACTTTTCCAGGGGGTTTTCGAAATGATGGTGTGTTTTAATTGAGTTCTTCTCACGCCTGGCTTAAAGCCAAAAGATCGTTTCCTAGCTTCATGAAAGTTAGGGAGCGTGACAACCATGCTCCCCACGAAAATGCTACGATCTTGAGAATTCTTTTTCTCGCGAGAGGATCCAAATAGATAAGAGGGCTTTAAAAGTGAAGGCTCGGGGAGAGGGGTTTCATCATCCCATTCGTTGTATGGTTCATTAGGGACCGGGAGTTCAAAGATCTTCTCGATCTTTTTGTGTGCGGCTTCTTTCTTAATTTTCTCTTTTATTCTCGAGATGAATTTTTCTGCTAGTTCCATGAACATATCTTGGGTGTTTTTCAAGTGAGTTTCTAATTCCTTGATGCGTCTCTCTTGGTTGTTCACGAAAGTTAGCATTATCCCTTCAAATTCATCTTGTCGTGAGAATTGGTGAAACGTATGTTTACCAATTGTGTTCACGCACTCATCGGGATTTTTATCAGCCGTAGGTATCTCAGCTTTCATTAAGCTCTCAACCTGCCTTTTTATGTTTGCGAACAGCTGTTCTTGGGTTGCACCCATGCAATTTAAAATCCCTTCTTCCGAGAATGTTGAGTCATCCCATTCTTCTTCTTCGTACTGTGCTAAGTCCTCAATGACTTCCCAGCACTTATCGACACTGAGCCTGCTCAATCTCCCATTGGCGGCGTAATCTATGGCTCTTCTAGTTTGATGATTGACACCATCATAGAAGATTTGGATTTGTAGCCAAGGATCCATGCCATGGTGAGGGACCTTTCGGAGTAAGTCCTTGAATCGAGTCCATGCCTCGTAGAGAGTTTCGCCTTGACGTTGTTGGAACATCAAGATATCATTCCTTAGCTTGGTAGTTCTTCCCGGTGGGAAAAACTGAGCAAGGAAACGAGTGGTGAGATCATCCCAAGAGGTAATGGATCCTGCGGGTTGACGTTCTAGCCACTGACTAGCTTGGTCCCGCAAAGAGAATTGGAAGAGACGCAATCGGGTCGTCTCTCGAGTGGCAACATCAAGGTCTATAGAATCAACGATTTTAAGAAAGTCCTTGAGATGTTGATTAGGATCTTCAGAACGAAGTCCATGGAATGCGCATCCACTT
Source organism: Artemisia tridentata subsp. tridentata (assembly GCA_021014915.2). Taxonomy (NCBI): domain Eukaryota; kingdom Viridiplantae; phylum Streptophyta; class Magnoliopsida; order Asterales; family Asteraceae; genus Artemisia; species Artemisia tridentata. The sequence continues at coordinate 154,865,900 of CP139505.1, forward strand.
TGCACCAACCGGATGGTGTCGGATCGCAAGGGTGTGATATTGGCTCCTTGAGTGAGCTCAATGGTGTTTCGATAGCCATGGTGGCTAGGACGGGAATACTCTCCTAAAGTACGGGCTCTAGGAGGTGGTGGTGGTTGTTGTGGTGGTGGGTTGTGTGGGTTAAGGATATTACCATCTTCCATGATGTCGGATGGTATGGTTACGAACAAAGACACGAAGAAAATAGATAGACTAAAGAAAACCTAGAAAAATAAAATAAAAATCTCACTAGAAAGGAACTAGTGAGTAGACCTAATAGAAATAAAAATTCAACCTAAACAATAACTATTCCCCGGCAGCGGCGCCAAAAACTTGATTGCGTGGTTTTGTAACCTTACAACAGGTTTTACCTCTCGAGGGATCTCAAGAGGCTTACAACCCCACCAGGCAGTGTACCTGACCGATGTAGTATAGTGTAGTGGTAAGTACGGGGGATTGATCGTTCTCCACAGGGAATAGTGTTCGTTAGGTTGAAAGGCTACTCTAATTAGGTCTAAGGGTTGAGGAAGATTCTTTTTTTATGTTTTTATAATTTTATGAAAGCAAGTAAAATCTCGGTTTTGAAGGAGTGGGCGGAATTAGTTGCTAGTCAACTAACCCAAAATGACTACGAATGCAAATAAAATAAAATAACAAAAATGAAAAGTGGTGAGAAACTTATGTGTAGAGAAATGTGTTTACTTAGATTTCCTTACTCCCTAACTATCTTTTACCGGTTAATTAGTGTGTATTAGTCGCGTGGATGACGGGTGTATTCCTTAATACCATTCGTGGGGTGGCGTACTTACTTCCCCAAACTCTACAAGCTCCTACTTCACTCCTATGTCGAGCCGGCTAGGAAGCTCCTAACATGGGATCACTAGAATTCGCTTGTGCATTAAATACAACCATAAAAACCTTTAGTACGCGTTTGGTTCATGTTTCTTAAGACGTTCAAGCAAGTTACCGAATAGGAAGTTAGCCAGTTTTCTTAAGCCTAACATAGATAAACAATCATCCAATACAACTAACAACACACTAACAACCAATAATCAATAGCTAAGTTTCATTAGATCTAAGCAAACACAAGATAAAATTAGCCTAACATGTTAAACAAAAGACAAGCATAAGATAGAATCAAACAACACATAGACATATTGAATGATTAATTGATAACTTATCTTTCAATGAAACATGGAAGATCTCAAGGCAAAAAGCCCTGAAAAAGTAGCTAAAATCGTCTTAGGGTTTTATCCCAAAATTCCACACACTAAGCTCTCCCTAATGACAAAAGATTAGAAAACTATATATAGATTTTTGGATCTGACGGCGTCACCTTATGCATTGTGACGCCGTCACCTCGCCGCTTTTAGGGTTCCCGGGTGACCTTCTTGACGCCGTCCCTCTTTAGCTCTTCAAAAATCCATTCTGGCTTATCAAGGCTTGACGCCGTCTAACCCTGAACGTGACGCCGTCCCCTTATGATTTAAGCCGTGACGCCCTTGATTTAGTTAAAGCGTGACGCCGTCAGAATTCTCATGCTAACTCACTGGCCCGTCATGAGTAAATTTCACATCCCACTTTTCTTGCCAAGGCATGACGCCGTCAAGAGATGATTCTGACGCCGTCAAAGGTAAATTTCAGCCGATTTTGAGACTTTGTCGTATTCTTCACTTTAATGCTCCAAAAACGTCCAAAATGCCTCCTTTTCCAGATTTCTCCTCAAAAGTACCTAAAATGACAAAAGGAACGATTTAGGGCAATATTTGATCAAATAAATACGATTTCGGGCTTAAATGACCCCTTAAAAGCGGTACACTTTTCGCCTCATCAACACATAGGAAAACTAACCATTTTAGCCGATTTCCACGTCCTTGATATGGTTAGCGACCCTACATGCCCCTTGTTGATAGGTAGAGGATTTTTGGCGACCGCTAGTGCTATGATTGATTGTAAGGAATCTAAGATAGCGGTAGGAGAAGGTGATACTTGGTCAGTCTATGATGTGAAGAAACATGCTTATGATACTAGTGAGGAACCAACACCCCATTGGTTAGAATTAAATAGGAGACCATCTAGATATAGACCTTGGATCGATAGAGACTTCATAGGACCCCAACGCCCATTTTACCTAGAAGAGGACTTTGTGAACCGAACACATGCGGTAGAACAACTCTTGGCTAGGGACACCGAATTGGATCCATTTGAAGACCCTCTAGTTTTTAGGAAGATGATTGATTTCCTAGGAGTTTTGCCAATTAACCTAGGGATGAATAAGTGGACTTGTGAGGACGATGATCATAAGTGGGATTGGGACAAACCACCCAAAGATGGAGATGGGTCATGGCATATTAAGATGACATTGTATGACCCGGATGGAGAGAAGTTTGAAAAGATATATTGTACTAAGCGGACCAATAGGAAACTTCAATCCAAGCTTAACCCTAAAGACGTCCTCGATGACGAGCTCACTTACATAGGGTAGAAGGACTTTGAGTCTAGGTACAAGACTCGTTAATAAAGAAAAGCGCTTCTTGGGAGGCAACCCAAGCTTTATTTGCTTTGTGTGTTTATTTATTTGTTTGTTTGATTTTATTTGTTTCCGTATGTATGTTTAATTTTTATTATTATTGATTCATGTTCAAAAGTAAATTGTGAAAATGCTTTATCTTGTTTTTAACTTCGTCTTAACTACATATAAAGGTATTTTGCAAAAGATAAGTGTAAGGGAAATCCAAATCGGTTTATTAAGACAAACGAACATGAATCGTAACAATAATAAATTAACATACATATTAGTATTTGTTTGAGTCAAATGCTTGTATCGAGTCATAATGATATTTTGCAGGAATTCCAGGAAGTAAGGTATAGGTTTTTCCAGAAATTTTCCGGAAACTTAACATGAGACTTCTGTCAGATCATTTCTGACGGCGTCAGGCATTACAACCTGACGGCGTCAGATTTTAATTTTCTGAAATTTTTGAAAGTTTTGTTTTCATAAAAAGTTTTTATTAAATCTCTAACTTATAAACTCCAGGAATCTGCAAAATTATCATTCCACAAGCATTATATCCTTATATAGATTTATCCCGCCGTTGTTATGCAGGTTTTCGTGTTTGTTTTCTCAGGTTTAACAGGTTATTTTGGACAAGGAGATGTATGTGGAATCAAGCTTATGGCGATGCATTAGTCTTGAAGCTTCTACATTCCCTTGGAAGAAGATCTAACCATGTTACCTCTTTATCCACCAAACGAATCAGGGGAGTATTTGATTTTATTCTTTTACCTTATTTACTTTTACATCTTTGATGCGTGGGTTTTGCAACCTTACAACAGGTTTTACCTCTCGAGGGATCTCAAGAGGCTTACAACCCCACCAGGCAGTGTACCTGACCGATGTAGTATAGTGTAGTGGTAAGTACGGGGGATTGATCGTTCTCCACAGGGAATAGTGTTCGTTAGGTGTGAAAGGCTACTCTAATTAGGTCTAAGGGTTGAGGAAGATTCTTTTTATGTTTTTATAATTTTATGAAAGCAAGTAAAATCTCGGGTTTTGAAGGAGTGGGCGGAATTAGTTGCTAGTCAACTAACCCAAATTACTACAAATGCAAATAAAATAAAATAACAAAAATGAAAAGTGGTGAGAAACTTATGTGTAGAGAAATGTGTTTACTTAGATTTCCTTACTCCCTAACTATCTTTTACCGGTTAATTAGTGTGTATTAGTCGCGTGGATGACGGGTGTATTCCTTAATACCATTCGTGGGGTGGCGTACTTACTTCCCCAAACTCTACAAGCTCCTACTTCACTCCTATGTCGAGCCGGCTAGGAAGCTCCTAACATGGGATCACTAGAATTCGCTTGTGCATTAAATACAACCATAAAAACCTTTAGTACGCGTTTGGTTCATGTTTCTTAAGACGTTCAAGCAAGTTACCGAATAGGAAGTTAGCCAGTTTTCTTAAGCCTAACATAGATAAACAATCATCCAATACAACTAATAACACACTAACAACCAATAATCAATAGCTAGGTTTCATTAGATCTAAGCAAACACAAGATAAAATTAGCCTAACATGTTAAACAAAAGACAAGCATAAGATAGAATCAAACAACACATAGACATATTGAATGATTAATTGATAACTTATCTTTCAATGAAACATGGAAGATCTCAGGGCAAGAAGCCCTGAAAAAGTAGCTAAAATCGTCTTAGGGTTTTATCCCAAAATTCCACACACTAAGCTCTCCTCTAATGACAAAAAATTAGAAAACTATATATAGACTTTGACATCTGACGGCGTCACCTTATGCATTGTGACGCCGTCACCTCGCCGCTTTTAGGGTTCCCGGATGACCATCTTGACGCCGTCCCTCTTTAGCTCTTCAAAAATCCATTCTGGCTTATCAAGGCTTGACGCCGTCGGATCCTGAACGTGACGCCGTCCCCTTATGATTTAAGCCGTGACGCCCTTGATTTAGTTAAAGCGTGACGCCGTCAGAATTCTCATGCAAACTCACTGGCCCGTCATGAGTAAATTTCACATCCAACTTTTCTTTGCCAAGGCATGACGCCGTCCCATGTTAATTGTGACGCCGTCAAGAGTAATTTTTAGCCGATTCTTGAGACTTTGCCGTTTTCTTACACTTTAATGCTCCAAAAACGTCCAAAATGCCTCCTTTTCCAGATTTCTCCTCAAAAGTACCTAAAATGACAAAAGGAACGATTTAGGGCAATATTTGATCAAATAAATACGATTTCGGGCTTAAATGACCCCTTAAAAGCGGTACACTTTTCGCCTCATCAAATACCCTTACACTTGAGATTTGCTTGTCCTCAAGCAAATGCGCTTTTATTCCAATCAAAATACAAGTTAGGGGTCATTTAATGCAAACATAAAAGTAATTACAACAAATAATCGTTCCACTTCAATCATAATAAGCACGGAGATTATATACTAGCACCTCACAAGTAGTGTTTAGATACTCACATCTCTCAAGTGTCATCAAAATAAATCTCATAAATGAAAACGGAAAATATCTCTCACTACCTGTCATAGCAAATAGATTACCATAGGCTTGGGAAAGGATCGAAAACCTCCTCCACTAGGCGTAAGCACCTAAGATAAACTATCAAAGAGGGCTTTTAAATGGGTTATAACGTTAGGTGTAGGGAAAAGGAAAACACGGTTTTGTTGGATACGGGATATTTTACTGGTGGCGAGTTAAAGATCTTGATCAATTACATGTACTATACAATGTTGCTAAGCCAAGACTAGACTCGATCTTAAGCTAGAAACAAAATAACATAAACATAAAATAAACATAAAATAAAACGGGATGGTAGTCCGTATGTTTTTTCTATTTTTCTTTTTCTCATTTTTTTGTATTTTTCTTGATTTTTTCGATTTTTTTTTTTTTTTTTTTTTTTTTTTTTTTTTTTTGCATACACTTTTACCCTACCATCCAAAATAATACATCATAGGGGCGTTGCATCCCCTTACACTTGAACTTTTACATAACTTTACAAATACTAATCTAATGACTCGAATTAAGATAATTGAAAAACTTGGAGTACTTTTAAAATATTTAGCACATATGGGGGTAAATAAATGATGTTCTTCCCCATTACTCCATTACACTAGTACTTTACCCATGAGTCCCAATCGTCCCAAAACAATATGTACAAGGATATGACTCGACTTAGCAACCATGTAATCAACTAGATAATTAACTTGGGTTTAAACAAATGTTGTAACAATAATGCACTAAAAATGAGTGCATACAAGGTAGGCTAAGGCGATTTGGGTGTACATTTTAGTGGGGTGTAACAAATTCTTCCTTTAAGTAAAATGCTTAAAGGTTGAAACGAAAAGATAGGCTCTGAAGGGTGTACTAGGGGTATCGTGTACTAAAAATGAGTACAACGCAAAGGGTGTGGGAGAATTACTTGACCAATGTAGCCAATGTAATTATAACAAAAACACAGGTGTAAAACAATGGGTTAATCCTAATGCCTCTTATCATGTAGTAAATCTAACTACACGAATGTAGTCTCACTTGTGGCCTTGGAATGGTCCTAACGCAAGTTCTAGAATCTAAGTGCTACCGGTACACACATCATAGCATAAATGCTTTTCCTACCAATTCTAGGGGTGAACCTCACATATTTGGGGGTGGAAAAATTTTTTAGTGGTACGGTTTTTTGTGCTAGTCATATAATTCCTATCCATGAGACGCTTATTAAGATCAAAGTTTCACTCCTATATGTTGTAAAAAATTTTAAATTTGGCACTAAAATTACCTTAACAAGTATTTCTCTCAGTTTTATTACACATCTACCATCAAACAAACAAAAATCAAGCACAATTGTATTCTCAAAAATCGTACTTTTACCCTCCCCTTACACTTAAGATGAACATTGTCCCCAATGTTCAAATAACAAAATGTAAAAGAATAAAGTAAAAGAATGAAATCAAATACTCCCCTGATTCGCTCGTTGGATAATGAATTTACACGGTTAAATCTTCCTCCAAAGAGAATGTTGAAGCTCCATGACTAATGCATCGCCATAAGCTTGATTCAAAACATTTCCTTGTCCAAAATAACCTGTTGAACCTAAGAAAACAAACACGAAAACCTGCATAACATCGGCGGGATAAAATCTATATATAAGGATATAATGCTTGTGGAATGATAATTTTGCAGATTCCTGGAGATTATAAGTTGGAGATTTTAATAAAAACTTTTTAAAAACAAAAATTTCAAAAATTTCTGAAAATTAAATCTGACGCCGTCAGGTTATAACCCCTGACGCCGTCAGAAATGACCTGACAAAAATTCTCATTTTAAGTTTCCGGAAAATTTCTGGAAAAACCTTTACCTTACTTCCTGGAAATCCTGCAAAACATCATTATGACTCGATACAAGCATTTGACTCAAACAAATACGGATATGTATGTTAATTTATTATTATTACGATTCATGTTCATATGTGTTCTAATAAACCGATTTAGATTTCCCTTACACTTATCTTTTGCAAAATACCTTTATATGTAGTTAAGACGAAGTTAAAAACAAAATAAAGCATTTTCACAAATTAGTTTTGAACATGAATCAATAAGAATAAAAATTAAACACACATACGGAAACAAATAAAATCAAACAAACAAATAAATAAACACACAAAGCAAATAAAACAAATAAAGCTTGGGTTGCCTCCCAAGAAGCGCTTTTCTTTATTAACGAGTCTTGTAGCTAGACTCAAAGTCACGTACATTACGTGACTCCATTTTGCATAAAAAATATGGTCTTAAAGCTTTGTATCACTCTTTCATCCCACTTGTATTCCGGACCTAAGGCCAAACACATCGAATACTTAACTCTAGCCCTTCCTTGGTTATTGTTATCAACCTCGAGTGCTGGGATATTATCGACATCCAAGCCCTTAATGCCTTTAAATTTTGGTTCGAACTTAGAGAAACGAGATACATTATGGGGCATCAGGTACTTGATGCATCCTATTTCGCTGGAGAATGTCACACTACCTTCATCCTTATCATAAATTGCTTGGGACGTTCTTATGAAGGGTTCTCCTAAAACTATCTCTCCTAAATACGGATCTATAATCCCCCTTATATCTTCTAAGATCACAAAATCACATTGGTAAACGAAATCTCCGATAAAGACGTGTAAACCACTTGCTAGACCTACAAAATTGCACATCTGATTGGGGTCATACGGGTCTTGTCTAGGGTTCAGCTCATTGCTCATGATCCAGTTATAGTAAAGCCTAGACATGAAATTCATTGGTGCCTTGAGATCAATATAGGTATGCTCCCTAAACATGTGACCAATCATGCATGGAACCTTCACATTAAAATAACCCCCCTTTCTAATCCATGGGTACTTACGATTTTTAGCGGGGCAAGGACATTTAAAGATAAACTTATGGTGACTTAATCCTTCTAGAATTGGTGAGGAATTGTGAACTAACCTTAAGTCATCTCTAAGCTCAATCTCACTGCTCGTGCTAAGGCGGGTGAGTCTCTTCTTTCTATCAATTAACTCATTAAGCTCATTGAATGCCTTAATCTCCCTATCCATAGTGACGAACCAATTACGAACAAACACACAAAGAAAGTAGATAGACTAAAGAAAACCTAGAAAAATAAAATAAAAATCTCACTAGAAAGGAATCTAGTGAGTAGACCTAATAGAAATAAAAATTCAACCTAAACAATAACTATTCCCCGGCAGCGGCGCCAAAAACTTGATGCGTGGGTTTTGCAACCTTACAACAGGTTTTACCTCTCGAGGGATCTCAAGAGGCTTACAACCCCACCAGGCAGTGTACCTGACCGATGTAGTATAGTGTAGTGGTAAGTACGGGGGATTGATCGTTCTCCACAGGGAATAGTGTTCGTTAGGTGTGAAAGGCTACTCTAATTAGGTCTAAGGGTTGAGGAAGATTCTTTTTATGTTTTTATAATTTTATGAAAGCAAGTAAAATCTCGGGTTTTGAAGGAGTGGGCGGAATTAGTTGCTAGTCAACTAACCCAAATTACTACAAATGCAAATAAAATAAAATAACAAAAATGAAAAGTGGTGAGAAACTTATGTGTAGAGAAATGTGTTTACTTAGATTTCCTTACTCCCTAACTATCTTTTACCGGTTAATTAGTGTGTATTAGTCGCGTGGATGACGGGTGTATTCCTTAATACCATTCGTGGGGTGGCGTACTTACTTCCCCAAACTCTACAAGCTCCTACTTCACTCCTATGTCGAGCCGGCTAGGAAGCTCCTAACATGGGATCACTAGAATTCGCTTGTGCATTAAATACAACCATAAAAACCTTTAGTACGCGTTTGGTTCATGTTTCTTAAGACGTTCAAGCAAGTTACCGAATAGGAAGTTAGCCAGTTTTCTTAAGCCTAACATAGATAAACAATCATCCAATACAACTAATAACACACTAACAACCAATAATCAATAGCTAGGTTTCATTAGATCTAAGCAAACACAAGATAAAATTAGCCTAACATGTTAAACAAAAGACAAGCATAAGATAGAATCAAACAACACATAGACATATTGAATGATTAATTGATAACTTATCTTTCAATGAAACATGGAAGATCTCAGGGCAAGAAGCCCTGAAAAAGTAGCTAAAATCGTCTTAGGGTTTTATCCCAAAATTCCACACACTAAGCTCTCCTCTAATGACAAAAAATTAGAAAACTATATATAGACTTTGACATCTGACGGCGTCACCTTATGCATTGTGACGCCGTCACCTCGCCGCTTTTAGGGTTCCCGGATGACCATCTTGACGCCGTCCCTCTTTAGCTCTTCAAAAATCCATTCTGGCTTATCAAGGCTTGACGCCGTCGGATCCTGAACGTGACGCCGTCCCCTTATGATTTAAGCCGTGACGCCCTTGATTTAGTTAAAGCGTGACGCCGTCAGAATTCTCATGCAAACTCACTGGCCCGTCATGAGTAAATTTCACATCCAACTTTTCTTTGCCAAGGCATGACGCCGTCCCATGTTAATTGTGACGCCGTCAAGAGTAATTTTTAGCCGATTCTTGAGACTTTGCCGTTTTCTTCACTTTAATGCTCCAAAAACGTCCAAAATGCCTCCTTTTCCAGATTTCTCCTCAAAAGTACCTAAAATGACAAAAGGAACGATTTTAGGGCAATATTTGATCAAATAAATACGATTTCGGGCTTAAATGACCCCTTAAAAGCGGTACACTTTTCGCCTCATCAATCTTGTTATTTGAACATTGGGGACAATGTTCATCTTAAGTGTAAGGGGGGGGGGGTAAAATACGATACATTAGAGAATGCTATTACGCTTGATTTTTGTTTGTTTAATGGTAGATGTGTAATAAAACTGAGAGAAATACCTGTTAGGGCAATTTTAGTGCCAAATTAAAATTTTTTTTACAACATATAGGAGTGAAACTTTGATCTTAATGAGTGTCTCACGGATAGGAGTTATATGACTAGCACAAAACTGTACCACTAAAAAATTTTCCCCCCCCAAATATGTGAGGTTCGCCCCTAGAATTGGTAGGAAAAGCATTTATGCTATGATGTGTGTACCGGTAGCACTTAGATTCTAGAACTTGCGTTAGGACCATTTCGAGGCCACAAGTGAGACTACATTCGTGTAGTTAGATTTACTACATGATAAGAGGCATTAGGATTAACCCATTGTTTTACACCTGTGTTTTTGTTATAATTACGTTGGCTACATTGGTCAAGTAATTCTCCCACACCCTTTGCGTTGTACTCATTTTTAGTACACGATACCCCTAGTACACCCCTCAGAGCCTATCTTTTCGTTTCTAACTTTAAGCATTTTACTTAAAGTAAGAATTTGTTTACACCCCACTTAAATGTACACCCAAATCGCCTTAGCCTACCTTGTATGCACTCATTTTTAGTGCATTATTGTGACAACATTTGTTTAAACCCCAAGTTAATTATCTAATTGATTACATGGTTGCTAAGTCGAGTCATATCCTTGTACATATTGTTTTGGGACGATTGGGACTCATGGGTAAAGTACTAGTGTAATGGAGTAATGGGGAAGAACAACATTATTACCCCCATATGTGCTAAATATTTTAAAAGTACTCTAAGTGTTTCGATTATCTTAATTCGAGTCATTAGAATAGTTAATTGTAAAGTTATGTAAAAGTTCAAGTGTAAGGGGGATGCAACACCCCTATGATGTATTATTTTGGATGGTAGGGCAAGAGTGTATGAAAAAAAAAATCGAAAAAATAAAGAAAAATACAAAAAAAAATGAGAAAAACAAAAGTAGAAAAAAACATACGGACTACCATCCCGTTTCATTTTATGTTTATTTTATGTTTTTGTTATTTTGTTTTTAGCTTAAGTCGAGTCTAGTCTTGGCTTAGCAACGCCATATTGTACATGTAATTAATCAAGATCTTTAACTCGCCACCAGTAAAATATCCTTTATCCAACAAAACCGTGTTTATCATATCCCTACACCTAACGTTATAACCCGTTTAAAAGCCCTCTTTGATAGTTTATCTTAGGTGCTTACGCCTAGTGGAGAAGGTTTTTGATCCTTTCCCAAGCCTATGGTAATCTATTTGCTATGACAGGTAGTGAGAGATATTATCCGTTTTCATTTATGAGATATACTTTTATGACACCTGAGAGATGTGAGTATCTAAACACTACTTGTGAGGTGCTAGTTTGTAATCTCTGTGCTTATTATGATTAAAGTGGAACGACTATTTGTTGTAATTACTTTTATATTAGCGTTAAATGACCCCTAACTTGTATTTTGATTAGAATAAAAGCGCATTTGCTTGAGGACAAGCAAATCTCAAGTGTAAGGGTATTTGATGAAGCGAAAAGTGTACCGCTTTTAGGGGGTCATTTAAGCCCTAAATCGTATTTATTTGATCAAATATTGCCCTAAATCGTTCCTTTTGTCATTTTAGGTACTTTGGAGAAGAAATCTGGAAAAGGAAGCATTTTGGACGTTTTTGGAGCATAAAAGTGAAGAAAACGACAAAGTCTCAAAAATATGCTGGAAAGTACATGTGACGGCGTCAAGCTCTATTGTGACGCCGTCAGCCCTTGATAAGCCAGAGAAATTTTGGAAGATTAAAGGGGGACGGCGTCAAGAAGGTCGTCAAGCCTTGATAAGCCAGAGCGGATTTTGGAGGATTAAAGAGGGACGGCGTCAGGAAGACCATCCGGGAACCCTAGCCGCGGCGAGGTGACGGCGTCACCTCCTACAACGTGACGCCGTCAGCCCCTAAACTCTATATATAGTTTTGCAATTTTTAGTCATTAGTGTGCAACTTTGTGAGGAGAAACCCTAAGACGAATTTTCTGCCATTTTTAAGGGTTTTATACCCTTGGATCTCCCATGTTTAATTGAAGATAAGTAATCATTTAATCAATCAATATGTCTATGTGTTGTTTGATTATATCTTGTTCTTGTCTTTTAATTAACATGCTAGGCTAGATTTATCTTGTGTTTGCTTAGATCTAATGAAACCTAACTATTGATTATTGGTTATTAGTGTGTTATTAATTGTATTGGATGATTGTTTATCGATGTTAGGCTTAAGAAAACTGGCTGACCTCCTATACGGTAACTTGCTTGAACGTCTTAAGAAACATGAACCAATGTGTACTAAGGTTTTTATGGTTGTATTTAATGCATGAGCGAATTCTAGTGATCCCATGTTAGGAGCTTCTTAGCCGGCTCGACATAGGAGTGAAGTAGGAGCTTGTAGAGTTGGGGAAGTACGTACGCCACCCCACGATTGGTATTAAGGAATACACCCGTCATCCACGCAATTAATACACACTAATCAACCGGTAAAAGATAGTTAGGGAGTAAGGAAATCTAAGTAAACACATTTCTCTCCATATAAGTTCCACGACCTTTCATTTTCAGTTATTTTATTTTATTTGCACTTGTAGTCATTTGGGTTAGTTGACTAGCAACTAATTCCGCCCACTCTTTCAAACCCGAGATTTTACTTGCTTTATATAAAAATATATAAAATACAAAAAGAATCTTCCCTCACCCTTAGACCTATTAGAGTAGTTTTTCAATCCTAACGACACTATTCCCCTAGAGAACGATCAATCCCCCGGTACTTGCCACTTCACTATACTACATCGGTCAGGTACACTGCCTGGTGGGGATTGCAAGCCTCTTGAGATCCCTCGAGAGGTAAAACCTGTTGTAAGGTCGTAAAACCACGCATCACTACACTCCATGATCCTTGTTTGGTGTTCTATTGGTAAATATAATGTTTTCATCGCAAAACAATACTTTTCATACTTGTGAAAATATATCCAAAACGGCCTCGCAAAACTAGTCGCGAATTAGTGCACGTTAAGTGTTGTGAATGAATTTGACGTCCTTGAAAATAAAACGTTGTTACAAGTTTTTCGTGTCGTGTTATTGGACTTTTGATCATACGCGTCTTGAATAGATAGAAAACCGGCAATCAACGTAATAGCTTGTAAAAATGTTAACGTATATACTTAGAAAAATACTTTCTATTAGGGCTGACAAAATAGAATAGAGTTCGTCGGCTTCGAACGTGTATATCTCGGTCGTTATAAGCTCGTTTTCTACGTTCTTTATATCCACGGATTCTTCATAACATGAACTAACATAATCTCAGTAGTTAGGCTCTCCTAGATCACGTCTAATGCCTCGTTTGGTCCTTTAAAGTTCGGCTAACAGCACGCTTATTTTCAGAAAATTAGTTTTCGTCGCCTAACTTCGAAAAATCATATCTCATTCGTTATAAGTCGGTTTTTAGTGATTCTTGCGGCCACGGTTTTGTTTTTGAAAGAACTTTCTGAATATGAAGGCCAAAATATGCCAAAAATTACTGAGTTTTCCAGTTTACACGATTTTGGACAGTAGGTATATATATGTTTTAAAAACTCATTTCTATGGTTCTAATCTTGATCATACCACCTCAAATCAACTCCACAAGTTCGCAAATCCTACCATACACCTTCTTAGGGTGTCATGGAGTCCTAAACATCCCAAACCTTGGTGGATCTCATGTGGTTATTTGTAAAACCCGAAAATTTAAAACATGCAAAATGACCAAAATGCCCCTGAACTTACAATTTAATTAAAACATACATAAAGCATCAAATAAGTTCCAAACTCTTGGTAATGAGCAACATATGAAGTAAAGTAATTTTTGTGGAAACATTACAATATTATACAATGTATAAAAATTAATTATCACATCCAAAAACAATATATGTACTGAAATTTTGATTTAATTATTTATTTTGAAATTAAAAATCATTTAAATAAGGATAAGCACAAATTTAAAAAGGAAGGCCACCCCAAAAATCTGGAAATTGATCTTGTCAACTAAATTGGGCCGAGTATATCTCCCTTCCCCTTTGACCCTCGGTTTTATTTACTTTCCCCCATTTGTTTCCATACGAAAACCCTAATTTCACACACACAAAACTCTCTCTAATTCACACGGTTTTCTGGAGACTGGTACATATTTTTCTGGTGTTCTTTTACATCCAAGGAAGCTAGGAAAAATAGTTTTGAGGTCGTGGATTCGTTGGTTCGAACGTGGGAGTTTTTCATTGGTCGGTTTGATTTAGCGAGAGGTACAAAATTCGTATGCTTAATCTACACGTCCTAAAATTATTTTGGTATTTTTCTTATGATATTTATATCATATTAGACTCATATAAAATGGCTAACTCGAATCATGCACGATAGACTAGTCGTGATAATTAAATAGATCAAAAACACAAATAAAATCCAAATCTATTCATGCGATTTTTCTGAGCTTCAAACCTATTTTATCTGGACTCCATATGCCTCATACAACTCTGGAAAAATGCTTATTTAATTTGTTGAAGCCTAAATCACATTTTTTTAATTTATTTGGTATATCGAATTTAAAAGAAATAAATGAAAAATTATATAACCTAATCGAATGAATTAGGGTTCAGTTTTTGGTGTTTAGATCTGATCATTTAATGTTCTCTACTGATGATATGATGATGTTGTAATGATTGGATAAATTAGGGTTAGGGTTTGTTAATTAAAAACTTATACCGATTGGGAATTAAAAGTAAAAGGGTGTGTTTTGTAATTATTGAAACTTCTGGGGTATTTTTGTAAGTCATTTTGGATCTGGGGTAATGTGTGAAAAATATAATATAAGGGTTGCTATGTGTAAAAATTGCAAGAAAAAGGTTTAATTGGTAATTATGGATTCGATTTGTAATTAATTAAAATAGAGGGACTAATTGTGTAAATTCTGGAAACTTAATGTTATTTCATCTAAATAATGATATAACGGGTGTGATGTGTAATTTTGGATACTTGAAGGTTAAATGTGTAATTATGGAGAATTTATGATTCGAATGGTATTTTATAAAGTTTAGGGACTAATTTTGTAAATTATGAAACTTGAAGGATAAATTGTACCATACATTAAATTAAGAGGTGCATTTTTTAATTTTGTAAAAGTAAGGGCTGGTTGTGTAAAAATAAATATGGTAAGGGTTAAATTGTGATTTATGTAATTATAGGGTTTAATTTATAATTTAATTAACTAAAAGGGTATAATCTGTAAATTGTGAAACTTAAAGGGTTAAAAGTGTAATTCTGAATAACTTATGTATTTAAATGAGTAACTTGAGGTATTTTCATTTTAAACCTTTAACTTTGGTATATTTTCATTTAAAACCCTAAAATATGGAAACTTGTTATATTTGACCCTAAACTTTTATAACTTGCTAAAATGAGCCTTATTTCCATAATAATCCTAATTAATGACTTAACCTAAATTATATTATTGAATCTTGCTAATTAAGGAAACCTGCTAAATATGGAAAGTTGCTAATTCTGGAAAGTTACCTAAAAAGGAAAGTTACTAGAAATGGAAAGCCGACTAAAATAAGTAATCTGAATTAAATAAGCTTTTAATAAGACAGTCATGAATTCGTGTAGATTCGCTGAAGATGGAGTTTGCTTCCGACCTTTATATTTCTGTTGTGTTTCCTTTCGGTATAAGGTACAGATATTCTGCCCTTTTTCAGTAAGGGTGTCTTATTCCCTTGATATGATTTTGATTTCTGATTCGTTTAAGATTCCCAAAGCCATTGCTATGTTCCCTTTGTTGTGAACCTTTGATATGATCCTTTGCTTTGGATACTTTGATCTGATAAACTCTGATTTGGACCTTTGGCATTACATCTGATATATCTGTTATGAACCATCTGTTATGAACCATCTGATATGACCCCTTTTGATATGACAGTCTGTTTTGATATGATATCTGACTCTTAGTTTGATACCCGATCCAAAATCTGTTTCCTTGCCATGAAGGTAACATGGCCATGTCATTGATGCACTAATGGCATGACTCTAGGGCGATAGAGTGATGTTCCGCCACGTCCCCTTATCTGTTATCTGATATGCGCATTATATTATTTTGGCCACTATTTGTCTGCGGGGGCATATGGATGCATCCTAGATCTGTTATATGTTTAGTGGATTATCTATATATGATTTATTATTGTCTGGTGATTGGTACTGTGTGCAATACATGCCCTTCACATATATCTGGGAGCTAGCTACTCCATTTGAAGAATGAGGACACCCCTCATATTATTTGATTATCTGAGAGGTCTCCCCTCTATATGATTATGAAGATTTATGGTTACACTGTTATGATATGATATGATCTGTTTCTGGGCTCGTGGTGGATTACTATTCCTTTATCTTTTCCCTTTATTCTTATTCATTGACTTATTCCTTAAACCATATTATATCTGCATGACTTTTATTTCTGTTACTTTCTACTTTTCTATACTACTGCTTTGTTATCGTTATATCTGTTCACTGAGCTCTCGTAGCTCAGCCGCATTTCTTTTCCTGCGGCAGGTTTTAGTAGGAAGCTGGGTTATGAGTGGAAAGAACCTTGGAATTAGAAGACTTGATAGCTTTTCTGGATTAGAGATGATTAGAAGATTTATATTTTAGAATTAGTGTTTTTGGAATTCTCATTTGTAACCTTGTAATATCAATAATTCCTTTGTAACCTTTGAGATTCTTGTATTACTATAGATGTATGCTTTGTTTGATCTGATATGAAACCATTATTGTGATATCTTTACCCTTATCGGGTTGGGGTGTTACAATTTATGGTATCAGAGAGACAGGCTGCGACTTGTAATACATTTACCCTTGACCTGTGAAGTTTGGACCATTAGGTTTCCACTGTAGGCGCTCATAAGACAACCTTTGAAAATTTGCTTTAGGATTTCCCTATAGGAACTTAAGTTCTGACCAGTGAGGAATGGGTAGACTATAAGTCATTTGTTTTAGTATCATTGCTTCCGCATCACTCTGATTCGTGCCTTGCTTGTTGAGATCACTTTTGGTGATTGAAAGCTTATGCCTTGCACCACCTAAGATTTGAAACCTAATTAAATCTTGAAAGCATTGAGAATTGCATTTCGATCCTTGCCTTCAGATTCCGACTCTAACCTCTAAACCTTTTGTTAATCATTCTGATGCCTCTTCGGGCATTCTGAGAATCCCCATGACGATGAGATACTTGATACATTCTGTTAGTTGTTTCTTGCTTTTGATAAGCATCTATGAACCTTCTGACAATATTTGATTTCGTCTTAACCATCTCTGTTCCCATGAGAAGTCTGGTGGTGTTTTAACCACGAGTATAAGAATGTTGCCCTCCCATTTTGAACGGTAAGATCTGCTTCGTTGATCCGTCTTCCCTTGATAGTTAACTTTGATTTTATTCTGATAAGAGATTGGCAACTATTCTCCTATGCCTCACTTTTGGCATTTGAAACAATTTTGAACTCCCTACCATGATTTCCGATTATTAAACTTTTGCTACCACTACCTGATTTTGATCTTCACTTCCGATCTGTTTGATACCTCTCCAACCATTCCGAAGGGCATTTAACCCTGATGTGTTTGACACATTCTATGAATTCATTACCCGTGCTGGATATAAATGTATCATCTGATACTACTCTGTCTTGCAAAGTCCATTGCTACTCCTATGAGAACTCTGGTGATTATTAACCATGGATATAGGAAGTTTATTCCCTCCTTTGAATATTGAATCTTGCCGCCAACTAGTTTCCTTTGGAAGGATATGGCGATAATTTTTTTTTCTCGATATGAATTTGTTAACTGAGCATGATGATGCTGATAACTGATATTCTATACGCCTGACTTTTGACAGTTATACGATGTTCGTATTACCGATGATTCCCAACCTACCTGCCCCTTATGCTAAATAGCTAAACAAGACTCCAACACCTTGAATTGTTCGCTTATCTATTTCCACACTATTGATGAACCATGTACTTGACCTCGATATATGAACTATCCGTCTGGCTTGGCGACCGTGCTCATCCTACGAATCTGTTTACTTTTGATATATTCGATTTTGAGGTCCTTAAGTTATGGAATGGCTGACTCTTCATAAAGCTGCCAGAGACTACCGTATCTGATGTGTGACTCCAGAAATCTATTTGCATCCTACTTTTGTTATGATAACCTTTAGCCGCTCAAATCTGTTAAGCTTAACGCCGCTATGGAAGCATTTACCTCGATATCATGTGATTGTCAAATTTCTCCTGACAACTTTGGCATTGGAAGTTTGTTGTACAAATTTTCTGGTGTTCTCCGATGGAACTCTTGGGTTTTCCCTCCTGTTTGAAAAGTAGAATGAAATTTGAACCGATCTCAGTTGACGAACCATGATGCTATAGAAGTTGAGAGATTGAAGAAGCTGATGGAATATGGTTTTGTCACCTCAGTGTTCCCTTTGAATACCCCTATTAGTTATGAAGAAGAAAGAGAAAATTATGCGCCAGCGTATCGGCTATCGTAAACCTAACCGTATCACTAACCGTGATCATTTTTTATTTCCGTGTGTCATTGATTGATTTGTTCTATCTTTGTAAACTCCGTACCAGACGGCCTCACTTAGTGTTTGAAGGACTGAAGAAGCAACCACAAGAACTTCTAAGAAAGGAGATGACTAACTGAGAGTAACCTCTGTGAAGCATTTCAGTTTTATGCATGAAGAGGAAGATAGGTGATGTGAAGTAGATATGAAGTTTTCCCTGAAACGATTCATGAAGTTGTTTTCGTACTCGTTGTGACCATTACGAGTTTTAAATAATGTCAATTGTATTGGCTAATTGAATCATGCCTTCGAGAGTATTTGGACAATCGTCAAAGTATGACAGTGTGTTTGTGCTCAGAGACGAACGAGGAACATGTAGATCATCTTCATATTAAGTAGAACGACCCTTTGTTCTGGAAGAGTAGATTTGATTGGCGTTCAGAGATTGTAGCAGACAACACTACCAGGCATCCGGTGACGACAGCAGTTTGAGTTGGCGAATTTCGAACTGTGCTTGAAGACCTGTCAAAGACACGCAGTCTTGCTTCTCTATTTATTTTAGTTGTACTAAGATGAATTGAGAGCAGAAGCAGACTCGCGAATGGAAGATGCACAGTGACCATGTCAGAGATTTACGTTCCACACCACAGTGTCAAGAAGAAGTGCCGAAGGCTTGAAGGACCAGACTCAAGTTTATCATCCCTTCTCACCGTATGAGCAGATGGACAAGCGTAGATAGACTACTCGGACTTGGAAGAGATTTTGAAATCATGTATTCGAATGGACGATTTTGGAATGATCATTTGTGGTTGGATGAGTTGATTTCGTGAAGGATGAAGTTATTGAGGGCGTGTTCACTTCTGCTTAACCCACTTAAGCTCCCATTACCTGATGATAAGATCCTTTGAATGATTCGGGTTCTCCATTAGTATTTCCGTTTAGTGTTCTTTCTGCGTATGTTGGATGACGGTTTTGTCATGAGAATTTTGATGTATTATGGAAGACCTGACGCTTTAGACGACATACTTCATTGATGCTTACTAATTCCGTTACGTTATTTGTATGTTCTGTTTCTCTGATTTTGAATTTGTAGTAATGATCGATTCGGACCAACCCTAAGGTATAGAAGGACTGTTAGGTGGTTAGATAAGTTGATTTTCACGAATTGAGATAAAGTATGGTCATCATGAGGGCATATTTATATGATGCTAGTATTATGACGTCTGGCCAACGTGATAATACTTACATCATATAACGTGCACTTATTGTGATCATAGGACATTTCGAGGAGTGCCTTAGAAACCTTAGAATTTCTGATATCTTATTGAGACTTTAGGTTCGTTCTGCCTATACGCGTAATCTGCTTTCACCGTTATGCGAATTGATACGTCTGGATTTTCGTCACGCATTCTTCTGACCTCTGCACTTCCAATAAGAATCTTAGGTCCTGTTGTAGAGCTTTCTGCCGTTTGATGTTATCAAACAATCTATTTTCTGTCTGTATGGATTCTATCTGTTACTGTGAAGGAGTACACCTATGTTTTGCTATATATACGTCTCTCATTCGACGAATCTGTTCATGATGATCTGTTATGAATTGAGATATGAGATTTTGGATTATGAGAAAACAAGACCTGTCGGTTTATGAGAATACCTTTGAAAGGTTATATTGAAGACGAGACTATTTGAAAATTCGAAGAGTTAAACATATTTATCACCCTCATATTTCTGCGATTCGGTACATTCTCATCTGATTCGCCTAATCAATTCCACAGACGATATATCCGTCAAATCCTACGTAATCCCTATATCTCTTCGGAGAGGATACGATTATCATCTATTACATGTGATATATTATTCTTTTGATCTGGATTCAGTATGATTTGTCTTTTCCGAGGAAACCGAAGCTTTCATCAACAAGATAGAGTCATGAGAAACAAGCCTTTCATATTTCTGTTCACCGTCAGATGTGTTCCGTTTCGTTTCACCTCAATTTTCGAGGACGAAAATTTTTTTTTAGAGGGGAAGAAGTTGTAAAACCCGAAAATTCAAAACATGCAAAATGACCAAAATGCCCCTGAACTTGCAATTTAATTAAAACATACATAAAGCATCAAATAAGTTCCAAACTCTTGGTAATGAGCAACATATGAAGTAAAGTAATTTTTGTGGAAACATTACAATATTATACAATGTACAAAAATTAATTATCACATCCAAAAAAAACAATATATGTACCGAAATTTTGATTTAATTATTTATTTTGAAATTAAAAATCATTTAAATAAGGATAAGCACAAATTTAAAAAGGAAGGCCACCTCAAAAATCTGGAAATTGATCTTATCAACTAAATTGGGCCGAGTATATCTCCCTTCCCCTTTGACCCTCGGTTTTATTTACTTTCCCCCATTTATTTCCATACGAAAACCCTAATTTCACACACACAAAACTCTCTCTAATTCACACGGTTTTCTGGAGGCTGGTACATATTTTTCTGGTGTTCTTCTACATCCAAGGAAGCTAGGAAAAATGGTTTTGAGGTCGTGGATTCATTGGTTCGAACGTGGGAGTTTTTCTTTGGTCGGTTTGATTTAGCGAGAAGTACAAAATTCGTATGCTTAATCTACACGTCCTAAAATTCTTTTGGTATTTTTCTTATGATCTTTATATCATATTAGACTCATATAAAATGGCTAACTCGAATCATGCACGATAGACTAGTCGTGATAATTATATAGATCAAAAACACAAATAAAATCCAAATCTATTCATGCGATTTTTCTGAGCTTCAAACCTATTTTATCTGGACTCCATATGCCTCATACAACTCTGTAAAAATGCTTATTTGATTTTTTGAATCTTAAATCACATTTGTTTAATTTATTTGGTATATCAAATTTAAAAGAAATAAAGGAAAAATTATATAACCTAATCGAATGAATTAGGTTTTGGTTTTTGGTGTTTAGATCTGATCATTTAATGTGCTCTAATGATGATATGATGATGTTGTAATGATTGGATAAATTAGGGTTAGGGTTTGTTAATTAAAAACTTATACCGATTGGGAATTAAAAGTAAAAGGGTGTGTTTTGTAATTATTGAAACTTGTGGGGTATTTTTTTAAGTCATTTTGGATCTGGGGTAATGTGTGAAAAATATAATATAAGGGTTGCTATGTGTAAAAATTGCAAGAAAAAGGTTTAATTGGTAATTATGGATTCGATTTGTAATTAATTAAAATAGAGGGACTAATTGTGTAAATTCTGGAAACTTAAGGTTATTTCGTATAAATAATGATATAAAGGGTGTGATGTGTAATTTTGGATACTTGAAGGTTAAATGTGTAATTATGGAGAATTTATGATTCGAATGGTATTTTATAAAGTTAAGGGACTAATTTTGTAAATTATGAAACTTGAAGGATAAATTGTACCATACATTAAATTAAGAGGTGTATTCTGTAATTTTGTAAAATTAAGGGCTGGTTGTGTAAAAATAAATATGGTAAGGGTTAAATTGTGATTTATGTAATTATAGGGTTTAATTTGTAATTTAATTAACTAAAAGGGTATAATCTGTAAATTGTGAAACTTAAAGGGTTAAAAGTGTAATTCTGAATAACTTATGTATTTAAATGAGTAACTTGAGGTATTTTCATTTTAAACCTTTAACTTTGGTATATTTTCATTTAAAACCCTAAAATATGGAAACTTGTTATATTTGACCCTAAACTTTTATAACTTGCTAAAATGAGCCTTATTTCCATAATAATCCTAATTAATGACTTAACCTAAATTATATTATTGAATCTTGCTAATTAAGAAAACCTGCTAAATATGGAAAGTTGCTAATTCTGGAAAGTTACCTAAAAAGGAAAGTTACTAGAAATGGAAAGCCGACTAAAATAAGTAATCTGAATTAAATAAGCTTTTAATAAGACAGTCATGAATTCGTGTAGATTCGCTGAAGATGGAGTTTGCTTCCGACCTTTATATTTCTGTTGTGTTTCCTTTCGGTATAAGGTACAGATATTCTGCCTTTTTTCAGTAAGGGTGTCTTATTCCCTTGATATGATTTTGATTTCTGATTCGTTTAAGATTCCCAAAGCCATTGCTATGTTCCCTTTGTTGTAAACCTTTGATATGATCCTTTGCTTTGGATACTTTGATCTGATAAACTCTGATTTGGACCTTTGGCATTACATCTGATATATCTGTTATGAACCATCTGATATGACCCCTTTTGATATGACAGTCTGTTTTGATATGATATCTGACTCTTAGTTTGATACCCGAGACAAAATCTGTTTCCTAGCCATGAAGGTAACATGGCCATGTCATTGATGCACCAATAGCATGACTCTAGGGCGGTAGAGTGATGTTCCGCCACGTCCCCTTATCTGTTATCTGATATGCGCATTATATTATTTTGGCCACTATTTTTCTGCGGGGGCGTATGGATGCATCCTAGATCTGTTATCTGTTTAGTGGATTATCTATATATGATTTATTATTGTCTGGTGATTGGTACTGTGTGCAATACATGCCCTTCACATATATCTGGGAGCTAGCTACTCCATTTGAAGAATGAGGACACCCCTCATATTATCTGATTATCTGAGAGGTCTCCCCTCTATATGATTATGAAGATTTATGGTTACACTGTTATGATATGATATGATCTGTTTCTGGGCTCGTGGTGGATTACTATTCCTTTATCTTTTCCCTTTATTCTTATTCATTGACTTATTCCTTAAACCATATTATATCTGCATGACTTTTATTTCTGTTACTTTCTACTGTTCTATACTACTGCTTTGTTATCGTTATATCTGTTCACTGAGCTCTCGTAGCTCAGCCGCATTTCTTTTCCTGCGGCAGGTTTTAGTAGGAAGCTGGGTTATGAGTGGAAAGAACCTTGGAATTAGAAGACTTGATAGCTTTTCTGGATTAGAGATGATTAGAAGATTTATATTTTAGAATTAGTGTTTTTGAAATTCTCATTTGTAACCTTGTAATATCAATAATTCCTTTGTAACCTTTGAGATTCTTTTATTACTATAGATGTATGCTTTGTTTGATCTGATATGAAACCATTATTGTGATATCTTTACCCTTATCGGGTAGGGGTGTTACATTATTAGTGAAACTTATAGATCTAGTGTTTGTGATAGTTTATAAACAAAATGGTATCAAAACATAAGTAACTTGCAAAAGTAACTAGTATAACCTTGAAAATACATGATCATATGAAGTAAATGAAAGTATGAAAAGATCAAAATGATGTTCTTGAAGTTTACTTACAATCTTGGAGTGATTTGATGAGAAAGATGCAATAACTTAAGGTTTTGATCACAAGACCTTAACTAGGATAGTAAATGGAGTATGATTATGCTTTGTTCTTGAAAAATCTATGGATTTCTCCTCTTGTTCTTGATGTGGCCAAACCTAGGAGATGAATATGGAGAGAGTTTGATCTAAAATGGCTAGTTGGTTATGTTAGTGTATGTGTTTAAGTTAGTGGAAGTGAAAATAAATGTGTACTAATTCAATTAATGCATTTTGGAGTATTAGCTAAGTGGATGGTTAGGGGGCGGCACACATGGGCTAAATGGGAAGGATATGATGTAATCTTGCCAAGTGTCCCATTAGTGTAAGTATTTAGTTGATTTGTGTATACATTGAGTGTTATCGGGTACCGAGTTAACTAGAAATAACTCATGACGAGGTGAAATGAGATACGACGAAGTTGTAAAAATTGTAAAATCATGTTCCTTGCAAGAATCGGGTGTTAGAATGATAATCGGATTGAAATTTCGTAAATCGACGGAGTTATAAGCGTCAAATGAAAAATGTAACGATTGGTTTAAAAACACCGGGTAAAGTAATAATATAATCTCTATATTACTATAATTAGCTTGAAAATGTATTAGGATCATTGTCTGGAGTATTTGGTTTACTGTTGGTAGAAATGACTGAGTGGTAACGTTAATTAAACAATTATGCATACGTTAATGAAAATCACACAGGCACATGCATGAACTGATATGGTACTGATATTACTGATGATATGCAGACTACTCTAGTTTGTATGATGTGTCCTTATTGATGATGCTTGAATACGCAGCTAAACCTAACTGGTTACGCGCATTTGAATACTCGTAAACCAAGTTTACGACATGATGAATGATGCCCATGAATAGTGATTTCCCTCCGGGAATGAATAGTGTCATTTGAATTGTAAAATTTTTGACGACTTCTCAAAGTCTCAAACTGACTTCAAAAATGATGAATAGTGATCGGTGAATAGTGTTTGATGAGTAGTAACTCATGAATAGTAAATTATCGGGGTTTGGAAAATGACCTGAAATTACGAGTTGTGACACAAAGCACAAATAATCAAAAATGCAATTAAAGCAAAAAAAACAGGGTCTTACGGGTCTAAAACGGGCTAAGAAAACCTAAAACTCAAAAATCTACTCTAGATGTGCAAATTTGGTTCCTAAAAGTCCTAAATAATTAAAAAGAATTTTAGAAAAAAGATTTATATTTTTTTGCTTTTTATTTTATTTTTTATGAATTAAAAACACTTTTGGATTAAAAATAATATAAAAAATACTAAATTAATGTGAAATTATGAAAATTTTCAGAAAACTACTTAAAGTTATAAAGATCATAGGAAAAATAAAAACAAGTTCACAGCTTATTAGGTTAAGCTGCTATTAAGCAATTAGTAAAATAAGCTAAAAGGATAAAAAAAAATGGTTAAATAAATAACCACTGCAACCTTGGTCGGAAAAGACCCAAGGGCGCAGTTGGTTGTGGTGTGTGTTATAAGTGGTTGAGGTTGGTAGAGGTCTAGGGTTCGAGCCTAGGCTCACCCTGGGCTTCCCAACTTCTCACTTTTTATTTTTTTGAAAATTTTCTTTTTGGAACTTATTTATAAGCTAAAAATAGATAAATTTTGTGAAAACAAAAATTTTAAAACTTAAAGAATAAGCTGGAAAAGAGCTTATACAATAGATAGTTAAGTAAGGACTTAATAAGCCAAAGTACTACTGATGATTTCACACAAGTTTATAAAAGCTTATGTGAAATCCTAAAAACCTAAAACCTAAACTAATAAGCAGTTTAAAACTAATTAAGCAATTCTAAACAACCAATAAGCTCAGATTTCAAAATAAGCAAATAAGGTCAAAAGTGCACTAACAAACAGCCTAGAGTGGCAACTTTAAGCTATATAATAAGCAACTAAAGCAACAAGCTAAACCATATTAACAGAAAACAGATCAAGCTTATACACTAAAGAGCTTATAAAATGAAAACCAGACCCTATAGAGCTTATTTAGAGCTTAAAAATTAGCTTATAAGGAGGCTGGTCAGAACAATGTAAACTGATGTATCAGCAGTATGCAACACTGATGTACCATTTTTAAGGCTACTAATAAGCTACTATTAAGCTGTGAATTATTCTGGAAATTGGAAAACAACATTTAACAACAACTAAACAACTAGTAAAATGTTTTTCAGACACTATAACCTATAAATAAGCACTAAAATGACTTAAATAAAACACTAATCAAACTGCTTACTCAATACACCCTTTTTTGGTTTTTTAGAAACTATTAAGACATGAAAAAGTGATAAATATGACTCAAAACCTAGTGAATCTTAACCAGCATATGAAAACCAACTAATTACACTAATTAGACTAAAAAAAAACTAAAAACACAAGACCTTATCATTGATTTAAGCAAATTAAGCTAAAACTACTACCTTAGACCTTAAAAACTTGAAATCACTCTAAAACCTACAAACCTACTTAGAATAGCTTAAAACACCTTAAATTCCACTATTTAGACTGATGGCTAAAACTCATGAAAACAACTTTTTACTTAATCTAAATCCTAAATCCAAACACCCCTTTAAATGTCTCAAACTGATTTTTAAGCTTATTTAAGATTCAAAACTCAACTTTTTTGTGAAAACAGGTCAATATTTAGTGTTTGTGAAGTATTTTAAGCACAATTTAACAGGTAATAAGCACTTAGCCAATAAGCTAAGCTTATTGGCTATAATGACCACAAAAACACTAATAAGCACAAATAGACGAAACACTATGAAATAAGCCAACCAAACATTAAATCTACTTCAATTAAGCATATATAATACTAATGAACACAAATAAGCATAAAAATAAGCAATAATGAAATAATAGGCAGTTTGAAAAGCAAAAATAGGAAAAATGGAACTCACTTTGTCCTTTGCTCAAACAAGGACTTATAATTGCTCCAAGAGCTGATCTACAAGCTCCAGCTTATTAAAAACAAGCTAGTATAGTCCAATAAGCCCTTCTCAATCCGGCTTATCATCCAAGTGCTTATTTCGTCCTTAAGTAAAGGTAATTTGAATCACAATGTAGTACAATTCAAGTAATGATTATAGAAGCTCAATGTAAGCTATGGAACAGCTTATTTGAGATCTAAACAGTAATTAAATAAAGTGCTTATTGAGAGCTTATTATAGCTTATTTTAACCTTTTAAGAGCATTTTAACACAAAAGTAAAAAAGACAAAGCAATAATGTAAACTGAATTTTGTTAATTAATTAAAAACTATTACAATACTGAATTAAAAGACAAGAAATAAGCAGTAATAAGCTACAATGACTGAAAATTAAGACAAAAACTAAAACTCCTTATGCTTGGTGAAGAGCTTTGTATTTATAGGAGTCTAGGGAGTCTTCTGGGGTTTCTATCAACAAATCCCAGCCCTTGAATCCACGATGTCGACATCTTTCCCCAATTACAGCCCTTGATTTGACTGCCACATAGCTTCCACCATTAGAATGCTTGGGATTTGCCATGGTGGACAAATAATGAGCTCATTATAGCCTATTCATCCTTCTAGAAGAGGTAGATTGTACTTGGGTAAGTTATAGAAGGCAGGGTAAAAGGAAGAAGATGCATGAACAGTAATTGGCGCCTTATTCATGTTTGACCCGTATTTTTTTATTGCTTTGACCTGGGTTGGATACGGGTTATAAGGGCGGGTTATTTTAGATCTGGGTTTAATTGAGAGGTGGGCTGGTTATGGACTAAAAAGTTGGGCTCGATTGGGTTTTTATTTTATTTTTTGTTTTATTTAAGGATTTAACAATAGTTAGTTTTAGGACTAACTATGCAAATCGTTAAGGACTAATGGTGAAAATATTTTTGGGATAATTGATGAAAATGATTTTTCATCAAGGCTTTGATTTTAGAATTTTGGGTTTTTGGCTGATAAAAACTGTAGAATCACATCCCCGGCCTCGGCTTTTCTCACTCTTTTCATTCTCGTGCTCGTTTTCGTCTGTTTTGTCTTTCTTTTTGTCATTTTCTTATATCATTTACCTGCACATACACAAACACAAAAACAAGCATATATTTGGCATTTATGGTCGGTTTTTGGTCTTTTAAGTCCGTTTTTGATAAAGAAAAGGTATGTGATTTAACACATACCATTTTATCGAATATAATATCTTTTAGTACTTTTCTGATATGACGGGATGTTGACTTTCATTATTTAACAATAACTTTATGATCATGGAGTAAGAAGCACTTTTTCTAAAAAAAGCGTCCATATGGATAAAATTCATCGTCCTTGATTTTTCACGAGTCCCCAAACCAAGCTTAAAAATGAAATCATTGTTAAACACAAGTTAGATGCCAACACTACCCATAGATGCTAATTGTGTACGCATAGCTACTTCTTGCTCCCTTATTCCTATTTCCTCTAAGTATTTTATGAAAAATGAGTTTTTCTTGTTTTCATAGATTTTTAGTCCGATAAAGGCACTAAGTTTAGACGTTAACTAGTTTAAAATCCTTCCCTCGAAAACCATTGGCCATAAAAATGAGGTCCACATCAAGGTCCTAATTTAACATGATTTAAGGGATATCCTTTTTATTTCGACCGAAACAACTCATCTACGAGTCTAGAGACAGAAGCTTTATTAGGATATCACCGGAGTTGAAATTTGGCATTTTTAACATTATTAAGCACATATTAGTCCTCGGCCTTTTAAACAACCTAGACAACAGCAGCTAACCGTCAGGAATCGGGAGTCTTATTTTGACCTTGGATATTTTCCTCTGCCTTTTTGAAGTCTGAGTCAACTGGAGCGAACCATCAGGAAACAGAAAACTTTTATTGGCTTTGGATTATTATTATTTGGTTTATTATTACATATTTTGCCAAATTCTGAGTCCTGCGGTCTTTTGACAACCGAAACAATAGTACGTACTATCAGGAATCAGTAGTTTATTTCCCCGCAACACTGGCAGTACCTTGATGTGTACCCAACTCTTATAAGCAAGAATTCTCTAAAGAAGGAGTAAAAACTAAGTATCGCCAAAACCGTGCACCTTTAATTATTTTGAAATTTTTTATTTTTGGGCTTTTATTTAGCTGATGGGAGTAAAAAGCCACAAATAACCTCAATGAGCTCTAAAGAGATCCAACTACTCCACGCTTAGCATCTAACTTATATTTAACTCTATCATTTTTCGTTCTTCGCAAATTTAAAATCTTAAATAATAAGATCCGCGAATGCTTAGTCTAATAAAATCAAGATGCGCATATTTAAAGTCAATTATGGAAACTTGCAAACTCTTGCTAGAATTCGCGTTTTTATAGCTTCTTGTATAAGAGACTAGCACAACTTTCAATTATAAAGGTTAAGGGGACAAGCTAGAGCTCAACACGCTCGATCAAGTCAAAATTTTATTCCTACTCTCACCAACGGAAAGTCAACAATGTGTCAAAACACTTATAATATTTTTGCAGAATTTTTTTAAATTTTCTCATTTTTTTCATTTTTTTTGGAGGAAAAACAGGGTTGCGAGAGTATAAGGCAAAATGCAAGGTAATATCAAATCGAAAGATTACCCCCCAGACTAAAACGAGACATTGTCCTCAATGTTTTGAGATAAGGGTCCTCTTATGCAAATCTAAAGCCGTTTATTAATTATGCTAATAGATAAACATTAATCGATATGATTTAGGATATCGGATTTCCCAATAAGCACTGAAGGGTGAAACTCGAGTAGAGGAAAGACAAAACCACGAGCACGAGAGTCTTCATAATTCGGGCAAATCCTGGACATAAAACAAACAAACACGAAACACGAGAAATAGAAGAGGAGGGCCTCTTCACGTTACATTTATTAGAAAATAGAAAGAAGATAGACAAGGATTGCCTCCCGATAAGCGCTTGTTTATTACCGAGTCATTTAGCTTGACTCGCCCCAAATTTAATTGTCCATGGGGAAGAAACTAGTGGAAGAGAAAATTTCCATCGGACTTCCATTCAAAATGTTTGGATAAACATTAAAGCACATGAAAGTTCCACTCCGATGAGACGCCCCCGGTTCTAAATAATAGAAACTATAAGCGGAGATGCCGGGGTCAAAAATAGTATCATCACTCCCATAGGAGTGAAGAAGAGGAGAATTCACATGATAGTTAAGAAAAGGAAGAAATATTTTGATAACAAATGTGAGGGAAAGATAATGGCGTTCCTCAAAAGTAAACCTCACATTTTCCTTAACTTGTAAACCATCATTAAAGCTCTTTAAGTCGTGGTCTAAAAATACCTCAGGAGGGAGATTAGGGATAGTATCATTTTTAAGCAAACTCTCAAGATAAATTACGTCTCCCTCCGAGTTAGAATAATCGTCCTTAAGATTAAAGTAAAAATGATCATACTCCGGTTGAGATATGATGTGAGTGAGTTCATCAGTTAATTCCTCATGATAAAGATCACTCCTATCGGTAGGAGGATGGTGATCAAAGTGAAACGATTCATAATCAAGAAGAGAAAGATAAGAATGAGAAGTGGTACTGCCACTACTCTTCTCTTTAGTATGATCGATATCAAAACAGAATGCTTCATAATCCGGAAGAGAATAATTGGAATGAGAAGTGGTACTGCCACTACTCTTCTCTTCGATATCAAAGAAAAAAAATTTCATAATCTTGTAAAGAGTCATCAGAATGAGAAAATAAATCCTTGATCTCGAATTCCGGAGGATTTGACGTCTTAATTTCCTTAATTCCTTCAATATCAATTTCCTTCGTAGGGAGTGAAGGTGACGGATCATCATTAAGTAACTTCTCGACGAGAAGAATGTCTCCCTCCGGATCAAAGTCGGTATCATCAATTTCCTGTGAAATTTGATCATTTTTAAGATAAGACTCGATCTCTTCCAAAATGAAGTCACTTCCCTCAAACGGAGTGAGAGAAGGGGAAGAATCGAAAAGGATAGGTTCAGAAGACGGAGTGGGATTGCCACTTGGGGAATTTTACAAAAATCTAGGAACTTTTTGAGCATACTTCTCAACATCTATTACATCGATCCTGTTAACCGATAATTTATCGTAATTGGAGGAGTATCTCGAAGTTTGATCAAGTTTAAAAGTCACGGCTTGATCATCAACATGAAGGGTTAGTTCTTCACCATAAACATCAATTAAAGCACGTCCCATCCTCAAGAAGGATCTCCCTAGAATGAGGGGAAACCGAGGATCGGCATCAAAATCTACGACTACAAAGACGACCAGAAAATGGAACTTTCCTACTTTTACGAAGACATCTTCGGCGACACCGATAGGACGAGTAATTGATCGGTCCGCAAGCCCTAGAGTCATATGAGTAGGAGTAAGTTCTGGAAGAGAAAGCTTTTTCCAAACGGAAAATGGCATAAGATTGATGCTTACGCCAAGATCGGCCAAGGCTAAGCATTCAATCATTCCCAAAAAATCGCATGGGATGAGAAACTTGTCGAGGTCTCAAAGTTTTTCGGGTAACTTTTTAAGGAGAACCGCCGAGCAATGCTCATTCAGCGACGTTTTAGCTAATTCAAATAATTTTTCTTTGTTACTTAGCAAATTCTTGATTGTCGAAGCAAATTTTGGCATGAGAAGAAGAGCATCCGTGAAGCTAATGTCGAAGTGTAAATCTTGAAAGATTTGGAAAAACTTCTCAATTTGGTTGTTAGCTTTTTCACAGAGCTTCTGATCGTTAAGTATTGATAGGTACGGTATTGACGGTTTAGGATTAGACTTTTGAGGATTAACGGGAGCAAATTTTGGCTCAGAGACTTGGACAACCGGAGGTTGGACGTCTTTGGTACTTCCCTTATTAGTAGGAAGCACCGTGTCCTTTGTCACCTCGGTCTCACGGTCCACTACTTTAGGCGAAGAAGAAGAAGAAGTAGTAGGAACCGTGGGTCCTTCATAAGCTACACCACTTCGGTTGGTGATAGCTTTCAATTCACCCTCTGGGTTTGGAATGGTATTGCCCGGGAGAGATCTCGAAGCTGAAGCTTGATGAAATTGACTGATGAGACTATCAAACATGTTTTTGATTTTGCTTTGAGATTGATCAATTTTGTTATTTGTGGTCCTAAGTTCATTCTTAAGCTTATTACCCTGTTTAGACATTGAAGTTTGGAGATCATTTTTCAAAGTCGTTATTTGATTTTGCATTGCCCTCATGTTAGCCTCATTTGTCTTAATGTAATTTGCAAGGTCATTGGAGGGAAAAATCAGGGATTGGTAATTAGGAGCTTGATATCCTTGATTGAAATTGACCCCTTGGGTCGGGTATTGATTGATCGGGGCTTGAAATTGGTTTTGCACATTTTGCCCTCTTCCTTGATTTTGATTGAACCTATTTTGGTTGTTAGATTGAGAAAATCTGGGTGGTCCCATCTGATTGCTAGTACGATAGCTCGGGTCAACTTAAGGACGGTATTGGTTACCTCCTTGGTTTTAAGACCCTGCTACGACATTTATTTCAAAAGGACGACCATCGGTGGTAGTACAATTATAGTAAGCATGAGGACCACCACAAGTGACACAAGTTTCTTCCATCGCTTTGACTTGAGCGGGTGGAGAAGTTTGGGGGTTAGAAAGGTTCTTTTGATTAGAGAGAATCAAAGCTTGGATAGCATCTGTGACTTTATCGATCTTAGCATCTGTGCTAGAAATATTAGTACTCACTTTCGAAACAACCGGTTTGTTTCGTGAAGTAGGAACTTTTGATTTGTTCTCGATGATAGTCAATATATCTCTTAGAGT
The DNA here is from genome assembly GCA_021014915.2 of Artemisia tridentata subsp. tridentata. Taxonomy (NCBI): domain Eukaryota; kingdom Viridiplantae; phylum Streptophyta; class Magnoliopsida; order Asterales; family Asteraceae; genus Artemisia; species Artemisia tridentata. The sequence continues at coordinate 154,898,522 of CP139505.1, forward strand.
TCGATTCAAGATATTGCCACCGGCGGCTGCATTTAGCGAATCTTGATCGGTTTGCGTTAAAGCATTGTAGAACGTGTCGATTTGGTGCAATTCCAAAAATCCGTGATGTGGGCATTTACGTAGGAGATCCTTGAATCGTTCCCATTCCTCACCAAAATTTTCATCAAACCGTTGCTGAAAATTTGTGATATCATTCTTAAGATTAGTCGTTTTGGAAGGAGGAAAGAAATGATTCACGAATTTGGAGACGAGGTCTTCCCAAGTTGTAATCTACCGAGGGGGTTCTTTTTCGAGCCAAATCCGGGCTGCCCCCTCAAGAGAAAATGGGAATAACATCAACTTGATCGCGCTATGAGGGACATCCCAATATTTCATAGTTGAAGTCAACTTGTTGAACCATCGGATGTGAGCGTGGGGATCGTCCCTCTCGAAACCATGAAATTGGTTTGACGTTATTAATTGAATTAAACCAGTTTTAAGCTCAAAATTCTCGGATAAAATCGGTGGTAAAACAATAGCATCTCCGTAACCCTCGGTGGGTGCTTGGAGCAACTCCGACATAGTTCACGTATCCGCCATTTCGGTAATGGGAATATCAACAAGAGTATGTATCTCGGGTACGTTTACTCGTTTGTTGCGTCGACGATAACGTTGAGTCGGTATTGTTGGAGATATATCGATTAAATTCGATTTAGAACGAGTGAGCATACACTAAAAACACAAAATTTAAAAGAAAAATAAATTTTGAAAAAGAAAATATTTTTGGGATTTTTTTTTAATATATATATATATATATATATATATATATATATATATATATATATATATATATATATATATATAGATAAATAGTGTAGGGTTATTTTCAGAACCAAAAAAAGGTACAGAACTGCGAGAACCGATCCTAGCCATCTATTATTTAATCAATGGTTATAAATGATGGTGGCATGATTGTAATTAAATAAAAAATCAATGAATGTTTTATAAAGGGTTTAGGGGTATTATTGGTATTTTTTATTCATTTCAAAACCGTTTATTTAATTTCCCATCATCTCTATCTCTCTTCATTTGTTTACCAGCAAACCCTAGAAAAACTTCTCCCTTCCTTCTCTTTGGCAGCCGCCGTCGGCCAAACAAGAACCCACCGCCGCCTTCCACCACCAAACAACAAAAAACCCACCCTTATTTCACCCTCCTTGTCCTCGATCCGTGGTTCACGCACGTCTAAACGATCGCTTTACACCACCACCGCCCATAAACGCCAAGCCCCCACCAAAATTTTGCTACCGACCATCATTTTGAAGAGAAGCAGATCTGAAGAAGAGTAGCAGTTTTGGAGCAGATTCGTTGAAAGAAAAGAGCAGATCTTGTAAATAATTCGATTGAATATGAAGAAGTCATTAGCAGTTTTGGTGTAAGGTACTATCGACAGAAGCAGATCTGATAAAGTCTAAGGTAATCGTTAATTTTTTTGTATTAAAAGATATCGATCTTTTATTTTTGTATTAAAAGATATCAATTTGGTCAAAGTGTGTCAGTAGTAGATATGTGATTGTTTATTATGTTTTGTCAAAAGATATCAATTCGATCTTTTATTTTTGTATTAAAAGATATCAATTTGGTCAAAATTTTGTTTATTATATTTTTGTATTAAAAGATATCAATTTGGTTGTGGGGTCGAGATCCTACTGGTGGCATCAATTATGTTTGTCGCTTGTGTTATTGATTGATCGATTGGAAAATGATTGTTAATTCTGCTGCACTTTGATCCATTGTTAGTATTTTACATAGTAGCGAGTTTGAATGTTAAGAGTGCATGTGTTTTTACAGTTTATGAATTTTAAACTCAATGTAGTGCATATGTGTTTTTTACATAGTTCGGAGTTTGAATGTTAAGAGTGCATATGTGTTTTTACATTTTATGAAGTTTAAACTCAATGGAGTGCATATGTGTTTTTACATAGTTTGAAGTTTGAATGTTAAGAGTGCATATGTGTTTTTACATAGTTCGGAGTTTGAATGTTAAATGTATTGAAATTGCATATATGTTTTTACATAGTTCAGAGTTTGAATGTTAAGAGTGCATATGGTTTTGTGTGCACAAGTCCGAAATACAAAGTGCATATGTGTTTTGTTAGTTTTTATGATTAAATAATTCATTTATTACATGTGCAGATTTCATGGGTTCTTGAACCAGGCGAAGAATACATGTGCACGCCAAAAAGATGAACCAACTGTTAAAGACATTGGATTATGCACATGTGCACGCTTCATATATTTGTAATAAAATTGGATACAAGCGTAAACAAATGGATGTTTGTGATAAAACTAAATATCATATCACTAGAGTAATACAATTTGTAAATTTTGAAATTGCATAAATCTATTGTTAAAGTTTTGTTGTTTGTATTTATATTTATATTATATTACTTAAAGATACATGTGCATATACAAAACACCTATGCATAAACGAAAAATACAATTGTTATAATATAGTTAGTGGTTAACCTTCTTTTTTACAAAACACATGTGCACACAATGTATTTCAAAAAAAAAAAAAAAAAAAAAAAAAAAAAAAAAAAAAATCCTAAAATTTAGGAACTAAAAAAAGGTTTTATATTAAAAAAATTCAAAAAGAAATAAAAAAAAAGGTAATTTTACCATGATACCCTTTTGAATTAAATAATAAAAATTAATATCCAAAAAATTCTGATTGGTTGATGCCGGTTCTCGCAATTCTGTACCTTTTTTTGGTTCTGAAAAGAACCCTTCCCTATATATATATATATATATATATATATATATATATATATATATATATATATATATATATATAATATATATATATAGAAAAATTGATTTTTTTTATATATATATTTTTTTATCGATTCGTCAACCGGTGCTTGGTAGCTCTCTAGAATTACTCGCAAAGTGGCGGAGAAACAAAGGTCCGCAATAAATGCAAATTATAAACTCGTTTATTTCGGTTTGACAATTTAATATCAATCCTCTTTAAACCCCTCTTGTAGGTTGTAATCTAAAGGTGAGTCGACGTAACAATTGATTTCACGATTTCTTTTGTTGGTTTTTTAATTTTTTTGGTATTATGAATACTTTAGGAAAAGTATTCGTGATTTTTTAATTTTTTTGGTTTTTATAATAATATACGAAAATAAAATATTTATAAAATAAAACGATAACTTCACGGGAAAGGATCTTCAAATCACTAATCAAACGTAACTCAATATTCACTTCACAACTTCCCCGGCAGCGGCGCCAAAAACTTGGTGTGTGTGCACAAGTATATATATATATATATATATATATATATATATATATATATTAGTGTAGGAAAAACCCGACCAAATGGCGAATTCTATCTCTAACCAAGATTGAATAAACCGAGAGGTCAAAGATTTTCAAACAAAATATAATTCTAGAAGTATTGATTTTTCCCGGGTCGTGAGGTTCCGATGAAGTGTGAATGAAACGGTGAATTTCGTTTGTGATCGAATGATTTGATTAAGTGAGGAATTTTGGGTTTATATCTTAAAATTGAAATCATAAACTAAAAAGTAACTAAAAAGCATAAAAAATGAATAAGCAAAGCACAAATAATCAAAAACGCAATTAAAACTAAAAAACGGACTCTCACGGGTCTAAAACGGGCTAAGAAAACTTAAAACTCAAAAATCTACTCTAGATGTGCAAATTTGGTTCCTAAAAGTCCTAAATGATTAAAAAGAATTTTAGAAAAAAGATTTATATTTTTTTGCTTTTTATTTTATTTTTTATGAATTAAAAACACTTTTGGATTAAAAATAATATAAAAAATACTAAATTAATGTGAAATTATGAAAATTTTCAGAAAACTACTTAAAGTTATAAAGATCATAGGAAAAATAAAAACAAGTTCACAGCTTATTAGGATAAGCTGTTATTAAGCAATTAGTAAAATAAGCTAAAAGGATAAAAAAAAATGGTTAAATAAATAACCACTGCAACCTTGGTCGGAAAAGACCCAAGGGCGCAGTTGGTTGTGGTGTGTGTTATAAGTGGTTGAGGTTGGTAGAGGTCTAGGGTTCGAGCCTAGGCTCACCCTGGGCTTCCCAACTTCTCACTTTTTATTTTTTTGAAAATTTTCTTTTTGGAACTTATTTATAAGCTAAAAATAGATAAATTTTGTGAAAACAAAAATTTTAAAACTTAAAGAATAAGCTGGAAAAGAGCTTATACAATAGATAGTTAAGTAAGGACTTAATAAGCCAAAGTACTACTGATGATTTCACACAAGTTTATAAAAGCTTATGTGAAATCCTAAAAACCTAAAACCTAAACTAATAAGCAGTTTAAAACTAATTAAGCAATTCTAAACAACCAATAAGCTCAGATTTCAAAATAAGCAAATAAGGTCAAAAGTGCACTAACAAACAGCCTAGAGTGGCAACTTTAAGCTATATAATAAGCAACTAAAGCAACAAGCTAAACCATATTAACAGAAAACAGATCAAGCTTATACACTAAAGAGCTTATAAAATGAAAACCAGACCCTATAGAGCTTATTTAGAGCTTAAAAATTAGCTTATAAGGAGGCTGGTCAGAACAATGTAAACTGATGTATCAGCAGTATGCAACACTGATGTACCATTTTTAAGGCTACTAATAAGCTACTATTAAGCTGTGAATTATTCTGGAAATTGGAAAACAACATTTAACAACAACTAAACAACTAGTAAAATGTTTTTCAGACACTATAACCTATAAATAAGCACTAAAATGACTTAAATAAAACACTAATCAAACTGCTTACTCAATACACCCTTTTTTGGTTTTTTAGAAACTATTAAGACATGAAAAAGTGATAAATATGACTCAAAACCTAGTGAATCTTAACCAGCATATGAAAACCAACTAATTACACTAATTAGACTAAAAAAAAACTAAAAACACAAGACCTTATCATTGATTTAAGCAAATTAAGCTAAAACTACTACCTTAGACCTTAAAAACTTGAAAATCACTCTAAAACCTACAAACCTACTTAGAATAGCTTAAAACACCTTAAATTCCACTATTTAGACTGATGGCTAAAACTCATGAAAACAACTTTTTACTTAATCTAAATCCTAAATCCAAACACCCCTTTAAATGTCTCAAACTGATTTTTAAGCTTATTTAAGATTCAAAACTCAACTTTTTTGTGAAAACAGGTCAATATTTAGTGTTTGTGAAGTATTTTAAGCACAATTTAACAGGTAATAAGCACTTAGCCAATAAGCTAAGCTTATTGGCTATAATGACCACAAAAACACTAATAAGCACAAATAGACGAAACACTATGAAATAAGCCAACCAAACATTAAATCTACTTCAATTAAGCATATATAATACTAATGAACACAAATAAGCATAAAAATAAGCAATAATGAAATAATAGGCAGTTTGAAAAGCAAAAATAGGAAAAATGGAACTCACTTTGTCCTTTGCTCAAACAAGGACTTATAATTGCTCCAAGAGCTGATCTACAAGCTCCAGCTTATTAAAAACAAGCTAGTATAGTCCAATAAGCCCTTCTCAATCCGGCTTATCATCCAAGTGCTTATTTCGTCCTTAAGTAAAGGTAATTTGAATCACAATGTAGTACAATTCAAGTAATGATTATAGAAGCTCAATGTAAGCTATGGAACAGCTTATTTGAGATCTAAACAGTAATTAAATAAAGTGCTTATTGAGAGCTTATTATAGCTTATTTTAACCTTTTAAGAGCATTTTAACACAAAAGTAAAAAAGACAAAGCAATAATGTAAACTGAATTTTGTTAATTAATTAAAAACTATTACAATACTGAATTAAAAGACAAGAAATAAGCAGTAATAAGCTACAATGACTGAAAATTAAGACAAAAACTAAAACTCCTTATGCTTGGTGAAGAGCTTTGTATTTATAGGAGTCTAGGGAGTCTTCTGGGGTTTCTATCAACAAATCCCAGCCCTTGAATCCACGATGTCGACATCTTTCCCCAATTACAGCCCTTGATTTGACTGCCACATAGCTTCCACCATTAGAATGCTTGGGATTTGCCATGGTGGACAAATAATGAGCTCATTATAGCCTATTCATCCTTCTAGAAGAGGTAGATTGTACTTGGGTAAGTTATAGAAGGCAGGGTAAAAGGAAGAAGATGCATGAACAGTAATTGGCGCCTTATTCATGTTTGACCCGTATTTTTTTATTGCTTTGACCTGGGTTGGATACGGGTTATAAGGGCGGGTTATTTTAGATCTGGGTTTAATTGAGAGGTGGGCTGGTTATGGACTAAAAACTTGGGCTCGATTGGGTTTTTATTTTTTTTGTTTTATTTAAGGATTTAACAATAGTTAGTTTTAGGACTAACTATGCAAATCGTTAAGGACTAATGGTGAAAATATTTTGGGGATAATTGATGAAAATGATTTTTCATCAAGGCTTTGATTTTAGAATTTTGGGTTTTTGGCTGATAAATACTGTAGAATCACATCCCGGCCTCGGCTTTTCTCACTCTTTTCATTCTCGTGCTCGTTTTCGTCTGTTTTGTCTTTCTTTTTGTCATTTTCTTATATCATTTACCTGCACATACACAAACACAAAAACAAGCATATATTTGGCATTTATGGTCGGTTTTTGGTCTTTTAAGTCCGTTTTTGATAAAGAAAAGGTATGTGATTTAACACATACCATTTTATCGAATATAATATCTTTTAGTACTTTTCTGATATGACGGGATGTTGACTTTCATTATTTAACAATAACTTTATGATCATGGAGTAAGAAGCACTTTTTCTAAAAAAAGCGTCCATATGGATAAAATTCATCGTCCTTGATTTTTCACGAGTCCCCAAACCAAGCTTAAAAATGAAATCATTGTTAAACACAAGTTAGATGCCAACACTACCCATAGATGCTAATTGTGTACGCATAGCTACTTCTTGCTCCCTTATTCCTATTTCCTCTAAGTATTTTATGAAAAATGAGTTTTTCTTGTTTTCATAGATTTTTAGTCCGATAAAGGCACTAAGTTTAGACGTTAACTAGTTTAAAATCCTTCCCTCGAAAACCATTGGCCATAAAAATGAGGTCCACATCAAGGTCCTAATTTAACATGATTTAAGGGATATCCTTTTTATTTCGACCGAAACAACTCATCTACGAGTCTAGAGACAGAAGCTTTATTAGGATATCACCGGAGTTGAAATTTGGCATTTTTAACATTATTAAGCACATATTAGTCCTCGGCCTTTTAAACAACCTAGACAACAGCAGCTAACCGTCAGGAATCGGGAGTCTTATTTTGACCTTGGATATTTTCCTCTGCCTTTTTGAAGTCTGAGTCAACGGGAGCGAACCATCAGGAAACAGAAAACTTTTATTGGCTTTGGATTATTATTATTTGGTTTATTATTACATATTTTGCCAAATTCTGAGTCCTGCGGTCTTTTGACAACCGAAACAATAGTACGTACTATCAGGAATCAGTAGTTTATTTCCCCGCAACACTGGTAGTACCTTGATGTGTACCCAACTCTTATAAGCAAGAATTCTCTAAAGAAGGAGTAAAAACTAATTATCGCCAAAACCGTGCACCTTTAATTATTTTGAAATTTTTTATTTTTGGGCTTTTATTTAGCTGATGGGAGTAAAAAGCCACAAATAACCTCAATGAGCTCTAAAGAGATCCAACTACTCCACGCTTAGCATCTAACTTATATTTAACTCTATCATTTTTCGTTCTTCGCAAATTTAAAATCTTAAATAATAAGATCCGCGAATGCTTAGTCTAATAAAATCAAGATGCGCATATTTAAAGTCAATTATGGAAACTTGCAAACTCTTGCTAGAATTCGCGTTTTTATAGCTTCTTGTATAAGAGACTAGCACAACTTTCAATTATAAAGGTTAAGGGGACAAGCTAGAGCTCAACACGCTCGATCAAGTCAAAATTTTATTCCTACTCTCACCAACGGAAAGTCAACAATGTGTCAAAACACTTATAATATTTTTGCAGAATTTTTTTAAATTTTCTCATTTTTTTCATTTTTTTTGGAGGAAAAACAGGGTTGCGAGAGTATAAGGCAAAATACAAGGTAATATCAAATCGAAAGATTACCCCCCAGACTAAAACGAGACATTGTCCTCAATGTTTTGAGATAAGGGTCCTCTTATGCAAATCTAAAGCCGTTTATTAATTATGCTAATAGATAAACATTAATCGATAAGATTTAGGATATCGGATTTCCCAATAAGCACTGAAGGATGAAACTCGAGTAGAGGAAAGACAAAACCACGAGCACGAGAGTCTTCATAATTCGGGCAAATCCTGGACATAAAACAAACAAACACGAAACACGAGAAATAGAAGAGGAGGGCCTCTTCACGTTACATTTATTAGAAAATAGAAAGAAGATAGACAAGGATTGCCTCCCGATAAGCGCTTGTTTATTACCGAGTCATTTAGCTTGACTCGCCCCAAATTTAATTGTCCATGGGGAAGAAACTAGTGGAAGAGAAAATTTCCATCGGACTTCCATTCAAAATGTTTGGATAAACATTAAAGCACATGAAAGTTCCACTCCGATGAGACGCCCCCGGTTCTAAATAATAGAAACTATAAGCGGAGATGCCGGGGTCAAAAATAGTATCATCACTCCCATAGGAGTGAAGAAGAGGAGAATTCACATGATAGTTAAGAAAAGGAAGAAATATTTTGATAACAAATGTGAGGGAAAGATAATGGCGTTCCTCAAAAGTAAACCTCACATTTTCCTTAACTTGTAAACCATCATTAAAGCTCTTTAAGTCGTGGTCTAAAAATACCTCAGGAGGGAGATTAGGGATAGTATCATTTTTAAGCAAACTCTCAAGATAAATTACGTCTCCCTCCGAGTTAGAATAATCGTCCTTAAGATTAAAGTAAAAATGATCATACTCCGGTTGAGATATGATGTGAGTGAGTTCATCAGTTAATTCCTCATGATAAAGATCACTCCTATCGGTAGGAGGATGGTGATCAAAGTGAAACGATTCATAATCAAGAAGAGAAAGATAAGAATGAGAAGTGGTACTGCCACTACTCTTCTCTTTAGTATGATCGATATCAAAACAGAATGCTTCATAATCCGGAAGAGAATAATTGGAATGAGAAGTGGTACTGCCACTACTCTTCTCTTCGATATCAAAGAAAAAAAATTTCATAATCTTGTAAAGAGTCATCAGAATGAGAAAATAAATCCTTGATCTCGAATTCCGGAGGATTTGACGTCTTAATTTCCTTAATTCCTTCAATATCAATTTCCTTCGTAGGGAGTGAAGGTGACGGATCATCATTAAGTAACTTCTCGACGAGAAGAATGTCTCCCTCCGGATCAAAGTCGGTATCATCAATTTCCTGTGAAATTTGATCATTTTTAAGATAAGACTCGATCTCTTCCAAAATGAAGTCACTTCCCTCAAACGGAGTGAGAGAAGGGGAAGAATCGAAAAGGATAGGTTCAGAAGACGGAGTGGGATTGCCACTTGGGGAATTTTACAAAAATCTAGGAACTTTTTGAGCATACTTCTCAACATCTATTACATCGATCCTGTTAACCGATAATTTATCGTAATTGGAGGAGTATCTCGAAGTTTGATCAAGTTTAAAAGTCACGGCTTGATCATCAACATGAAGGGTTAGTTCTTCACCATAAACATCAATTAAAGCACGTCCCATCCTCAAGAAGGATCTCCCTAGAATGAGGGGAAACCGAGGATCGGCATCAAAATCTACGACTACAAAGACGACCAGAAAATGGAACTTTCCTACTTTTACGAAGACATCTTCGGCGACACCGATAGGACGAGTAATTGATCGGTCCGCAAGCCCTAGAGTCATATGAGTAGGAGTAAGTTCTGGAAGAGAAAGCTTTTTCCAAACGGAAAATGGCATAAGATTGATGCTTACGCCAAGATCGGCCAAGGCTAAGCATTCAATCATTCCCAAAAAATCGCATGGGATGAGAAACTTGCCGAGGTCTCCAAGTTTTTCGGGTAACTTTTTAAGGAGAACCGCCGAGCAATGCTCATTCAGCGACGTTTTAGCTAATTCAAATAATTTTTCTTTGTTACTTAGCAAATTCTTGATTGTCGAAGCAAATTTTGGCATGAGAAGAAGAGCATCCGTGAAGCTAATGTCGAAGTGTAAATCTTGAAAGATTTGGAAAAACTTCTCAATTTGGTTGTTAGCTTTTTCACAGAGCTTCTGATCGTTAAGTATTGATAGGTACGGTATTGACGGTTTAGGATTAGACTTTTGAGGATTAACGAGAGCAACTTTTGGCTCAGAGACTTGGACAACCGGAGGTTGGACGTCTTTGGTACTTCCCTTATTAGTAGGAAGCACCGTGTCCTTTGTCACCTCGGTTTCACGGTCCACTACTTTAGGCGAAGAAGAAGAAGAAGTAGTAGGAACCGTGGGTCCTTCATAAGCTACACCACTTCGGTTGGTGATAGCTTTCAATTCACCCTCTGGGTTTGGAATGGTATTGCCCGGGAGAGATCTCGAAGCTGAAGCTTGATGAAATTGACTGATGAGACTATCAAACATGTTTTTGATTTTGCTTTGAGATTGATCAATTTTTTTATTTGTGGTCCTAAGTTCATTCTTAAGCTTATTACCCTATTTAGACATTGAAGTTTGGAGATCATTTTTCAAAGTCGTTATTTGATTTTGCATTGCCCTCATGTTAGCCTCATTTGTCTTAATGTAATTTGCAAGGTCATTGGAGGGAAAAATCAGGGATTGGTAATTAGGAGCTTGATATCCTTGATTGAAATTGACCCCTTGGGTCGGGTATTGATTGATCGGGGCTTGAAATTGGTTTTGCACATTTTGCCCTCTTCCTTGATTTTGATTGAACCTATTTTGGTTGTTAGATTGAGAAAATCCGGGTGGTCCCATCTGATTGCTAGTACGATAGCTCGGGTCAACTTGAGGACGGTATTGGTTACCTCCTTGGTTGTAAGACCCTGCTACGACATTTATTTCAAAAGGACGACCATCGGTGGTAGTACAATTATAGTAAGCATGAGGACCACCACAAGTGACACAAGTTTCTTCCATCGCTTTGACTTGAGCGGGTGGAGAAGTTTGGGGGTTAGAAAGGTTCTTTTGATTAGAGAGAATCAAAGCTTGGATAGCATCTGTGACTTTATCGATCTTAGCATCTGTGCTAGAAATATTAGTACTCACTTTCGAAACAACCGGTTTGTTTCGTGAAGTAGGAACTTTTGATTTGTTCTCGATGATAGTCAATATATCTCTTAGAGTTCGATTCAAGATATTGCCACCGGCGGCTGCATTTAGCGAATCTTGATCGGTTTGCGTTAAAGCATTGTAGAACGTGTCGATTTGGTGCAATTCCAAAAATCCGTGATGTGGGCATTTACGTAGGAGATCCTTGAATCGTTCCCATGCCTCACCAAAATTTTCATCAAACCGTTGCTGAAAATTTGTGATATCATTCTTAAGATTAGTCGTTTTGGAAGGAGGAAAGAAATGATTCACGAATTTGGAGACGAGGTCTTCCCAAGTTGTAATCTACCGAGGGGGTTCTTTTTCGAGCCAAATCCGGGCTGCCCCCTCAAGAGAAAATGGGAATAACATCAACTTGATCGCGCTATGAGGGACATCCCAATATTTCATAGTTGAAGTCAACTTGTTGAACCATCGGATGTGAGCGTGGGGATCGTCCCTCTCAAAACCATGAAATTGGTTTGACGTTATTAATTGAATTAAACCAGTTTTAAGCTCAAAATTCTTGGATAAAATCGGTGGTAAAACAATAGCATCTCCGTAACCCTCGGTGGGTGCTTGGAGCAACTCCGACATAGTTCACGTATCCGCCATTTCGGTAATGGGAATATCAACAAGAGTATGTATCTCGGGTACGTTTACTCGTTTGTTGCGTCGACGATAACGTTGAGTCGGTATTGTTGGAGATATATCGATTAAATTCGATTTAGAACGAGTGAGCATACACTAAAAACACAAAATTTAAAAGAAAAATAAATTTTGAAAAAGAAAATATTTTTGGGATTTTTTTTTAATATATATATATATATATATATATATATATATATATATATATATATATATATATATATATATATATATATATATATATAGATAAATAGTGTAGGGTTATTTTCAGAACCAAAAAAAGGTACAGAACTGCGAGAACCGATCCTAGCCATCTATTATTTAATCAATGGTTATAAATGATGGTGGCATGATTGTAATTAAATAAAAAATCAATGAATGTTTTATAAAGGGTTTAGGGGTATTATTGGTATTTTTTATTCATTTCAAAACCGTTTATTTAATTTCCCATCATCTCTATCTCTCTTCATTTGTTTACCAACAAACCCTAGAAAAACTTCTCCCTTCCTTCTCTTTGGCAGCCGCCGTCGGCCAAACAAGAACCCACCGCCGCCTTCCACCACCAAACAACAACAAACCCACCCTTATTTCACCCTCCTTGTCCTCGATCCGTGGTTCACGCACGTCTAAACGATCACTTTACACCACCACCGCCCATAAACGCCAAGCCCCCACCAAAATTTTGCTACCGACCATCATTTTGAAGAGAAGCAGATCTGAAGAAGAGTAGCAGTTTTGGAGCAGATTCGTTGAAAGACAAGAGCAGATCTTGTAAATAATTCGATTGAATATGAAGAAGTCATTAGCAGTTTTGGTGTAAGGTACTATCGACAGAAGCAGATCTGATAAAGTCTAAGGTAATCGTTAATTTTTTTGTATTAAAAGATATCGATCTTTTATTTTTGTATTAAAAGATATCAATTTGGTCAAAGTGTGTCAGTAGTAGATATGTGATTGTTTATTATGTTTTGTCAAAAGATATCAATTCGATCTTTTATTTTTGTATTAAAAGATATCAATTTGGTCAAAATTTTGTTTATTATATTTTTGTATTAAAAGATATCAATTTGGTTGTGGGGTCGAGATCCTACTGGTGGCATCAATTATGTTTGTCGCTTGTGTTATTGATTGATCGATTGGAAAATGATTGTTAATTCTGCTGCACTTTGATCCATTGTTAGTATTTTACATAGTAGCGAGTTTGAATGTTAAGAGTGCATGTGTTTTTACAGTTTATGAATTTTAAACTCAATGTAGTGCATATGTGTTTTTACATAGTTCGGAGTTTGAATGTTAAGAGTGCATATGTGTTTTTACATTTTATGAAGTTTAAACTCAATGGAGTGCATATGTGTTTTTACATAGTTTGAAGTTTGAATGTTAAGAGTGCATATGTGTTTTTACATAGTTCGGAGTTTGAATGTTAAATGTATTGAAATTGCATATATGTTTTTACATAGTTCAGAGTTTGAATGTTAAGAGTGCATATGGTTTTGTGTGCACAAGTCCGAAATACAAAGTGCATATGTGTTTTGTTAGTTTTTATGATTAAATAATTCATTTATTACATGTGCAGATTTCATGGGTTCTTGAACCAGGCGAAGAATACATGTGCACGCCAAAAAGATGAACCAACTGTTAAAGACATTGGATTATGCACATGTGCACGCTTCATATATTTGTAATAAAATTGGATACAAGCGTAAACAAATGGATGTTTGTGATAAAACTAAATATCATATCACTAGAGTAATACAATTTGTAAATTTTGAAATTGCATAAATCTATTGTTAAAGTTTTGTTGTTTGTATTTATATTTATATTATATTACTTAAAGATACATGTGCATATACAAAACACCTATGCATAAACGAAAAATACAATTGTTATAATATAGTTAGTGGTTAACCTTCTTTTTTACAAAACACATGTGCACACAATGTATTTCAAAAAAAAAAAAAAAAAAAAAAAAAAAAAAAAAAATCCTAAAATTTAGGAACTAAAAAAAGGTTTTATATTAAAAAAATTCAAAAAGAAAATAAAAAAGGTAATTTTACCATGATACCCTTTTGAATTAAATAATAAAAATTAATATCCAAAAAATTCTGATTGGTTGATGCCGGTTCTCGCAATTCTGTACCTTTTTTTGGTTCTGAAAAGAACCCTTCCCTATATATATATATATATATATAGAAAAATTGATTTTTTATATATATATATTTTTTTATCGATTCGTCAACCGGTGCTTGGTAGCTCTCTAGAATTACTCGCAAAGTGGCGGAGAAACAAAGGTCCGCAATAAATGCAAATTATAAACTCGTTTATTTCGGTTTGACAATTTAATATCAATCCTCTTTAAACCCCTCTTGTAGGTTGTAATCTAAAGGTGAGTCGACGTAACAATTGATTTCACGATTTCTTTTGTTGGTTTTTTAATTTTTTTGGTATTATGAATACTTTAGGAAAAGTATTCGTGATTTTTTAATTTTTTTGGTTTTTATAATAATATACGAAAATAAAATATTTATAAAATAAAACGATAACTTCACGGGAAAGGATCTTCAAATCACTAATCAAACGTAACTCGATATTCACTTCACAACTTCTCCGGCAGCGGCGCCAAAAACTTGGTGTGTGTGCACAAGTATATATATATATATATATATATATATATATATATATATATATATATATATATATATATATATATATATATATAATATATATATATATATATATTAGTGTAGGAAAAACCCGACCAAATGGCGAATTCTAACTCTAACCAAGATTGAATAAACCGAGAGGTCAAAGATTTTCAAACAAAATATAATTCTAGAAGTATTGATTTTTCCCGGGTCGTGAGGTTCCGATGAAGTGTGAATGAAACGGTGAATTTCGTTTGTGATCGAATGATTTGATTAAGTGAGGAATTTTGGGTTTATATCTTAAAATTGAAATCATAAACTAAAAAGTAACTAAAAGCATAAAAAATGAATAAGCAAAGCACAAATAATCAAAAACGCAATTAAAACTAAAAAACGGACTCTCACGGGTCTAAAACGGGCTAAGAAAACTTAAAACTCAAAAATCTACTCTAGATGTGCAAATTTGGTTCCTAAAAGTCCTAAATGATTAAAAAGAATTTTAGAAAAATGATTTATATTTTTTTGCTTTTTATTTTATTTTTTATGAATTAAAAACACTTTTGGGTTAAAAATAATATAAAAATTAATAAATTAATGTGAAAAATTATGAAAATTTTCAAAAAACTACTTAAAGTTATAAAGATCCTAGGAAAAATAAAAACAAGTTCACAGCTTATTAGGATAAGCTGTTATTAAGCAATTAGTAAAATAAGCTAAAAGGATAAAAAAAAATGGTTAAATAAATAACCACTGCAACCTTGGTCGGAAAAGACCCAAGGGCGCAGTTGGTTGTGGTGTGTGTTATAAGTGGTTGAGGTTGGTAGAGGTCTAGGGTTCGAGCCTAGGCTCACCATGGGCTTCCCAACTTCCCACTTTTTATTTTTTTGAAAATTTTCTTTTTGGAACTTATTTATAAGCAAAAAATAGATAACTTTTGTGAAAACAAAAATTTTAAAACTTAAAGAATAAGCTGGAAAAGAGCTTATACAACAGACAGTTAAGTAAGGACTTAATAAGCCAAAGTACTACTGATGATTTCACACAAGCTTATAAAAGCTTATGTGAAATCCTAAAAAGCTACTAAAAACCTAAAACCTAAACTAATAAGTAGTTTAAAACTAATTAAGCAATTCTAAACAACTAATAAGCTCAGATTTCAAAATAAGCAAATAAAGTCAAAACTGCACTAACAAACAGCCTAGAGTGGCAACTTTAAGCTATATAATATGCAACTAAAGCAACAAGCTAAACCATATAAACTGAAAACAGATCAAGCTTATACACTAAAGAGCTTATAAAATGAAAATCAGACCCTATAGAGCTTATTTAGAGCTTAAAAATTAACTTATAAGGAGGCTGGTCAGAACAATGTAAACTGATGTATCAGCAGTATGCAACACTGATGTACCATTTTTAAGGCTACTAATAAGCTACTATTAAGCTGTGAATTAATCTGGAAATTGGAAAACAACATTTAACAAAAACTAAACAACTAGTAAAATGATTTTCAGAAACTATAACCTACAAATAAGCACTAAAATGACTTAAATAAAACCCTAATCAGATTGCTTACACAGTACACCCTTTTTTGGTTTTTTTGAAACTATTAAGACATGAAAAAGTGACAAATATGACTCAAAACCTAGTGAATCTTAACCAACATATGAAAACCAACTAATTACACTAATTAGACTAAAAAAAAACTAAAAACACAAGACCTTATCATTGATTGAAGCAAATTAAGCTGAAACTACTACCTTAGACCTTAAAAACTTGAAAATCACTCTAAAACCTACAAACCTACTTAGAATAGCTTAAAACACCTTAAATTCCACTATTTAGACTGAATTAGAGCTTACTTAATTTGGACCAATGGCTAAAACTCTTGAAAACAACTTTTTACTTAATCTAAATCCTAAATCCAAACACCTCTTTAAATGTCTCAAACTAATTTTTAAGCTTATTTAAGATTCAAAACTCAACTTTTTGTGAAAACAGGTCAATATTAAGTGTTTATGAAGGATTTTAAGCACAATTTAACAGGTAATAAGCACTTAGCCAATAAGCTAAGCTTATTGGCTATAATGACCACAAAAACCCTAATAAGCACAAATAGACGAAACACTATGAAATAAGCCAACCAAACATTAAATCTACTTCAATTAAGCATATATAAGACAAATGAACTCAAATAAGCATAAAAATAAGCAGTAATGAAATAATAAGCAGTTTGAAAAGCAAAAATAGGAAAAATGAAACTCACTTTGTCCTTTGCTCAAACAAGGACTTATAATTGCTCCAAGAGCTGATCTACAAGCTCCAGCTTGTTAAAAACAAGCTGGTATAGTCCAATAAGCCCTTCCCAATCCGGCTTATCATCCAAGTGCTTATTTCTTCCTTAAGTAAAGGTAATTTGAATCACAATGTAGTACAATTCAAGTAATGATTATAGAAGCTCAAAGTAAGCTATGGAATAGCTTATTTAAGATCTAAACAGTAATTAAGTAAAGTGCTTATTGAGAGCTTATTATAGCTTATTTTAACCTTTTAAGAACATTTTAACACAAAAGTAAAAGAGACAAAGCAATAATGTAAATTGAATTTTATTAATTAATGAAAAAATATTACAATACTGAATTAAAAGACAAGAAATAAGCAGTAATAAGCTACAATGACTGAAAATTAAGACAAAAACTAAAACTCCTTATGCTTGGTGAAAAGCCTTGTATTTATAGGTGTCCAGGGAGTCTTCTAGGGTTTCTATCAACAAATCCCAGCCCTTGAATCCATGATGTCGACATCTTTCCCCAATCACAGCCCTTGATTTGACTGCCACATAGCTTCCACCAATAGAATGCTTGGGATTTGCCATGGTGGACAAATAATGAGCTCATTATAGCCTAGTCATCCTTCTAGAAGAGGTAGATTGTACTTGGGTAAGTTATAGAAGGCAGGGTAAAAGGAAGAAGACGCATGAACAGTAATTGGCGCCTTATTCATGTTTGACCCGTATTTTTTTATTGCTTTGACCTGGGTTGGGTACGTGTTATAAGGGCGGGTTATTTTAGATCCGTGTTTAATTAAGTGGTGGGCTGGTTATGGACTAAAAAGGTTGGGCTCGATTGGGTTTTTTTTTTTTTTTTTTTTTTTTTTTTTGTTTTATTTAAGGATTTAACAATAGTTAGTTTTAGGATTAACTATGCAAATCGTTAAGGACTAATGGTGAAAATATTTTTGGGATAATTGATGAAAATGATTTTTCATCAAGGCTTTGATTTTAGAATTTTAGGTTTTTGGCTGATAAAATCTGTAGAATCACATCCCCGGCCTCGGCTTTTCTCACTCTTTTAATTCTCGTGCTCGTTTTTTTCTGTTTTGTCTTTTTTTTTGTCATTTTCTTATATCCTTTACCTGCACATACACAAACACAAAAACAAGCATATATTTGGCATTTATGGTCGGTTTTTGGTCTATTAAGTCCGTTTTTGATAAAGAAAAGGTATGTGATTTAACACATACCAGAATGATATCAAAACTTACATCAGGAGATTTCAGGAGTTGGCAGCACTATGTCCTACCATGGTGCCCACTGCTGAAAAAAAGATGGAAGTTTTCATCGGGGGTTTGCCTCGAAGTATCGAAGGGAATGTTACTGCCTCTAAACCTCAAACTTTAGAGGAAGCCATAACCATCACCCAAAGGTTAATGGATCAAGTAACAAAGTACAACTCTGTGCCAGTGCCCAACGATCACAAACGAAAGTTCCACGATGGGAGAACTTTCAATAATTACCGTAACCCCAACACCAATACCCGTACCCCAAACCCTTACATACGCCAAAACCCAAGGCAAGAAGCTACTAGAGCTTACGCTGCCACTCCACCTAAGGAGAGTGGTTATGCTGGAAATCTCCCACTGTGTAGAAGATGTGCTTTACATCACACAGGACCTTGTGTTGTCAAGTGTAGTGTTTTTAACAAGGTGGGCCATCAAACTAAGGATTGCAGACGCAAGGGACCAGCCACCGGGAGCAATCAGCTACCAGTGACGGTTTGTTAGGAAATTAAGCTATAGCAGTTAGTACGGTTGAAAAGAAAGTTAGTACTGCTGATGAGTTTTGAAGACAAAGAGCAGTTCCTACTGTTGAATGAAGAAGTTAGTACTGTTTATGTTTTTGTGAGATAATTATAGAAAAGATTTAATGTATATCTTATAATGTTAGACTTATACGATTAGGTTGATAGTTATCTTGTAAAGGAATCCTTAGTCTATAAAAGGATTGCCTAGGTTAAAGTTTAGCTATGACTGTTTTACGTATTGTTTTGTTAAGATTCAAGGTTGTAAACCCTAGTGATAGGAGATCACTCGTATTATTTATTAATAATATTGAATCGTTGACGTTGAAGTATATTGTGTTCATTGTTCATTCTTTGTTGATTCGTTAATACAAAACACAAACAAACAAATCTTCTAAGTGCTAGCTAGTAAATTCCGCGTGCTAGACTAGACATCATTCAAAGTATTCATCTAACACAAGGAGTGTGTGTTGATCCGGTCAAGTGGTATCAGAGCCAGGTTACTGATACTTTGGTTTAGAAGATCCAGATGAATTTGTTCAAGAAAAGATGGACATGGAGACAACAAAAAGTCAGACTAATATTGCTGCTAAGCTTCCAATGCTTAAACCCAATGAGTTCGATATGTGGCGATTAAGAATTGAGCAGTTCTTCTAAGTTCAAGATTATACTCTCTGGGAGATTATTGAGGATGGGAATTCGTACAAACCTGCAACTACAACAACCGTTGTTGAGGGTGTCACTGAAACTAAGCTGCAAACTAAGCCAACCACTACTGAAGAGAAGGCACAGCACAAGAATGATGTTAAGGCGAGAAGTTTGCTTCTGATGACTATTCCCAATGATCAGTTGTTAAATTTTAGCAAGTTTAAGTGTGCTAAAGCCATTTTTGAAGCTATTGTTGCAAGATATGGTGGGAATGAAGCCACCAAGAAATCTCAGAAGACTTTTCTCAAGCAACAGTTTGAGAATTTTTCAGCAACAAGCAACGAGTCACTAGATCATATGTTTAATAGACTTCAAAAACTAGTGAGTCAATTGGCTGTTCTAGGAATTGAGATGCCTCAGGAAGATCTCAACTCCAAATTTCTGAGGAGTCTACCAGCTGAATGGGCTATGCATGTGGTTGTATGGAAAAACAAGCCTGATATAGATTCCATGAGCTTAATGGATCTCTATAGCAACTTCAAGATAGTTGAACATGATATTAAGAAGTCTGCTGGATCAAGCTCAAGCTCAGGGAATTTGGCCTTTGTATCAACTCCCAGTACCTCAAGTCCAGATGAAGAAGATCAAGTTCAAGTGACTGGAGCAGTTGGTACTGCTAGTTTCAATATTGGTACTGCTAGCACAAGCAGTACTAATGGACTCTTGAATGAAGATACTTATTGTGCTTTCTTGACTACTTAGCACAATGGAAGTATGTTGACTCATTCAGATCTTCAAGAGATTGATGAAGATGATATTGAAGAGATGTATATCAAGTGGCAGCTCTCTCTTCTCAGCTTGAGAGCTAGGAGATTTTTGAAGAAGACTGGCAAGAAGATTGTCATAAACAGCAATGATGTTGCAGGGTATGACAAGTCCAAGATTGAGTGTTTCAATTGCAACAAGAAAGGTCATTACTCTAGGGAGTGCAGATTGCCAAGCCAACAAGATGGAAAGAGCAAAGGATATGGAAGCAAGTCAAGGGTTGTGGAGGTTACTGATTCAAGCTCAAAAGCCATGGTTGCCATTGATGGCTTAGGGTTTGACTGGAGCTACATTGCAGAGGAGGAAGCAGAAGCATCTATAGAGATTGCTCTCATGGCATTTTCAGACTCTGAGGTACAAGTTTCTAAATGTTCTAAATCTTGTGAAGCTTTAAAAGATCTAGAAACTCTTAAGAAAAGATATGAGGATCAGAGAAAAGAGCTAACCGAAACTGCTTTTAACTTAGCAAATCATAAGAGGGCTTTAGCTGTGTTAGAAGAACAAATTGTTCATTATAAAAGTAATGAGTCAAAGTTTTCTGATGATATGATTATTGTTAAGAGAGACTTAATGTTTAGAGAGAATGAAATTAGTGTGTTGAAACATGAGCTAGAACAGGTTAAGAAAGCAAAGGAGAACATTCAAATGACTGTTGACACACTAGAATTTGCAACTCAGGGTGCTAGTAAGATTGTTGAGTGTCAGATCCTTAATAAAGTTAAGTCAGGCCTAGGTTATAAGTCAGTTCCACCTCCCTATAGAGGAATTCCAACACCCCCAGGCATAGACTTAGAACACACAGGACTACCTGAATTTCAACTACCTGAGCTTAAATATGGTCCTCAACCTAAAAAGAATGTAGTTGATAGACCTGTGTATGAAAGTGCAAGTGATGCCTCATTTTCTGAGGATAAGGTGTCCTTAGCTAAGGACTCAGATGCTCCAACCATTGAAGAATGGACTTCTAATGATGAGGATAATCAGGCTATGGTTGAGCCTATTAATGTTAAATTGGAGGAACCAAAAGTTCCAAAGACGGTTAAACCTGAGACTGTTAGGCTTAAATCAAATGCCAAACCTTTTAGACCAACATTTAGGTATGCAGAAATGTATAGAACCACAAACAAGCCAAGAGGTAACCAAATGAATTGGAATGACCTCAAATCTCATCAATTAGGGGATGATTTTGTTTGCTATAGGAAAGCTTGTTACTCATGTGGTAGTTTTGACCATCTTGCAGTCTTTTGTGATAAATGGGTAAATAGGTATTCAAGTCCTAGGGTGAACACTGTTAGACCTCCCACTCACCCAACAAACACTAGAATGATACCTAGATCAGTTCTTTTAAGGTCTAGACCCAAAGTAGTTCATACTGCTAGACCAGCAGTTCAGACTGTCAGACCTATTAGACCTGTTAACCCAAGACCAACAGTTCAAGGTGCAAAACCAGTTTTTAAACCAGCACCAAAAACTGTTAATAGACCCTTTCATCACAAAGCAGTTGTAACAAACCAAGTTTGGAAACCTAAGGTAACAACTACCAAGCCAGCAGTTCCAACTGCTAGCAGAGTAATTGGTATTGGTGTTAATAAAAACACTACTAAGGGAAATATGGGAAATGGTGTGAATGCATCAGCATGTTGGGTTTGGAGACCCATCAAACCCAATGGTGCTAAAATTGTTTTGAAAAGAATGAATTATGTTGATGCATGAGGAAAGCCTAAGTCTGTTTTGGCTTGGGTTCCACAAGGAAATTAATTTTTCTTTTTGAGTGCAATGTTAGTCATATACTTTTATATTGTGAGATAAGTTCTTTGTGGCTTATTTCTTTGTTTTTGGACTAACATTTGCAGGTTTTGGATGATAAGCATCAAGGAATTTAATGCTTTATGTTTTGGACTGTAATGGTGATTTGGAACTAAGTGTGTGATCTCTACACACAAACAAATGGTAATTGGTTCACCATGTCTAACCCACATAAGAACCAACTAGTCCAGAGCAAACGGTATCTGGTAAAGACTAATCAAATCTGTTAATGGTTGACAATTTGCCAAAAATTGTATTGTTATCAGCTCACCATATCTAAGTGTGAAGAGTTGGCTAGTCCAAAGCAAACGGCTATTGGTAAAGACATATCAAATCCGTTGATAGCTGATAATTTGCTAAAAACTATGTTTGAGCCATGGTATTTTTAAAATCTTTTTCAATAAGTTCATATGGCTCAACAAAAATTTTCCAACAGTTGGTACGGTTAGTACAAAGTTAGTACGGCTCAACTAGCCATTGTAAAAATCTGTCAATAATTAATTTTCTAACCGTTGGGGTAAAACCGTTATTCTTAAGGTACTTATAGGGATTTTTCTAGAAGATAATTATCTTTTTACCATAAATTCTTTTATTCTATTTCTAAAGATAATTATCTCATACGCTTATTTCGCAAAACCCTAAACAGTACCTATAAACCCCAATAGACTGCATAAAACCTCAATTCCAATTTAAACGATCATCGTATTGCTATAATCTTTCATTTTTCATCACTAAAAATGGCTGGATTGGAATTTGTTAATCGTCATAATCAGGTTGCATTTCTTGAGAAAACAGAGGAAGGAGATGGACCAAAATTTTATGAGATTGTGGACTTTCTCAACCACTCTCACATAAGGTATGCTCTAACTGTTTCTCCTACTCTTTATGTCTCTCACATCACACAGTTCTGGCAGAATGCTACTGTCTTGACTAGTGAAGATGGAGAATTAGAAATTCATTCTGAAGTGGATGGTGTATCTTTTGTTGTTACCGAGTCTATAATTAGGAGACATCTTAAATTAAAAGACTAAGATGGTATTAACACTATGCACAACACTGAAATATGGGAAGAACTTACCAAAATAGGGTATGATACATCCGAACACAAATTAACTTTTCAAAAAGGATGTTTCTCACCTCAATGGAGATTTTTGATACATACCCTTTTACATTGTTTAAGTCCTAAAAAGACTGCTTGGGAGCAGTTCAGTAGCAATATTGCTATTGCTCTCATTTGTTTGTCTACAAACAAGGTTTTTAACTTTTCAAAATTTATTTTTGAGGGTACGACATCTAATGTTAACAGCAAAAAAAGTTTCTCATGTATCCAAGGTTTGTTCAAACACTTTTGAATAAAAAGACATACCTGCTTACAAAACCAACAGAAATTTTTGCTACTCCTAGCCTTAAATCAAAAGTTTTTCAAAATATGGCTATGGCTAGTAGGCTTTTTCAAGGGGAACCAGTTCCATTGTTTCCTCAAATGCTTCAAACTGAGTTGGGTGAAGGTTCAGCAGTTCCAACTGATCCCCATCACACATCCACTCAAGTACTTGAAAGAACCCAACCATCTTAATTACACATCACTTATAGGAGAAGGGAAACACCCAGAGTGATTCCTAGATCCTTTCCCCATGATTCACCTCTCCTAGTAGGTCACACAGCTAGAAGTGATGAGGGTAGCTCTAACCAAAATGCATTAATGGAATTATGTACCAAGCTAGTTGCCAAAGTTGAAAGTTTGGAGACAGATCTTGCAAGCACCAAGGAGGAGCTCAAAGTCCACAAGGAGAATTTTGCTAAAAGTTTTAACAGGTTATCTTTAAAGGTGAAAAAGCTGAAAGATCAACTCAAGCAGAAAAGGGCAAGAATGGTATTGGATGATGATTCTTCTAGTAATGACTCAGATGATTCAGATGATGCTGATGGTGGAAATTCTTCCAAACAGGGGAGGAAATTTGGTAAAGACAAGGATGGATCAAGTTCTCAGGGGAGGCATAATGAAGAGGAAGAAGAACAACTTGATATAGGTTCTGGTAATGTAGATATGGAAGAAGAAGAAGAACAACATGAAGCAGTTCAGACTGATACCCAAGAAGAAGAAAAAGTTCAGACTGTTGAAGAAGTTCCAACTGCTGAGACAGAGCATCAAGCAGTTCCAATAGGTGATACTTCAGTTGAGCTAGTTTATGAAAGAAAAAGAGCAGACAAAGGTAAAAGAGCTATGACACAAGAAGAAGAGGAAGCAGCTCAAGAACTTGAAAGGCTCAAGACATTAAAACAAAAAACTCAAGTTCAGATAGACTTTGATGTAGAAGTTGCAAGGAAAATGATAGAAAAAGATTTGGCTGATGAAGAAGTTAAGAAATCTCAGATTGCTCAAGATGAGGAATTAGCAAGGAAAATGGCTGCTGATGATGAAAAGTACATAGTTGGTTTCATGGATAGAACAAGAACTGAAGATTTTAATCAAGAAGAGTTCAATGAGCAACTTCAATACTTGTTGGATTCTGATTGTATTATAAAAGCTCATGCTGTGATGATTCTTAATGATCAGGTGTTAAATGAAGAAGAAAAGTCAGAGGAGCTCAAAGAATTTATCTTGAAGACAAATAGAGAAGCTACTTGGAGTGACTTTATGCACAGAATCAGAGAAAGGCAAAAGTCAGGTTACAAGACAAAGTTACCTACCAGGAAGGAGAAACTCAATTTCATGAAGTATTATTTGAAGAATCAAGCTAATTACAAGATGAGTGACTTTACTGAATGGACAGATGCTGAGATTGAAAGGAAATTATTTGAATCATATTCAAGACTGAATACTCCAATCAGAGAGGACATGACAAGGAAAAAGAAAAGACAACCAGAGGTTCTTGAATCTGATGCTGCAAAGAAACAAAAGTCTGAAGAAGAAGGATTAACCAATGAGAAGATCAAGAGCATGATGATGATTGTTCCAGAATCTTCATATATCAAACCTTTACAAGTAAAACATCCAATCATTGACTGGGAAGTGTTCACTGATGGAAGAATGAAAGGATGGAAGATAGTCAGATTTGGTGATATTTCTAAAAGGTACAAGTTGTTTGAGGATTTACTCAGAGGATTTGACAGAGAAGATCTTAATCAACTATGGAGCTTATTAAAAGAGAGATTCAGAGATAAAGATCCTATTGAAGACAAAGACAAAGAATTATGGGTTCAGTTGAAGAGAATCTATGAACCTGATAGTGGAGAGTCAATGTGGAGGTTTGAAGCACAATTTAAAGATGTGTATTGGTATTTGTTTGAATCGTGTGGAGTACATAGAGTTTCTACTTCAGATAGGATAGAAATCTATATGTTGGTGGAAAAGGACTATCCACTCAGATCATTTGTGTTAATGGCTATGTTACAAGGAAGACTCAAGGTTGAAGAAGACTCTGAGATGGCAGATTTGTTAGTTACAAAGATTTTCAACCTTGCACAGCAAAGAAAAGTCAAAGACTAAAGTGACTGATGTGATAGATGTTTGAAAGAATTTTCCACATTGAGATGAAGAAGCTTAATTCAGAGAAACTTAGTGATTTGGATAGAAATCATAAGTTTAGGGGAGGATTGTTAGGAAATTAAGCTATAGCAGTTAGTACGGTTGAAAAGAAAGTTAGTACTGCTGATGAGTTTTGAAGACAAAGAGCTGTTCGTACTGTTGAATGAAGAAGTTAGTACTGTTTATGTTTTTGTGAGATAATTATAGAAAAGATTTAATGTATATCTTATAATGTTAGACTTATACGATTAGGTTGATAGTTATCTTGTAAAGGAATCCTTAGTCTATAAAAGGATTGCCTAGGTTAAAGTTTAGATACGATTGTTTTACGTATTGTTTTGTTAAGATTCAAGGTTGTAAACCCTAGTGATAGGAGATCACTCGTATTATTTATTAATAATATTGAATCGTTGAAGTTGAAGTATATTGTGTTCATTGTTCATTCTTCGTTGATCCGTTAATACAAAACACAAACAAACAAATCTTCTAAGTGCTAGCTAGTAAATTCCGCGTGCTAGACTAGACATCATTCAAAGTATTCATCTAACACAAGGAGTGTATGTAGATCCGGTCACAGTTACTTGTCATACATGTGGAGAGAAAGGGCATTATGCGAGTCAATGCCAAAAGAGAAATGATGGTACCCAGGGGAGAGCCTACATGTTAAGGGATAGGAATGCTCCGCTAGACCCGAGTGTAGTTACGGGTACATTCCTTCTAAATCATCATCTAGCTAGGATGCTATTTGATTCTGGATCTGATAGAAGCTTCGTATCTGTATCTCTTGCTTCTAAACTTAGGATTCCACCCCTTACCTTAGATACCTATTTTGATATAAAAATGGCTGAGGGAAAACTAGTTAGTACTAACACCGTCATCCAGGGTTGTACCCTAATTTTCTTAAATCAATCTTTCGAAATTGATCTTATGCTGATTAAACTCGGTAGTTTTGATGTTGTCATTGGTATGGATTGGTTGACCAAGAATCGTGTTAAGATTCTTTGTGACGAGAAAATCATCCATATTCCTGTCAATGGTGAAACTTTAATTATCCAAGGAGATCGGAGTAAAACTCGTCTAAATCTTGTCTCATGTATCAAAACCGAGCGTTATATATCCTGAGGTTATCAATTTTTCGTAATCCAAGTAATTGAGAAGAAGCCAGATGAAAAACGACTAGAGGATATACCCGTAGTTAGGGAATTTCAGGAAGTTTTCCCTAAGGATTTACCTGGTCTTCCTCTTATTCGTCAAGTAGAATTTCAAATCGATTAGTTTCTGGGGTGGCACCCGTAGCCCGATCGCCCTACAGATTAGCTCCTTTGGAGATGAAGGAGCTATCTGATCAACTACAGGAATTAGCCGACCGAGGTTTCATTCACCCAAGTACATCACTTTGGGGAGCTCCTGTCTTATTCGTTAAGAAGAAAGACGGAACTTTTAGGATGTGTATCAATTATAGGGGGTTGAATAAACTCACTATAAAGAATCGTTACCCATTACCCAGGATTGATGACTTATTCGATCAACTTCAAGGATCGAAAGTATACTCGAAAATCGACTTACGATCTGGTTATCATCAACTGAGAGTGAGGGATGAAGATATCCCTAAGACCGCTTTCAGAACGAGATATGGACACTACGAATTTCAAGTGATGCCATTTGGTTTGACAAACGCACCAACGGTTTTCATGGATCTCATGAACCGGGTGTGTAAACCATATTTCTATTCTCGTAATGAGGAAGAGTACGCCAATCATCTGAGGATAATCCTTGAATTACTCAAGACAGAGAAGCTTTATGCAAAGTTCTCTAAGTGTGATTTTTGGATTAATGTCGTGCAATTTCTCGGCCACATGATAGATCATCAAGGAATTCATGTGGATCCCGCTAAAATCGAAGCCGTTAAGAATTGGGCATCGCCTACTACGCCCACGAAAATACGCCAATTCTTAGGACTCGCTGGTTATTATCGAAGGTTCATCGAAGGTTTTTCAAGGATTGCAAAGCCTTTGACTGAACTAACCCAGAAAAACAGGGAGTTTATCTAGGGAAATAACCAGGAGACAGCTTTCAAACTCTTGAAAAAGAAGTTGTGTGAAGCTCCAATTCTAGCATTACCAGAAGGTAACGACGATTTCGTCATTTACTGTGATGCTTCTCACCAAGGTCTAGGAGCTGTGTTGATGCAAAGAGAAAAGGTTATCGCCTATGCATCACGACAACTCAAGACTCATGAGAAAAACTACACCACACACGATCTAGAGTTAGGATCCGTCGTGTTCGCTCTTAGATTATGGAGACAATATCTGTATGGCACAAAATGTATGGTTTTAGCCTACAACATATTCTTAATCAAAAAGAGTTGAACATGAGACAACGACGTTGGATTGAATTGCTCGCTGACTATGATTGTGAGATTCGTTATCACCCTGGCAAGGCTAATGTAGTAGCAGATGCCTTGAGCCGAAAGGAACGAATCAAACCACTTCGAGTCAGGTCATTAGTAATGACAATTCATCCTAACTTACCTTCACAAATTCTCCGAGCCCAAACCGAGGTGCTCAAAGGAGAAAATCTCAAATTCGAAAACCTACTTGGAATGGACAAATCTTTTGAGGTACGTCCTGATGGAATTCGTTGTATCAAGAATCGAAGTTGGTTACCACATCTTAGTAACTTGAGAAACTTGATTATGCACGAATCCTATAAATCCAAGTACTCCATTCATCCGGGTTTCAATAAGATGTATTAGGATCTTAAGAAACACTATTGGTGACCTAACATGAAGGCAATTATTGCCAAGTATATGGGCAAGTGTTTAACGTGCTCCAGAGTGAAGGCTGAATGTCTGAAGCCATCCGGCTTACTGATACAACCAGCCATTCCCATTTGGAAGTGGGAAAGAATCACTATGGACTTTGTCACGAATCTCCCTAAGACATCGAATGGACATGACACCATTTGGGTCATTATCGATCGTCTTACAAAATCTGCTCATTTCAACCCGATCCGAGAAACTGATAGTATTGAAGCCCTTACAAGGTTGTACCTAAAGGAAATAGTTTCCCGGCATGGAGTGCCAATATCTATCATATCGGATCGTGACTCTCGTTTCACGTCTAAATTCTAGCAATCGCTGCAAAATGCCCTAGGTACTCAGATAGACATGAGTACGGCATATCATCCTCAGACAGACGGTCAAAGTGAAAGAACTATCCAAACACTCGAAGATATGCTTCGAGCTTGTGTGATAGATTTTGGAAAAGGTTGGGAGAGACACTTACCGTTGGTCGAATTCTCTTATAATAATAGTTATCACGCCAGTATTAAGGCGGCTCCTTTCGAAGCACTTTATGGACGAAAGTACAGATCCCCTGTCTGTTGGGCCAAAGTTGGAGATGTTCAACTTATGGGACCAGAGATAATCCACGAAACCACCAAGAAAATCGTTCAAATTCATCAACGCTTGCAAGCTGCAAGAGATCGGCAAGAGAAGTTATGCCGATATAAGACAAAAACCCTTAGAATTTGAAATAGGAGATCGCGCCATGTTGAAAGTATCACCTAGGAAGGTGTCTTTCATTTCGGGAAGCGAGGAAAGCTTAATCCCTGATACATTGGACCATTTAGAATCCTTGAACGGATTGGTCCAGTTGCGTACAGAATTGAGCTTTCGGAAGAGCTCAATAATGTGCACAATACTTTCCATGTCTCTAACCTTAAGAAATGCCTATCCGACAAATATCTCGTCATTCCTATGAAAGTGCTTCATCTTGATGATAAGCTTAATTTTGTAGAAGAACCCGTCGAAATCATGGACCGTGAGGTCAAACATCTGAAACAAAGTCGTATCTCAATTGTCAAGGTATGCTGGAACTTTAAGAGAGGACCAGAGTATACCTGGGAATGCGAAGATCAAATTCGTACAAAATACCCTCACCTATTCTCTAACCCCACTTCTACGTCTAATTCACCTATTCTCTAACCCCACTTCTACGTCTAACTCATCTATTCTCTAACCCCACTCCTACGTCTAACTCATCTATTCTCTAACTCCACTCCTACGTCTAACTAAAATCTCGGGACGAGATTTTTCTTTTAGGAGGGAAGACTGTAATACCTCACAAATTTTTCCTCTATATTTTCCACACCTATGATATTTATATATCACTTTCACAGGTAAACTTTTTGTTTCATCCCACTCCAACTATGTAAAGTAACTTACATAGCCCTCAAGACGCGCTCACGCAACTACCAATGCCAATTATCTCTATGTTTACCTCATGTAAACACTCCTGGTATGTCAAGTCTAAGTCACAAAAATCATATTATCAAGTATATTATTAATCTAACTTACTATATCTAACATTTTACCAAAACAAGCCCTATACGTTTACGGTTATTTTAAAAACCCTAATTTCAATTTAAAACTAGTTTGAAAGTGTTCAAGGCTTAAGTATAAGTTATCCTAGCTACATTTCCCTTCTTAAACTCTAGTACAACCACTTAAAGCCTAATGTACAAGCCTTTTAAGCTTAGAAACCAATTAGGTCATTTAGGTGCCTAAACCATGTTTAAACCTTACCATTCCTTTAGCACATGTTACAACCACTTGGTATATGATCCCTAAACCTTAAACTTAGTCCCTAATTACTTTTTAAACCATAATCCTAGTACTAAACCCTAATCTAAACCCTAATCTAACCATAATCCTAAACTAAGCCCTAAATCCTAAAAACTACTAAACCTAGCACCCTAGCACCACCATGACACCACCATGACACCACCAAGCTCCTTAGCACCTCCATCACCAGCTTGTCATCACCAAGCTACCTACCATACACCACCATCACCACCTTATAACCACCTCGTCACCACCTTCCCACCGTGAACCAACCACGACCACAAACCACCCTATACTACCCTATCTACCACCCTAGGCTATCCTAGTCAGCCCCTAGCTGTCAATAGTCATCCCCCCTCCTCCCTTGGCCGCCACTCCACGCATAGAACTTGGGCTCCAAGTTGCCGAGCCCTATAAATAGCGACACACCCATCACCATTTCAAACCATCCCACACAGCCATACCACCTCACACACTAGCTCTCACTCAGTCGTAGAATTAGTATAGAAGCCTTAGAAGCCAAAGGAACCAAGAGGATCAAGCCCTAGAGCCCTTGTCGAGACCAATTTTAGCCGAGAAAACCCTAACCCTAGTCGCGACCCATCTCTGGTCGAGTAAGCTTTTCCTACTTGTTCAATAAGCTCTTTTATGATTTATAAGCTTTACTAGATCCCACATAAGCCCTTGTTTAAGCCTTGATCACTAGAACTAGGCATATTTCTTTTTAAACCCTAAAAACCTATCAATTTCATATTTTTGGTCATAAGCCCATTACATAAGCTATAAGCTCTTAAAAGCTACTTATCTAAGCTTATTCTAATAAGCCATAAGCTGCAAAACCCTTCTGTTATACTTAACACACTTTGCATGATTTTAGGACTAGTTTTGTAACGCATTCCATGCACAGGGGTATATATTGTAACTTTTGGAAATTATTAAGTATAAGGGTTATTCCTACTATTTTCATAAAATTATAAGTATAAGGACCTATTTTGTAAAGTTTTAAAGTTAAAGGGTTAGTATATATATAATTATTATATAAAGAACTAGTTTTGTAAAAGTTTATAAGTTAGGGGTATATATTGTCAAATTACAAACTTAAGGGTATAAATAAGATATTTTCATAAATTGAAAACCTATCTTTTTAACTTAACAACGTAAAACAATACTAGGGAATTTCATGTGAGGGGTTTCATTTGGGTATACGTTTCGACGAGTTTGCTGGGTTTACGAGTTAAAGTGCCCTGGCTCCTCAAACGTTTACTACATGACCTCTTGATTATGATAGCCCGAACGATGTTACATTATATATAAATATAGTGAGTTAAAGAAACATATACTTAGAAACAAGGCTTAGAAACTTAGACAAACCACTAAGACTTGACATACACTACCCCAGGTTGCGTGAGTAGGCCATCTAATATCTGAGTCACTTTTGACATCAATCAAATTTACCTG
Organism: Artemisia tridentata subsp. tridentata; assembly: GCA_021014915.2. Classification (NCBI taxonomy): domain Eukaryota; kingdom Viridiplantae; phylum Streptophyta; class Magnoliopsida; order Asterales; family Asteraceae; genus Artemisia; species Artemisia tridentata. Next base: position 154,930,086 of record CP139505.1, read on the forward strand.
AATTAAGGTGAGTTCGTAGCCTCACACATTTTAAATCCCGTGAGCTAAACCTCACTTTTAAATGCTTTATAAACCCATGAGGAGGATACATGCTTTAAACCGAATACAAGTAATTTCTTCATGACTGATTATTGCACGAGTACCACCTTGCCACTATAACTTAAATTTCATGAACCATAATCACTTGCGAGTGAATGCGAGTATAGTGGATAGATCTATCTGGAGTTTGACAACTCCCATTGGTGTGCCCCTACCGGGTACCAATTAGCACTATACTTGAGAACTACGAGGTTAACCTTGGCAAGTTAACCTTACGTCTAGTCATTGATTGGTCTACAGTGCCATCATTGGACTATAGGCATGTTAACGTGAGGTGTCATGAGCTTAGATGCAATAATCCCTTATAACTTATCTTTGGGTGCTTTGATGCCCACACGAACTTGTATTCAAACCACTTTCCCACTAAACCTACGAATTTCACTCAACCTTAGTGTTGACCTTTAAGCATGTTATCCTAGGTTAACTGAGCACTTATGGCCTTACTACACGGAGTGAAATTAGACTTGAGGACGTCCAAACCTATTATCATTCACCTTCCTATTTCAAACACGTGTCTTCAGGACATGTCTTTTTGCAAAAGTCTCTCTTTTTCTATAAAAACTCTGATAAATAAATGAATGATAACTCCTTTTCAAAAACGTCTCTTTTTGAGTCATTTTCTATCATTGTGATGATGTATCAATGAGGTAATACCCCAAGATTTAGCTTCCGCTGCTATCTGAGAAATGGGGGTGTTACAGATCGTAAAATATAAATAAACGTTTTGAAGGTTTATTTGTATTAACAATCTCCCCCTTTTTGTTGATGACAAAACATAACATTATTTTAAGTAAAAATAAAATTCGTAAATTTTTGAATTGTAGTTTTTACTCTTTCTTCCCTTTTTTGTCGAAACAAAAAGAGCGTAGAAAGGAAACTAACCCCAATGCAAGTTTTAAGAAAAGTAAGTGAAGAAAAGGTGTAGAATAGAGAGAAGAGAGTAAGAAGATCTTAGTTGCTCCCCCTCGACGGTTGCTCCCCCTTATTGAGGGCGTCAAGTAATTAGGGAGACTTAGATATGCTCATTGCAAGTTTTTGCAATGGTTTTGCATGGACGAAAACTCCCCCTTAATGAGGGCGTCAAGTACTCCATATGTATTTTTGAAAATCTACAAAACAAAGGTTTGAAGACAAGTATATTGTGTCCCTTTGCAGAAAATGTAGCTGCATAAAATTTGGTTAGTGTTCTGTTTGTCCGGATCTGCCGGTTCCTTTGAAAAAGGGATCCGGCTAGTACAAAGTGATGGATCCGGCTTACCTGTAGTTTGTTAGCAGTAGTGAACAATAGAAAAGATATAAAGACAAGTAATAATCACACCAATCATGTTCACATAGGCAAGAAGCACATAATCATGTAGATTCATTTAATAAAACAAGAGAAATGATACACACATTGGTCAAATCTCTAAAACTAAGAAAATGATCTTAGCATGAAAAATTCCTATTCGACTAAAGTTAGGCCTAAAGCTAGAATAGTGAGACTGCTTGTGCTTGTACCACAAGGTTTTTAGGAAATGTTTGGTTTGTTGACGTCATCAAGACGTTCAAGAAGATGGTAGAACATGAAACGTACTTCATCACGTAGTCCATGTACTAAGGTTTGAGTATGTTTACAATGATCACAAGTGTCATTGTGGCTTGGTTGTTGCGATGTTGGTTTTAAGAAAGAAGGTTGTGGAAGTAAGTTTGAGGTGGAAGTACCTATGTGGAAGGGTTGTGGATGTACCACGGGTGTTGGTAAAGAAACATGTGTGGGTGGAAGTGTGTCATTGTTTGGTTGAGGTGATTGAGGTGTTTGTGATGGTTGACATCTTCTCATTACCCAAAATGGGCCATTTGAGGGTGGTGGAGAGGAAGGTAAGTATGCTATGGGTGGTGGTATGTTGATGTCAACATCTAGGTGATGAGATGGTGGCTGTGTTGAAATTCTCTCAATGGATGAGAATGTTGGTAATGGTGGGGGATTAGAAGGTCTAGGAGGTAAGTCCTCCAATGAGTTGAAGTAGAGGTAAGGTGAGGAATGAGGTGTGGTGAAAGAAAGAAGTCTTGGTTCAAGAGGATAAGGTTTTGTTGGTTGAGAGGATATAGGAGTGTTTGGTAATGTAGGTTCACTAGTAGGTGTAGGTTCAAGAGGAGTTTGATTGTGGTGATGTTGTTTTGGTGGAAGCAAGTTGTGGTGGTGATGGTTCAAGAGATGGAAGTTGTGGCAAGGTTGGTTTGTTGGAAGCTAGTTGTGTTGGAGTTGGTTCATTAGATGGAGGAATTTGGATGTAGTTTGGGAGATGTGTTCTAGTAGAGGGTGCTTTGAAGAGTGAGGTTTCGGTTGAGGATATTTCATACACTATTCATGCGGTTTTTCTTGGAGGTCTCCTAGTGGATGATCTTGCACTTGGTGCCTTAGTCATGTTTTTGCGTAGGTTTAGAGTGTGAGTTTGCAGTAGAAGATGGTTTGTTTGGTGTGGTTTGGAAGCACAAACACAAGTGGCTTAAATAGTGAAGGATCAAGCAAGTGAATTTAAAGCCTAAACCACTAAAATCCTTTGAATTGCAATGATATGCATGCACCAAGGTCAATTACAGTGATACATTCTTCTAGGACATATTTTAAAGGTAATGTGGAGTGCTTGAGTGGATAAAGTTGAGTATTGGAAGGCTATAGGTGATAAAATCTGTTTCTGTTTGCCCGGTTCCAGCGGATCCTTCCCAAAAGGGATCTGGCTAGCTTTAGCTGAGGGAACCGGCTAACAGATTAGATAAAGGTGAGAAATGATGGTCATCTAGCTATTGCAGCCCTATATTTCCTGATGTAATGAGTGTAAGATAGTGTTTTAGTGAAGGCAACTCTGAGTGCTATAAGACTAATGATGAGGGGTTGTCATAAATGATCTTTAGAGGTGAGAAAGAGGTCTAAGTAGGCCATTAAGTGAATATGGATTAAGATAATCATATCACTAAGTGTTAAATGTTTGTAGGTTTCAGGAAAAGGTGGTATGAAAAATTTAAAAATTCTTTAAAAATCATAAGAATTAAAAGATTATTTTTAGAGTATTTTGAGGTAGAGATGGTGGAAATAAATTTGTTAAAAATTTATTTAAATTATAGGTAAGTGTAAAATGATCAGAGAGAGGTGATGCAAGAAGTGAAACTGAGAAATAGTGGTTATTGTGGAAATGATAAATAAAAAATACATAGGATGATACTTAAGTCTTTCATAAGAGTTCAACAAGAGTACTAACCTCAAAGTCAGCTCAAATATGACTAATAGGAGATGACTAACTAGTGTACTAAGGTTAGAATGGTTGAGTGTGAAGAAAAGTGATATAAAATTCTTTTCTGTTTGGCCGGTTCCTCCGGATCCTTTCTAAAAGGGATCCAGCCTGTTGTAACTAAAGGAACCGGCTTCTGGAACAAGTTAGTTCATAGTGGGCTAGTTAGAATTTTGTTCACATGTCAACTAAGAAATCTAACACCTCAGGCAGCATAGATATAACACGTAGAGCAAGTAGGAAACATAGACAGGATATTACTAATTTCATGCTAAAAAAAATCTTCAGAATACAATCACTTCAAAAAGGTTAAAAAGACTTTCAAGACAACTTAATAACAGAGTACAGATATAGAAAATGACAAAATCATGTATTACCAAATCACCAACTTTCATAAGTATTCTCTTCACTTGATTTTCTTCATTCCTCGTCTTCGTTTGCTGAATCATCAGATGGTTCATGGTAGGTGGATGACTCGGGAATGAGATATGATGTTAAATGTGACTGATTAATGGGTTTCATTAATTTATAGAAAAGTGAATATTGAGGATTTTGAAGATATGGGTGATCATTCATGAAATGACAATAGAAATGAGTTAGAAGCATTCCATATGGTATTAGTTTGTTTCTTTTATCTTTGAGGTGTATGATTCGTTTAGCGAAGAAGTAAGTGAGATTGTAGGGTTGTTGATTTAGAATGCAGTAGAGCATGTGAGCACAGCAAGCAGGTAAATACTCACGATCTTTGGCTAGACTCAGAACATTTTCACGTAAGATGAGTGCCATGGGTTGTAATAAATAGCGGAGTTCAATCATACATATTCTATTGGGGTGTCATGTTGAGTTACAGAGAACACTGATCAATTCTCCTGGGGAAGGGATATATGTAGGGTATGGTCCATGTTCCTCTTACTTAAGAGAATCAAGAGCAAATTTTTCGGTATAGGCATATTGCCCATGATTTGGAAGACCAAGAATTTGAGCAAATTGTTCAAGGGGAGAAGAGAATTTGTAGTTTTGTATGCAAAACAAAAGGAAAAGAGATTGATACTCGTAACGACCGAGACTAATATCACTAACTAATTCTAATACGAACCGTGGACAGATTGGTTCGTTGATGGTAAGTAGTGAATCAAAACCTATGGTTCGAAAGGCTCTTCTAACTTCTTCATAAAAGGTTAAATTGGGGTCGACAGTCCTTCCTTCGTGAAGATGTCGTGACTCAAGATTTTGGAAACTTGAAGTAACATCAAGGCGTGTGTAAGGTTCAGTTGAAATGTTTGGAATGTAGTAGTTGGTTAGATGATGATCAAAGTCATATGTATGCGGCATTTTTGAGACCTAGACAAATTTAAGCAAACATAAACTTTATTGATGTATGAGAGTTTTTAGTTAACCTTATTTATCAAATTTTGATCAAATGGGATTTATGATAAAGGTTTCTTTTTATTACCAATGTCAAAACAATTATTTGATTTAATCCCATTTGAATTACTTCTTTGATATACAAAATCCTAGAATCTAATTGGAAGAAGGAAGATTAAAATAGATGATGTAATTACTTACACAGATGATTAGGAGATTGATTTTGAAAAGGATGGAACCCTAAGATGAGAGGGTTTTGCTTTTGATCATTTTTGGTGTTATGAGTGGGAGAAATTTTTGTTTGTTAATGTTTGAAGTACGTATCAGTTATCTGATGTGCCGGTTCTGCCGGATCCTTTGAAAAAGGGATCCGGTAGGTTATAATAGAAGGATCCGGGAAGACAGTCGAAAAAACAAGGATAGTGCTTGGTGTATTAGTCCTTTTAATCAGTTTGTTTTAGCATTTGATTGTCACTAATTTTCCTAAGTAAGAATCAGAAGATTAGAGAATTAATTTGAAGGATTTAGACGAAGTTTGGATGCGTCATATTAGAATATAGATCGCAACGAGAAATAAGTTTCAGAAGTGAGAGTTTGGGTAGTTTTGAAACGAGAGTGGAAGCGTATGAAAGACCGTAGTTGTGTTGTCTTCATTTCTTCTTTTGATGAGGTGGTTGTTAAGAGAGTAAGAAAGTTTGTCGCAAGAGTGAGGAATTTTTGAAGAGTGAAATACTTATTTTAAGACGAGAAAGAATGTTTATGAGTTTGAGATGATGATCAAGACTTGAAAAACTTTTTCTTGTGTCGACTTGACCAAGGAATGATGGAATACAATTCCTTATAGTTTGAAAGATTAGTGAAGAGAGGGTTTTTAAAAGTTTTGTGTTGATATGACTCTTTTAACAACAATGTTCAAAAGAATTTTGAAGAACAAAACAAGTAAGCACAAGTATATCAAGTAATTGTGTACCAGATAGATCAACACTTTTAATCACAAACAAATAATCACTTAAAAAGAAAAACAAACATACCTTTGCCATATTATTCTCAAGGGTGAGAATACTCCTAGATAAGCAATACTTCATGAGTTATAAAAGAGCTTTCCAACATGAAGATTTCTACAAGGAGGTATGTTAGAAACACTTAAATGTTATAACAATTTTATCAATATCCAAGTATAGATAGTGTTATTATTTTTGTAAAAATGAGTTAGATGTCAACTTTTACAAAAGGTTTTTCCTTCGTTGTAGTTTTAAAAACATACACGGATCGTATCAAGTTTTTAAAGTACAATATACTCTAAGAAACTTGGTAACGAAGCTCTGATGCCAATTGTAGAAAACTAGAAGGGGGGTTGAATAGTTTTACCGATTAAAATCACTTATTAAAACTTATAGATCGACTTATGTCAATCTAGTTTTGACGTGTTGGATATTGATAGAAATAAAAACATATAAACTAAACTAGGAGATAGAGTTAGAGAGAACACACCACAACACAACTATTTATAGTGGTTCAGCTACAAAGACACCTTCCTTGCCCTACTCCACTCCCCGAGTCACCTACTCGAGAGTTCGTTATCACTTCACAACACAAACTCCTTTCACATGGCGGAGAAGCCTTCACAACGTCGCTTACACTTTATCCGGTACAAAGCTAGATACCGAGTCTTTCACACAAGGTAGACCAAACCTTCGTCGCCTACACTTTATCCGGTACAAGGCTAGATATCGGGTCCTTAGCACGGCAGACCAAACCAACACACCCAATACAACTCGACTAAAGGATCCAATGTCCTTTTACACCTATCGACTTAACACATCTACAACACCCTTTGAGAAGAAAGAAAGAACAAGAATCATTTATGTGATCTTGGAAGAGAAGAATCAAAGCAACCCATATCACGAGCTTGCACGTCTTCGAGAGGTTGTGATCTCGCCTTATGGATGGAACCTAGAGAATTACAAAGATAAACTACATAGAAAGATCCTTGGATCTGAGGTTAGAGAGTATAGAGAGAAGTAAACTCTAAAAGGGGTGAGAGATAAGAGAGAAATGGCTCACTATTTATAGGCAAAACTGCCTACTGTTCACCCGGTTCCATCGGATCCCTTCCCAGAGGGATCCGGCTAGTGTAAAGCGATGGATCTGGGTAACTGGGTAAACCAGTCTGGATTTTGGGTTACAAGCCGGGTTATGGGTTATGGGTTATGATCCATGGATAGATGATGTCATGCCTGATGTCAAAGACATCTTGGGTCATGGTTCATGGACTTTAGGTTATGGGTTATGGACTTTGGGTCATGGGTCATGGGTTAAACCCATGATGCATGTCATGAATGATGTCATGCAATGGGTCATGGGTTATGGGTCAAGCTCCATGGTTTATGGTTTATGGACTTGGTTTTAAGCCATGGATAGTCCAAGTGTTTACAAGCTTTTTCTTAACATGTATTTTATAAAATGTAAGCAACAAATGTTACTTAAGTGTTTTATAAAAATAGTTTTGGTTTCATGTAAACTTGTTAACTAGATATGTTTAAGGTTTACTTGTTTAATGAAATGAGTTAGTAAACTATTGGCTCAAAGAATTACGTAATTTATTTATCTCGTTAAAATGATTTTACGTTTGTTATCGACAAAACATTGAAAGATCTTAAAATATAAATAAACATTTTGAAGGTTTATTTGTATTAACACCTTATATATATGGGACCGTCCCTTATTTACAGGACCGTCCCCAGTAGAAGTGTCACAAACTGGTTTACTTTTTTCTCCTTCTGTATCTTTGACTCACCACTCTTCAGACCAATTTCTTTCTCTTTAAACAATACTTTGAACCATCCTACACCATCCTTTTCTAAAATAACAACCATTTTGATCACTTCACTCTTCGCTCTCCTTCATCATCTCCTTCATTCTCTTCTTTCTAAGACTTATAGATACAATTGGTACCACCCATGAGAATCCCTTCAAAAACTTCTTCTTCTTCTTCTTCACTCTCTAGACCATATTCATAGTCCATTTTACCATCCCCTTCTTGTTCTCACATCTACCTCTTCTTGATAAAGCACCCAACAAAACTAGGATAGTATGTACCTTTTTTGAAGTCTCCCATCTTCCACACTTCTTTGCATCCTCACTCATTGTAATTGCAAACAGTCCTTTCATTGTTTCCCTACACACATCTCTTCTCATCCCCTTCAACACAAGTCTAAATTAAACCACTATCTTCAAATATGAAATATCCTATCTTCCTTCTCATCTTTACATCATCCTTGTCAATCTTGGCTTAAAACCTTAATTCTTCATTTCCGTTCATCCTCTACCACTTCTCCACTTTAAAGAGTCATCCTCATTCTCATCTAGGAGCATATTATCTTCATTCTATATCACCTAGACATTAGACACTTATCTTGGAAGAGGTTAGAGAATGGTGTGTTAAAATATAATCAATAACTATATATGTTTAGTTTCAATTCCTTTTGTGCCATACTTTAGAATACTCATATTTGAGTCATGCATGTATTAATCTCCGGTAATGTCTTGCTATATATATCATCATTATTATATATATATACGTGCACTTGTCTACTAACTCTGTTTTGTAGCATTCCTTCATCGCTCAATTCTTTGATAGCCCAAAGAAGGGGGAGCATTTGCAAATGTCAAACTCGTTTGCAAATCGTTGACGCATCTACACGTTTCTTGCTATGTGTAGTCCACCTCTATAATGCTACTCATATCCTTTAACCTACTTTGTTACTTGAAACTAACCCTTGATGTGGGTTAAGCATTTGCAACATATTTGATTCATGGATACGCTAAAGTCAATGGGGATACAATGAGCTAGGGGGAGCTCGATAGTAGTTGGGTACATGGTTCGGAGTTGGTTAAACCATGGCGATAGGAGCAAGGCTTCACTAGGATGATGCAAGCTCACTTCTTTGAATGATGGGATTCGGGATAGTCTAATACATTTAGGGATCATCCTTCAACCTATATGCCCTAGTTTTCTTCTCAAGTCTTCCTCTTAAGATTCTTTCTCAAGTTTTCGTTTATATGCTCAAGTCTTCCTCTCAAGTCTTCTTCTTAAGTTATCTTCCCAAGTCTTCTTCTCAAGTTGTCCTCTCAAGTCTTCCTCTAGTACAAGCAAAGACATCTCTTCTTCTCAAGTCTTATGCTCAAGTCATCTTCTCAAGTCTTTTCCTTAATGCTCGAGTATTTCTCTCAAGTTCTCGCCAATCTTCTTTCTACCTCTACATTGGCGACACCTTTTTGCTTCGAAAAAAAGGGGGAGAAGGAGTGTAAACAAGTAACTTCTACACTTTACTATGAGTTACAAGTTTACATATTTTGTCATCATCAAAAAGGGGGAGATTGTTAGTGCAAACGTTACGACGTTTAATCTATACAGTGTCTTCATGTTTTAATGATGACAAACATGTAACTTGTAATACATAATGTAAAGTGCACAAGTTACTCGTTTACACAAATCATCAATGCCGGAACGCATCAACAGCTCTCAACAGCTCAAGTCTACATCACTTAAGGTATGAACAAACTCTATACCAATTTCATTAAGTGATCAAAGAAAATATGTTTGTCCTTAAACCTCACATTTTTATAAATGTGACAAAATATTTTTACAAAAATAAACTAGACAAATTATTTTTGTATTTATAAAGAAATATTTTAAAGAAAAATAAATTTGAATTTGAAATTTGAATTTCAAATTCCCAACAGCTATTTTTCCTGCCTAAATCAGATAAGTTTTCACCAGATAAATTTTCACCACTAAAGGACAAAAAGAGGAGCGTCTGTCGGGATGGTCCCGTAAATAGGTGACGGTCCCTTATATATAAGGGACCATCCCCGCTCCTCCTGGTGCCTATAAATACTGCTCTGTTTTCTCAGAAAAGCAATCCTCTTTGCACAAAAATATTATGTTTCTTTCTTTCACCTTATTTGATCACTATAACTCTTCGGTGTGTGTTTATAAGTGATCCCATCATCCTCTATCTCAAGTGAAAGAGAAGAACACTCGAAGTCGTCAAGAATCGAAGTGTTATAATGTAGTCCACATACACACACGTAACTTGTGTTACGATTCTCTTCTTCCTCCAAACTCTCTCATTTGTACATTAGTGTATCCGACTTGTGTGTGAGTCGTGATTAGGTGTGTTAGGATAAATACAGACAAAGTGTAAGTCCGTGAAGTGGTGTATCTAGATTAGGACTTTGTGTAAGTCGGTGTGTCGGTGTATGTGAAGACTTGGACTTGGTGTGAGACCGTAAAGTGAAGACTTGGACCGGGTGAAGGTCCGTGAAGACTTGGATTGGGTGAAGATTCAAGTGGACGGGGTGATCATCCGTGTGAAGACTTGGATTGTGTGTAAATCCAAGTGGACAAGAGTGCTTGCTCGTGTAGCCACGTGGGTTTTGTGTAGATTGGTTCTAGCTAGGATTAGGACCCGACATTCCGCTTAGTGTCATTAAACTTGGTGTAAGCTTTGGTGTACGGTTTGTTCCGCCATAATGGAGCTTGTTAACTAGTGAAGTAACTCTCGAGTGTGATACTCGGGGAGTGGAGTAGGGCGAAGAGGTACTTCGTGCTGAACTACTATAAATCACCGTGTCCGGTTTGCGTTTTCTCTTCCCATCTCTTTACTTTCTATTCTTGCATTTATCTTTACATTTATACTTGCATTACATTTAGGTTTTTGTGGCTTGCTGCGTGTGTTATGATCATGCTTGTGATATTAACTAGTTAATTTAAAAATGTAAAACATATGAAAACTTCATTGCATGTCATAAACTCGCCACTGACGGCGGTCCCTTAATTAGGGCGGCAGTCCCAAATATATATGGGACCATCTGTACATATTGAGGATCGTCCCCAGTGCAATCAGAAGTAGCTTAATACTTTTAACCTCATGTTATGCTTATGTTTATGTGATTAATTTTATACATTTAATTACGTGACATATATATTTGTTATGAGTGACATAACCACTATTTATATTTAGTCACACTTGATTGGGAATTTGATACGAACGATTTTAAGTTTTAAACTGAAACGTATTCACCCCTCCCCTCTACGTTTCTACATAAGTGTTTGATTATAACATAAAAGTTTACAAAAAGACTAAGTTTAGAGTTCACAATACATTGTAAAAGATTTTAATACATAACCAAACGCTGTAAGTAATGCACAAAAATCTTCAACATGATGATAAAGCAAAATGTGACTCTAGTGAATGTTCCACAAGTAATCCATGTATACCGTCTAAGGACCTGAGAAATATACGCTAAAATGTCAACACTAATGTTGGTGAGTTCATAGGTTTAAGCAGTATAAAGTTAAGTGCGGACCACAAGATTTCAGTATGTAAGACAATTATAACAAATACAATGTCACAGGAAAATAATACAATTTCCCTAAGCTCATGACCCCGAAACTCAACGTAATATATATGCAATCAAGCACAAGTAATAACATGCCCCATGTAAGTGTTTGCCAGACACTTAGTAACGATCCAAATGGTATGCATCCGTTTACCCCGTTGGAGCGACCAACCCAAACGGGGGTGTTAACCCAATAAATCTATTCACAACATTCATGCTTACAAGTAATTAACGGTTCATGATATGTGGGGACTTAATGGCAAATGTGATAACTTAGGCAATATGCAACGTTTTATGCACTTGTGTCCGTATGTAAAAAGTAAGCAATGTATTCTCACACCGTGTGTTTCAAAATAAGTATAAAAAATATAAAACCGGGGCTATGAAACTCACCTCAAGTAGTCAAGTAATTGGAAATGGATAAAGTAATGAAATCAACTGGGAATCCTAACGCGACCAAGAAATATAAGTCATTTTAGGGAAATATGCAAAACGTACTATATGCGTATGAGTTTTATGATGTTTAGCACCTTTATATACTTGCAGTGAGGTTTAACAAGTTACGTAAGTCGGCCGTTTAAGATTTATATTTCAAAACGCGTTTTAGCCACTAAGAAACTCTAGAAATTTCAAGTTATATAAGTTATGTTTAACCCGTCTTTGAAAGCGTGTATCTAACTCTTTTTAAGTCTGTTTTTCCTCGTTAAACTTTTAAACCTAGATAAACGTGTCTATTTTCACTATTTTAAAGTTTTGGTTAGAGAAAATATGTTCCAAGTGTCGGTTTTCATTAAAACAAAATTTTGGACAGTGGTGTCTCATTTTCAGGAAAACTTTCACTAAATCGGGTCATTGCTCGCTTATTTTATAGAGAAGAAAATTGTTTCAAAGGACCTAGGTTCATCATTTTCAAGTCTATTTTCCAAAAATCTAGGTCTCTCATCTTGTTTCCTCACCAATTGTCTTATAGATTCAAAAACGAAACAATCTACCAAAACTATTTTAAACTTAGGAAACTACACCTATAGTGTCGGGGCCTTAGCTCCTTCGATATTTATCGTTAGAACTCGAATTTACTGTCCTCAGAAAGGTATAAGAGTGCTATACAAATGTCTTAACTAGTGAGAATGCCCTTAGATTAGGTATTTTTACACAAACAAACAGATTACCAAATTTCTTGTCGGTTTTGAGTAACTTTCTTGTACGATTTTTTAAAAATAACAAATCAACTCCAATGACTACAAAATTTGGCAGAGATCAAGTTAAGACATGTATATAGGTCCAAAAATACTGACAATGTACATAGTGATATCTAGGTATGGTTCCTAAGTCGATTTATGGGGCTGTTTTTCTGTGACAAAAACTTTGGTTACTTAGGCTAATTTATATCAAACTTCCTCAACATTACACATATATATAAGTGCTAAAACAATTATGGAATGCATAGATAAGTAATTATAAGTATGAAAAGAAGTTATTTGAGCTTACAAAAGGATGGTCGATTGTTTGTGAAAAGAGAACCAAGAACTAACTATAATAACCCAGCTAAGCTTCCAAAAACACTAACTTTGAATCCTTTACCATATAAGCTACCCAATAAGCTAAAGAACAAAATTGTGCTCCTTATTCTTCTGTGTTTTCTACCATTTTATATGAGGGAGAGAAAAGAGAGTTTTGTTTGTTTTATTTTGTGTTATAGAAATGAAAGCAACATGGTAAGTGTTCCTACTTATAGTTCAAGTGAAACTAGTAGTTTTCTTAAAGTTTTGATGGGTTTTTAAAAACCATAGAGACATGATTTTGACAAGAGTGTGGTTTTACCATATGTTGGGGGGGGGGGGGTTGTGCAAGAATCAAGGGGTGTGAAATTTTTTCAAGATCTTGTAAGGAGTTGGTAAAGTTTTAGGTACTTATAAAGATAGTAGGTATTAGTTTTTATTATGTTTAGTTTTTATACAATTGGCTAATTTTTATAAAGAAAAGGAAGAAAAGTGAGTAAATTTTGATAGTGTATAAGTTTCTAGGGTATTGGTAAAGGTGGTGCGGGTATTGGGTAAGTATTTCATGCGTGTAAGTCTAAAACGCGTAATAAGAGTGTTTTACGTGAAACTTGAAAAATAAAAAGTGTAAACTTATAAAATGTGATTGAAATAGTCATATGACATATATTTTATATAGACTTGACTTTATATAATGCCGGTTTACGTTAAAGCCATTTTCCGTTTTACGTGATTTAAGTTAACGATTACGAGTAAAGGTAATTAAGTAAACTTTCAAAGTAAATAATTGTGAGTTTATAAGTAGGTATTGAACTAAAAAATATGATTTGCTACTGCTACCATGAAGCCAAGACAAGAGCTGCCTTTTGTCAACTTTGCTGATTTTCGTTCTCAGTCATCTAGTTCATGGCTTCCGAACACTGGTTTGAAAAGTCATGTTTCCCAAGATACCTCGCACTTTGACAACCATGAGCCTTATTACGGTGATGATGCACTTCAAGTTGGTAATGGTAAGGGTTTACCTATACTCCATATTGGATCTACTCGATTTTATTCACCATCCAAAACAATTTCACTTTCTAATATACTTCATGTCCCGCAAATCAAACAAAACCTATACCCAGTCCAAAAATTTTGTCAAGATAACAATGTTTCTTTAAATTTCACTCTACTTTCTTTGTTGTGAAGGAAACGTCTACCCGCATCACCCTCCTCACGGGTCCAAGTAACAACGGGCTCTACTCATTTTGTCTGCCTCAAATTTGTTAAGTTCCCAAAGTTGGCTTCATTGTTGTTCATGATTCTTCAACCATATGGCATCAAAGGCTTGGTCAACCACATCCCTAGCTTTTGCAAACTATGATAAATAAATATATTCTTCCTGTTTTTAATAAAAAGTTTGAGTTCCTTTTGTAATTCTTGTCACATTGGGAAATCATCGAAACTTCATTTGTCATTTTCTAATTATAAAAGCACTCATATTTTGGATTTATTAGTTTGTGATGTTTGGGGCCCAGCACCTATTACTTCACCTGATGGCCATAATTATTTTTTACTTTGTGTTGATGACTTCTCAAGATATATGTGGGTGTTTCCCTTGACCCACAAATCTGATGTCTTTAATGTTTTTAAATAGTTTCTCACTATCGTTAAAATACAATTTAATACCAAACTAAAATCTGTTTAAACATATTAGGGAGGTGAATTTAGGAATCTGTCAAACTTCTTCACATCTCTCAGGATTCTACATCGTCGCTCATGTCCTCATACTAGTGAGCAAAATGGTTTGGTTGAAAGACGCCATCGTCATGTAGTGGAACTGGGTCTAACCCTCCCCTCCCAATCGGCCGTTCCCACAAAATTTTGGCACTTTGCCAATGATACATCGGCTATCTAAGTAACCGCATGCCCTCTCGAAATTTATCCAGCACATCACTCTTTGAACACATCTTTAAACGCAAACCAGATTTCTCTTTTCGGAAGGTGTTTGGCTGCCAATGTTACCCACATCTCGGACCTTACAATAAACATAAGATGGACTTTCGCTCCATTCCTTGTGTTTTCCTTGGGTACAGCCCCTCTCTTCATGGCTACAGATGCCTTGAACTTACAAGTGATTGTCTTTACATTGCCCGTTATGTACGGTTTAACGAGCAATGTTTTACATTTAACATATCTTCACCTATACCTTTCCCACCACCAGACCCTTATGTGTCATCTTATCCCTCCGATTTTATTCCCTCTGAGTCTCCTCCATCACCATCCAACCCTGCCACTACACAACATCCTTCCACTCAATCCAACATTCCTTTCCAAACTTACACCATGCGCCATAAGCGAAAGATACACTCTTACTCTATAGTAGAAATCTGCTGCCTTGCCACCTACACCACTAACAGTAGCTGTCTAGTTGCCTACACCACCATCGATTGCCACTGCTTTACCGCCTGATCCACCATCGAACACGGTTGTCCCAACATAATAGCCCGACACCGCTGTTCCTCCTCCTAGACGTGTCCGCCCTCTTTCATTACGTCCTCATCCAAAACAGCGTGTGCGTTACAACCCTTATGCCTATCATACCTCCTCTGCTATTGAAACTGGACCTCCCACCTTTTCCGTTGCCAACAAAGATCCTCACTAAAAAAATGCCATGGTTGAGGAATATGCTGCATTAATCCATAATGGTACTTAGCCTTTAGTCCTATATGTTCCTACTGCAAATGGGTATACAAAATCAAAAGGGACCCTCAAGGTGCCATTCAATGGTACAAGGCACGTCTAGTGGCCAAAGGTTTCAATTAACAACCACGCATAGATTATCATGAAACTTTTAGTCTTGTGGTCAAATTCACTACTGTTCGGGTGGTTCTCTCATTTGCCGTGTGTTAGGATTGGACACATGGTTAAGGTGGTTAAACCTTTTGTTCTTTGTGTGTATGATATATTGAGTGAATATGATTAAGTACGCGGAATTTACTTAACCACACTTAGAAGGTTATTTGTGTTATGGAAATGGAATAGTTGTGATTGTTTTATGACAATGAACAATGAAAGATTAACACCAAACGATTCAATATTATTAATGATAATAATACGAGTGATCTTGAAATATCACTAGGGTTACAACCTTGAATCTTAAGTTTTTCTAACTTGGGATATATTCTTGTCTTTATTCTATGTCTTAACTGTTATATGTTCTAATAAAAACATACACATGAACACACTTATGCACATCAACTTATTCACACATAATATCGAGACTAAGATCTTCTTTTATAGTCCAAGAAGATCTTTACAATATTGCTTAAAGTCTAGCCGACCTACTTGTTAACTTATCTTGAGAGTGTCAGTACATAAGATACAACATGTATCTGTGTACACAACTTGTTAACTAAGCACATAGGGTAAGGTATTATCTACCGTATATTCTTGACTTTAGTACACAAATATCTTTTCAATAATTATCCATCTAGCAGTCTCAACTCAACAGTCTTAACTAGCAGTCCCTTCTTTGTACTACCAGTTAGAACGGTTAGTTATAACTTGAGCAGTCCTAAGATATACATCAGCAGTTGGAACTGTTAGAGAATTCTTCTCAGTAGTTGGAACTGTTAATACTTGTAGTTCTTGATACTTAATCTTCAGAACATTTAATTCCCAACAACCCTCCCCTAAACATGTGAATCCATTTCAACATGTTTCTGAATTAAATTTATGGATTGTGAAGATCTTTCAAACACTTCATAGTCAGACCCTTGATCTGAACTTTCTTCTGTTCTGAGAGATTGAATATCTTTCTCAGTAGCTCATCTGCTTTCTGATCTTTGACTTCAACAATATCAATACACTGATCTTTAGTCTTCAATCATTGACCTAAAGATGGTGCAATTTCCTTGGATGGAGGAATTATAAGAGGCAATGATGCTGTGTATCTTGGATGCTTGTTTCAACAAGTGAAATCATCTATCAGCATGCCTTTGCAAGTGATGAACAAACGTGGTAAACTGAAATTGAAACTTTTCTTCGTTTGACCTAGATAGAACTTTCTCCTTTGGAATGTTCTTGTCATTTTCAACCTTCATGTCATCATCTTGTATGCTCTTGTCTTTTCCTCCCTTTCATTGGGTTTGTCTTCCTTTCTTGGGCTTTTATTTCCTCCCCTGAGATGTTTCCTCCCCTGAAGCAAATAAAATTTTATCCTCCCCTTGTTTGGAAGATCTCTCACCATCATCCCATCATTATCTGATCTACCAATGTGAACTTGTTTTCAGACAATGTTGTACATGAAGCCATCAATTCCTTAAGAGTTTAAGTTACTGCCCTCATCACTTCTAGGTGTGTTAACTCCTATGAGAGGTGAATCAGTGGACATTTGATTCATGGTCCATCAATGGATGGTTTTTGAGAATCCTTTGAAAATCCTTGTTTAAGAAATTGTTTGACTTAGCAGTATGTTCATGATTTTAGAATTGAAAAATCATACTGCTTTCAACCATTTTGAAGGGATTAAGTGTATAACAGACACTTAATCAAAATTTTGATTTAAAGCAACCTATGGTTGTGTGAGAACCAATGTTTTCAGTTATAAATAACTGCCTGTGTAAAGATAAACCTATTCAAAAGGCTTTCTTGACAGGGTTTCCAGCTCATAGTAATTGTTGCCTCTAACACAAGTGTTAGATTCACTTTTACTAGCTGTTCTTTCTATCAGATGTCCTTAGACTTTCTCATTATACTTGAAAGTATAAAATGATAGAAAGTGAGTTGCATCAGTTACTATCTGATCAACTAAGTCATCAATTCAATGTGAAATTTGATAACCAGGTTTCAAGAAAGAAGTTTTAAAGAATTAATTAACTTAGGTGTAAACCTTTGTTAATGAGTTCCCAAACTCAGTCCATCATAAACCTGTTATGAAAGCAACTAGAATCACTTTTCTTCTGCTTCCATTTCACTTGAAATTTCCTTATTGCTCAAAGTTCATACCTGAAATTGTTAGTCCAAAACCAAGAAACAAAATGCATAGCATTTGTCTTATAGCAGTATCAATATATGACCAACAGTATGAACTGTTTAAACAAAATATGAACTAGCAGTACAAACTGTTCCATTAACAGTATCAATTTTTAAAGATATCAGTACAACCTTAACATATATAAAAACCACAAAGATTAGAAATTTTAAGGATTAAGCATTCCAATACTTGCTGCCAAGTACTGAAACCTTCCAACATCAAAAGCTTGTGTTAGGAGATCTGCAAAGTTAAATTCTGAAGCAATTTTAAGAACTTGAATTAACCTTTTCTCATTGCAATCTCTAATAAAATGATGTCTAATTTCAATGTGTTTTGTTTTAGAATGTTGCACTGGATTTTTAATAATACAAATTGTACTACTATTATCAATATGAATAACAGTGTTTAAGAAATTGTACCCATAGTCAAGGAGTTGGTTTTGAAGCCATAGAACTTGACCACAGCAACTTGCAGCAGCTATATATTCAGCTTCAGTTGTTGAATTTGCCACACTTGTTTGCTTCTTACAATGCCATGAGACAAGTCTACACCCAAGGAATTGACATCCTCCAGTTGTTGACTTTCTGTCCAAGCTAGCACCAGCATAATCACTATCCGAAAATGCTACCAAGTCAAAAGGAGATTCCCTAGAATACTGTTGGGAATTACAAGGTTCGAAGAAGACTTAATGAAGACAGACTTAAGTTAAGTCTGGTAGTTATAATATTAATTCTGGTGTTAGTTAAGTCTGGTTTTGTAATAGTTAAGTCTGGTAGTTATGTTAAGTCGGGTCAGTGAAAATAGGAAAGTTTGTTAGTAATATATTAGGAAAAGATATGTACGAGTTAGGTATCTTTTTAGAAGATACGTGATATCTTTTCACACGGTTTTGTAATTAGGGTTTCCTTCAAGTATAAAAGGAACCCTAAGGAGATATATGTTTGTACGATTTGTGAGTATTAGTAATATATACGAACTTAGTGATAATCCGGTGTTCTTCATTGTTCTTGTTAATATTCCGCATTAACATTAACATATTGCTAAGAGTTTCTCACTTGGATTGATTTGGATTTATTCAAGTCATCCACTAAGTAATCAAAGGCTACTTAAAGATCCATATAAATCGTGGACCAACAAGTGGTATCAGAGCCTTTAGAGAGACTCTGTGTTCGAAGAATACAACACCACAAACAAACTCTCAATCAATTCACTCTTCACAATGTCTGATGTTGAAAAACCTATCAACACTGAAACCTTTTCAATCCATAACAGTGAGGATGAAAACTCAAACCATGAGGAAGAAAACCCTGAAACCAGCACTTCTAAAACACAACCAATCATCCCAGCAACCACCACCATATCCAACATTAAGCTTCCAATACTGAAGAGAGAAGAGTACGACATATGGGCCATGGAGATGGAACATTACTTGGAGTACATTGACAGTGATGTGTGGAAGGTTATTCAGAAGGGTAATTCAAAGAAAAGGGTTTCAGTTGGTAATGATGGGCAAATAAGAATATTACCACCATTGACTGCAGAGGAGGTACGGGCTGTGGAAAAAGAAAAGAAGGCTAGAACCTTGCTGCTTATGGCTATTCCAAAGGAGCATCTACAAAGGTTTCATGGGATGATAGATGCCAAGGATATTTGGGATGCAATTAAGAAACGTTTTGGTGGGAATGCAAACTCTAAAAAGATGCAGAAGGCTGTTCTTAAACAGCAATTTGAAACTTTCAGTGTGTCTAAGGCTGAAGGATTAGAAAAGGGTTATGACAGATTTCAACATCTTCTGTCACAACTAGAAGTACATGGTGCTGCTGTATCTAATGAGGATGCAAATCATAAGTTTCTTAGGTTTCTACCACCAGAATGGGTAAATGTGTCTATGACTATGAGAATGAAGGATGAAGTTGACTCAATGACCCCTGATGACCTATACAACAATCTTAGGATTTTTCAAAGGGACATCAATGAAACCACTCAGGCAACTACTAGTTCTTCAAATGTTGCTTTTATGTCTCAAAGCAAAGACAGTACTTGTAACACCCCGACCCGACAAGGGTAGAGATGTCACAACAATGGTGACATATCAGAAACATACACAAGCATACATCTTCAATAATACAAAAGAATACAAAGGTTACAAGAAATTACAAGGAAATACAGAATTACAGAGGAATAAATATTAAGTCTGAAAATAAAAATTCTTCTAGTCATCTCTATAACAATTTATCTGTCACAGTGTAGTCTTCTAAGTCCAATGATACTCTCCACTCATACCCAGCTTCCTACTAAAACCTGCCGCAGGAAAAGAAATGCGGCTGAGCTATGAGAGCTCAGTGAACAGATATAACGGTAACAAAGCAGTAATAAAGAATAGTATAAAGTGTCAGAAATATATGTCATGCAGATATAATCAGAATCAAAGGATAAATAAAGGAGTAAAGATAAAGGATAGGGAATAATGAGTAGGTAAAGGTAAAAGGAAATAGTGCAAGGTATAATAATGGTCAAAGGTAAGTAATGTATATGGTGAAGGTAAACAGTAATCCACCACGAGCCCAGAAACAGAGATATAATATATATAACCATGCCATCATCATCAATCAGAGGGGTGTCCTCTCAGTAACCAGATAATATGAGGGGTGTCCTCATGTATCAAATGGAGTAGCTAGCTCCCAGAGGTTGTGAAAGACGTGTATCGCACACACCATCAGTCACCAGAGATATAACAGATAATATAAACAGATAACAGAAACAGAACAAATCTAGGATGCATCCATACGCCCCAGGTGGCCAGAGTCTACCAATACACGCCAGATAAAATAAAGTCAGGGACGGGACAGGTCATCACTCTCCTGCCCTAGAGTCATGCCATCGGTGCATCAATGACATGGACATGAAACCCTCATGTCTAGTGAGGTGGCTCGGGTATCAAACCGTGAGTCAAAGGTCAAGTATCATGTCATAAACAGAGAGTCATGTCAAAAGGTTCAGATTATAAGGTCCATGGCAGATGTTACAGAAGTGTATATCAGAGGTTTAGAAATCAGATAGGTTTATATCAGAGTTTAAAACAATGTTCAAGTCCAGGTCCAGAAATAGTATACCAGATTAATGCTTATATCAAAGTTCAAATTAAGTTTCAAAACAAGAGTTTATAACTAGGTTTAGAATAAGGTTTAAATCAATGTTCAATAGGTCATATCAAAAGTTCATAATCAAAAGGTTTATAGGTTCATAGAAAAGATTTTAATTCAAAGGTTTCATATTTAACTTGTGTTTAAATAATCTTTCAGTGACTTTCATAAAATGATGTTTGGTAAAACCTTCTTATACATATAGTCTTTAAAAGAAATTCTCATAAAACCTTTAGTGCTGTTTATAACATCGTACTCAAAAGCTTTTCAAAAACATTTTCGTATCGTTAAGGAAAGTTTCCAATTTCAGTTAAAATGTCAAAATGAATCTTCAGGGTAATCAGAGGTTTGCATATTCAGGTCACAAGGTAATGAGTCAAGTATCAAGGGAAAATTCAGAGTCAGATATCATGTCAGAATCAGAGTGTTATAACAGGTTCATATTTCAAAGGGTTTATAACAGATGGCTCAGAATCAAGTTTCATAACAAAGTTCATATCAGGATTTATAACAAAGGGAATCATATGAAAGGTTCAAAGTAAAGGGGATCATAGCAACGGCATCAATACAGAAACTGACAGATCAGAAAATGAAAGAGATCATGAGAAACCTGTGAGAAGGTTCAGAATATCTGTACATTATACCGCAAATGAAAACACAACAGAACAACAAGGTCGGAAGCAACTCCGTCTTCAGCGGATCTACATGAATTCATGACTGTCTTATTAATAGCTTGTTCAATTCAGATTACTTATATTAGTCGGCTTTCCATTTTTAGTAACTTTCCTTTTTTGGTAACTTTCCAGAAATAGCAACTTTCCTTATTTAGCAGGTTTCCAGAATTAACAGATTTCCATATTTCACAAGATACTATTATTATATAGTAGGTTAAGTCCTTATTTACAGATTATTACGGCATTAAGGTATATTTTTTCAAGTTGCAAAACTTTAGGGTTAATTATGACAGATTTTCATATTTTAGGGTTTTAAATGCAAATATTCTAAATTCAAAGGTCTAACATGAAAATACTTTAAGTTACTGATTTAAATACTCATTTTATTCAGAATGACATCCTAATCCCTTTAGTTTCACAGATTGCAGTTTATACCCCTCTAGTTTCAATATTTACAAAACAAACCCTAGATTTACATAATTCATGATTGAATCCCTGTAATATCCATATTTACCAAACAAGCATATTATTTTACAAAATTACAGAATGTAACCTCAGAATTAAGTATAGTATGAATCAGACCCTCAGAATTCAGAAATTACACATTTGGTCCTTTAAGTTTACAAAACTTATAAATTAAATCATAATTTAGTATCAATTACATATTAAGCCAATAAATACTCAAATTTAGACATTACACTTTTAATATAATTATTTACACAGAACAGCTTCAAGTTTCCATAATTTACACTTTTAGTCCCTCCTTTAAAATAAATGAAATTCGAAACCCTAATTTCATTTTAATTCCAAATCTTGATAATTTTGCACATAAGACCCTCATGTTATAATTTTTACACTTTAGTACTGATCTAATTAACATTATAAAAATGGCCCACAAGTTTATTTAATTACAAAACACCCCCCCCCATATCATTTTAAAATCAAATCGTATAACCTTTAATTTTACAAATTCAAACCCTAATCTTCCCAAATCATTAGGCCATAATTACCACATCATATATACATCATGAATTCACCAAATCCAGATTTAAGAACCCTAGTTTCCAACATAAACCCTAGCTCTTAATTTTTCCCCATTCGAATTTAAAACCCGCTTTGGACTAAATTCAATCACGACCATTTTAAGCTTCTAAAAATCAAACCACTATTTTCTCTGGTTCATACTAATTATATAGAGTCTAAGAAAAATAATATCCATGCCCAGAAAATTGGTTTATCATATATTAGAATTTACACACTTTTTAATACTTTAAATTCACAACGACTAACCTAGGCTTCTAAAATTCAAAACACCATTTTTCCCAGCTTATGTGATGACCAAGGAACTCATAAAAATTAATAATTCAACCCAGAAAAATTGTATAACATGATTTAGATATTTAGCCCATTTTACACATTTATAATTCATTCGACCCTTTTAAACTTGCATGATTTGAATTCTATATTTTTCATGGATCTTATATAATATAATAAGCATAATAAAAATACCAAATAATTATTTGAACATGTGGATAGATCAAAAGGAAATTAAGCCTTGCGGATGAAATAACGAGCTTCCAAAATTCTCACGATCAAACCAACGAACCCCATACCTTCAAACCAATTTTCTTAACTCTCTTAAATGATGAAGAAACCCAAAAAAATGACCCACGAATTTTAGAGAGTCGTATGGATTATTTACGAATTTGTTTGTGTTTTAGATATAGTCGGTTTAGGGTTTTTAGCTTTGTTTTGGAAGGAATAAATGGGATTTGGTAAATGGAATGAAGATTGCCGAGATTTTGGGGAGGGGAGGGCCTAAAGAACCGGTATTCATCTTGACCAAAAATAGATTTCCAATTTTGAATGTTTTCTTAATTTATTTTGTAAGTAAAAGGGATTTAATTAATTAAATTCATAACTTAAGTATTTTAATTAAATAAATTCGGTCCATAGGTGTAGCTTGTATAAATTTTTGTACATTGCAAAAATGTTAAAAGCTTGCCTCAAAATTATTTCACTTCATATGTAGTTCATTTCCAGAGATTCGGGATTAATTTGGTACTTTACATAAGCTTTAATTGAATTTTAAAGTTTCAGGGGCAATTTGGTAATTTTGCATGTTTCAGATTTTAGGGTTTTACAACTCTTCCCTTCTAAAAAAAAATTTTCGTCCTCGAAAATTGAAGTCGCAAAATTAGACAGAGTCGTAGCAATACGCAAAAGATCGTCACGAACAACCTCACGCCCGGGGAGGTTCTTCCAAAAAGGCTCTTCAGAATAAATGGTTTCTCATGACTCGATCAAAATAAGATGGATTCAGATTCCTCAGAAGGAGACAAAATTAGTTTGATATTGATCAAAAGGACCATTCAACAAAAATGGATGATAGGTGAGTCTTCCGAAAAGCTTATATGAAATACGAACAGAATTTCAAATCAGATTAACTGTATCATCAGTGGAGAGGTCTACAAAGAGCTTAAGATATATAACTGAGGTCAACAGAATGCAATACGAGAGTTCAAACTCATCCAGATATTTAATGAACAAAATCAGAGTATACGCATAGGTAGAATGAACCTAATGTCTCACTAATCACGGATAAACCAACGGAGATCAGATCCTAAACTTCTTAGGTACTCCCCCAAGATATCCTATGGCCACAATGAGTGCACGTTATATGGTGTAAGTATTATCACGTTGATCAGGCGTCATAATACCAATACCACATAAATATGCCTTCATGATGATCATACTTTATCTCGAGTTGTGAGTATAACAACCTATCTTAATCCACCTAGTACTTCTACAGTCTCAGAGTCAACCAGATCAAAGTCATAGTTAAGAGAGAAATAAGACTATTCGCAAGAGTATCGGAATTTCCAGATTGCCTAGCAGAGTAAGGCACGTCGTCACAAGCATCAGATTTTCCACAGTTCGCCAAAATTCCTCATAACAAAGCCACCATCGAACATACGAAAAATAAACACGGAACTGAAATGCTTCTAGGGAACTTAAATCATTAGAGAATCTTATCACGATATAACGAAACTTAAGGAAGTCAACGGAAAAGAAAACTAATCGTCAATAACTTCGGTCTTCACAGAATCAATTCTTCCAAACATAAAAGGTCTGTTTCAGAAATCCGTTCATTTCAAACATTCAATCTCTTCAGGTCCGGTTAATCTGTCCTCGTTTTTCCATCACTCTGGAAGTGAAACAAAATCGTCTGGTTCATCACGCCTCCTGCAGTTCTTCTTGGAATGTGATGGAGTAATGTGAATTTCTGGCACGATCTTTAAGTTTCTTCATCATCCAGTCTGCTTCCGCCCTCAATTCATCTTAGTACAACCAAGATGAATAGGGAAGTGAGACTGTACGTCTTCATCAGCTCCAGGTTCGCCGTCTTTCTTCTGCATCGCCAACCCTTCTGTCTTGTAAGGAATGTCTTCACTCTTCAGGGTAGTCACCGCTGTTGTCAACTCCAGGTCAGGTAGCGAAGTAATTCTTCTGATGCGTTTCTAGTTGTCTTGATGCATACGCAAAACCTTATGTGTTGCAAGGGGGAATAACCGAGTCTCTTTCTGAAATGTCTCAAAATTTATTCCGTCTGAGGGTATGGAAACAAATTTCTATTTCAGCTTTCCAAAACTCCATTCTCAATCGGACTAAGTTGTTTCTCTCTGGTCACGAAATTTATCAAGGGTAACGCAAGTTGTAAACGTCTTCAGAATTCTGATGCAAAGTTCAAAAGATTTCAGTTTGCCATTTTGTTATCAGTCTTGACCATTCGGTGATAGTTTCAAAATTTTCGGGATTTAAAAAGGGATATTCTCAATCAAGAAAAACCGTTGCCTGAACAGATATCAATCTCTCAGAATGCACAAGTGATCGTCAAATTTCTTACAAAGTGCAAAAATGATTTTCATGTTCTTCTTCTTCTCCGAATGTACTATTACGTCATACAATGACCATTTGCCCAAGTACTCACGAGAACATATTCATTTATCAAATTTACAGAATAGTCAGAGCTTTAGCTAATACTATTAGCGTCACAAACCATCATATCAGTCGTTACAAATACGGAAAGCGATCTCAAGAATAACCTCAATTCATATTTCCATCTGAAGGAAACTTCGCGCTCTGAAATTAAATAGATACAAAGTCGTTTCAGGGTGGAGAAATAAGGGTTCCAAATAGCAATACGGTTCAGCTTCCAGAATCAATACATGTCTCCTGTCATCATTCTTCTTTATCGCGAACAAAACTGACATACGCCAAGGAAATACACTTAAGCGAACTTACTTCTCACTCCGGTGGAAAATTTGGTGGTTCAATCAGAAATCGTGTTCAGAAAATTCAGGGTGCCAAGTATTTCTCAAGGTGAGGTTCATTCATGGGTGTACGAAATGGGTTTAAGGAAAACTTCATAACCGCGAAAGTAACACACGAGTCTCCAGAGTAATAGCGATAGCAGAAAGTTTAACAATCGGTAATCGTGGTAGGGAGTTCAAAATTGTTTTAAACGTCAAAGGTGAGACATAGGAGGATAGTTGTCAAACAACCAATCCTTTATCAGAATAACATTGGAGTTAACAGTCCACAGAAAGACAGATCAACAAGGCAAATCTTATCGTTTAAGAGTGAGAGGGAACTTATTCCTATACTCGTGGTTAAACACCACAAAGCTTTCTTAAGGACAGAGATGGGTAAGACAAAATCAAATAGTGTCAGAAAATTCATAGATGCTTATCAAAAGCAGAAGACAAATAACAGAAGGTGTCAAGTACGTCATCGCCAAGGAGAGTTTCAGAATGTTTAAAGAGGTATCAAAAAGATTAACAAAAGGATCAGAAGTCAGAGTCGGACTCTGCAGACAAGGATCAAATAGTGTCAGGCCATATTATGCAGTTCTCAATGCCTTCCAGATTTATCTAATTCTCAAATCTTGGGTAGTGCAAAGCATAAGCTTTTAATTTCTAAAAGTGATCTTAACAGACTTAAATCAAAAGCAGGGCACGAATCAGAGTGATGCGGAAGCAAAATACTTAAACAAACGCCTTATAGTCTACCCATTCCTCACTGGTAAAAACTTAAGTTCATATCAAGAAATCCTAAAGCAAGTTCTCAGGGTGCTCTCCTATGTTCTTACAGTGGAAGCCTAATGGTCCAGAACTCACAGGTCAAGGGTAAATGTATTACGAGTCGCAGCCTGTCGCTCTGATACCATAAATTGTAACACCCCTACCCGACAAGGGTAGAGATGTCACAACAATGGTGACATATCAGAAACATACACAAGCATACATCTTCAATAATACAAAGGAATACAAATGTTACAAGAAATTAAAAGGAAATACAGAATTACAAAGGAATAAATATTAAGTCTGAAAATAAAAATTCTTCTAGTCATCTCTATAACAATTTATCTATCACAGTGTAGTCTTCTAAGTCCAATGATACTCTCCACTCATACCCAGCTTCCTACTAAAACCTGCCGCAGGAAAAGAAATGCGGCTGAGCTACGAGAGCTCAGTGAACAGATATAACGGTAACAAAGCAGTAATAAAGAATAGTACAGAGTGTCAGAAATATATGTCATGTAGATATAATTAGAATCAAAGGATAAATAAAAGAGTAAAGATAAAGGATAGGGAATAATGAGTAGGTAAAGGTAAAAGGAAATAGTGCAAGGTATAATAATGGTCAAAGGTAAGTAATGTATATGGTAAAGGTAAACAGTAATCCACCACGAGCCCAGAAACAGAGATATAATATATATAATCATGCCATCATCATCAATCAGAGGGGTGTCCTCTCAGTAACTAGATAATATAAGGGGTGTCCTCATGTATCAAATGGAGTAGCTAGCTCCCAGAGGTTGTGAAAGACATGTATCGCACACACCATCAGTCACCAGAGATATAACAGATAATATAAACAGATAACAGAAACAGAACAAATCTAGGATGCATCCATACGCCCCAGGTGGCCAGAGTCTACCAATCCACGCCAGATAAAATAAAGTCAGGGACGGGACAAGTCATCACTCTCCTGCCCTAGAGTCATGCCATCGGTGCATCAATGACATGGTCATGAAACCCTCATGCCTAGTGAGGTGGCTCGGGTATCAAACCGTGGGTCAAAGGTCAAGTATCATGTCATAAACAGAGAGTCATGTCAAAAGGTTCAGATTATAAAGTCCATGTCAGATGTTACAGAAGTGTATATCAGAGGTTCAAAAATCAGATAGGTTTATATCAGAGTTTAAAACAATGTTCAAGTCCAGGTCCAGAAATAGTATACCAGATTAATGCTTATATCAAAGTTCAAATTAAGTTTCAAAACAAGAGTTTATAACCAGGTTTAGAATAAGGTTTAAATCAAGGTTCAATAGGTCATATCAAAAGTTCATAATCAAAAGGTTTATAGGTTCATAGAAAAGATTTTAATTCAAAGGTTTCATATTTAACTTGTGTTTAAATAATCTTTCAGTGACTTTCATAAAATGATGTTTGGTAAAACCTTCTTATACATATAGTCTTTAAAATAAATTCTCATAAAACCTTTAGTGCTGTTTATAACATCGTACTCAAAAGCTTTTCAAAAACATTTTCATATCATTAAGGAAAGTTTCCAATTTCAGTTAAAATGTCAAAATGAATCTTCAGGGTAATCAGAGGTTTGCATATTCAGGTCACAAGGTAATGAGTCAAGTATCAAGGGAAAATTCAGAGTCAGATATCATGTCAGAATCAGAGTGTTATAACAGGTTCATATTTCAAAGGGTTTATAACAGATGGCTCAGAATCAAGTTTCATAACAAAGTTCATATCAGGATTTATAACAAAGGGAATCATATGAAAGGTTCAACGTAAAGGGGATCATAGCAACGGCATCAATACAGAAACTGACAGATCAGAAAATGAAAGAGATCATGAGAAACCTGTGAGAAGGTTCAGAATATCTGTACATTATACCGCAAATGAAAACACAACATAACAACAAGGTCGGAAGCAACTCCGTCTTCAGCGGATCTACATGAATTCATGACTGTCTTATTAATATCTTGTTCAATTCAGATTACTTATATTAGTCGGCTTTCCATTTTTAGTAACTTTCCTTTTTTGGTAACTTTCCAGAAATAGCAACTTTCCTTATTTAGCAGGTTTCTAGAATTAACAGATTTCCATATTTCACAAGATACTATTATTATATAGTAGGTTAAGTCCTTATTTACAGATTATTATGGGATTAAGGTATATTTTATCAAGTTGCAAAACTTTAGGGTTAATTATGACAGATTTTCATATTTTAGGGTTTTAAATGCAAATATTCTAAATTCAAAGGTCTAACATGAAAATACTTTAAGTTACTGATTTAAATACTCATTTTATTCAGAATGACATCCTAATCCCTTTAGTTTCACAGATTGCAGTTTATACCCCTCTAGTTTCAATATTTACAAAACAAACCCTAGATTTACATAATTCATGATTTAATCCCTGTAATATCCATATTTACCAAACAAGCATATTATTTTACAAAATTACAGAATGTAACCTCAGAATTAAGTATAGTACGAATCAGACCCTCAGAATTCAGAAATTACACATTTGGTCCTTTAAGTTTACAAAACTTATAAATTAAATCATAATTTAGTATCAATTACATATTAAGCCCATAAATACTCAAATTTACACATTACACTTTTAATATAATTATTTACACAGAACAGCTTCAAGTTTCCATAATTTACACTTTTAGTCCCTCCTTTAAAATAAATGAAATTCGAAACCCTAATTTCATTTTAAATCCAAATCTTGATAATTTTGCACATAAGATCCTCATGTTATAATTTTTACACTTTAGTACTGATCTAATTAACATTATAAAAATGGCCCACCAGTTTATTTAATTACAAAACACCCCCTTATCATTTTAAAATCAAATCGTATAACCTTTAATTTTACAAATTCAAACCCTAATCTTCCCAAATCATTAGGCCATAATTACCACATCATATATACATCATTAATTCACCAAATCCAGATTTAAGAACCCTAGTTTCCAACATAAACCCTAGCTCTTAATTTTTCCCCATTCGAATTTAAAACCCGCTTTGGACTAAATTCAATCACGACAATTTTAAGCTTCTAAAAATCAAACCACTATTTTTCCTGTTTCATACTAATTATATAGAGTCTAAGAAAAATAATCTCCATTCCCAAAAAATTGGTTTATCATATATTAGAATTTACACACTTTTTAATACTTTAAATTCACAATGACTAACCTAGGCTTCTAAAATTCGAAACACCATTTTTTCCAGCTTATGTGATGGCCAAGGAACTCATAAAAATTAATAATGCAACCCAGAAAAATTGTATAACATGATTTAGATATTTAGCCCATTTTACACATTTATAATTCATTCGACCCTTTAAACTTGCATGATTTGAATTCTATATTTTTCATGGATCTTATATGATATAATAAGCATAATAAAAATACCAGATAATTATTTGAATGTGTGGATAGATCGAAAGGAAATTAAGCCTTGCGGATGAAATAACGAGCTTCCAAAATTCTCACGATCAAACCAACGAACCCCATACCTTCAAACCAATTTTATTAGCTCCCTTAAATGATGAAGAAACCCAGAAAAATGACCCATGAATTTTAGAGAGTCGTATGGATTATTTACGAATTTGTTTGTGTTTTAGATATAGTCGGTTTAGGGTTTTTAGCTTTGTTTTGGAAGGAATAAATGGGATTTGGTAAATGGAATGAAGATTGCCGAGATTTTGGGGAGGGGGGGCCTAAAGAACTGGTATTCATCTTAACTAAAAATAGATTTCCAATTTTGAATGTTTTCTTAATTTATTTTGTAAGTAAAAGGGATTTAATTAATTAAATTCATAACTTAAGTATTTTAATTAAATAAATTCGGTCCATAGGTGTAGCTTGTATAAATTTTTGTACATTGCAAAAATGTTAAAAGCTTGCCTCAAAATTATTTCACTTCATATGTAGTTCATTTCCAGAGATTCGGGATTAATTTGGTACTTTACATAAGCTTTAATTGAATTTTAAAGTTTCAGGGGCAATTTGGTAATTTTGCATGTTTCAGATTTTAGGGTTTTACAGTACTTACAAGGTTAAGTCTGGCAGTGTTAATTCTGGAGTTTATGAAGCTTCTACAATGGAAAGGACTGCTCCTTCAGGCTTTGCAGATGAGGTGATTCACTCATTCTTCGCCAATCAACAAGAAGATGAGAGCTTTATCAGTGAAGATTTGGAGCAGATAAATGATGCTGAGGTAGAAGAGATGGACATCAAATGGCACATTGCCATGATTGCTCTGAGGGTAAAAAGGTTTCAAAAGCAGTATGGGAGGTCGATTAAGTTCAATAACAAGTCTCCAGTTGGATACACTAAGAGGACAGTTGAATGCTACAATTGTCATAAGCATGGACATTTTTCTAGAGACTGCCCGGAGAAGAAGTCTAATGATGGGTATAGGAAGAGTGATGCTGAGGAGGACAAGCTGGATAGAAACCAGATGAGTATGGTGACATTAGAGGCTGGAGCTATTAACTGGAATGAGCACACAAAGGAGAATGAAGAGTCCAATCATGCACTCATGGCCATTGGTTCTAGTAATGAGGTACCATTGTGTTCTAAGTTATGTACTGATTCCTATAATCATATTAAGGCTTTGTGTGATGAGCAGTTGACACTGATAGGTGACCAAGAAGCACAAATTTTAGCTTATAAAAGTGCTCTAAAAACATTAGAATCACAAAAAGGCACCCTTCAGAAACAACATGCTGATTTAAATGAAAAACTATTCTTTCAGGCTAATAAAATATATGAGCAAGATGAAAAACTTAAAAAATATAGAAGAATTGGCCTAAGAATACAAAAGGAAAACGATGATTTGCAAAAATGTGTAGACCAGTGGAATAAGTCAAATGATAATCTGTTTAAATGCTGGGATGCACAAATAAAGTCAAGTAAGAAACATGGCTTAGGGTATGAGGAGGATGAGAAAAAGGCTATATTTAAGAATATAGAGGAGGACTATGCTGATAAGCCTTTGTATAATAGATTTGTTAAGGCTGATGACTTCAAGGGAGTTCCACATCCATTGAGTAGAGACTATACTCCTCTTGAAAAAGAGGAGTTAGATGACTCTCTATTTGTATATGGAAAAAGAGGTCCTCAAACACCTGAGTCAAACTCCTCAGAGGACAAAACTAGTGTGTATTCTACTTGTCAATCTAATGACAATGAAGGATCCATTGGTGATGTCTCTGACCACTCTAAGTCTGAGTCAAAAAGTGAAGTAAAAGAGAGTCCTGAACCTGAGATTGTTAAGGAAAGTGAACCAGTAGTGACTAAGTCTGAATCACAAACAGTTAAACCTAGTTGTGTTAACCACATAAAAACTCCTAGGGAAACTGTTAATATGAATGAGTCACCTAAAAGTAATGGTGTTCACAGAGAAGTTAGGAGTAGCTACACTTACACTCCTAAGAGATGTTTTGTTTGTGGAAGTATAAGTCACTTGATAAGAGATTGTGACTTTCATGAGAAAAGAATGAAAAGAGAGGCTGAGCTTAAAAAGAATGTAAATATGGGTCATGTTAATAATAAACCAGTGTGGAATAATGATAACAGAATAAATCATGCCAACCAATTTGCCCCCAGACCAGCCCAACATGTTTACTCTACCCGACCAAACATTAATTCTGGTAGACAACAAGTTAATACTGGTAGACCAAACTTTAATGTTAATTCTGGTAGACCAAATATTAAGTCTGGTTTAAGGAATTTTAATTTGGGTAGGCAAAACTTTAATTTTGTAAGGCCTAATGTAAATTCTGGTTATGTTAATCAAGTGAGACCCAGACAGCCTTTCCAAAAACCACAGGTGAATCAAAGAAACCAATTTTATAAATCTCATTCACCTGTGAGAAGACCAATTGCTAAGAATATAGCAAGACCTTCAACTTCAAATGCTGTAAAGGGTAATGGGGGTTCTGCTATCAAGCCCTCAGTATGTTGGTCTTGGGATCCATTCAAGAATGAATATACTTATAAATCCCAAAGCAACAGTGGATCAGTTACATATAAGACTTTTAAATATAGTGATCCACAAGGCAGACCCAAGCCTACTCAGGCCTGGGTTGTTAAGAGAAATTGAGTTCTCTTCTTATGTTTTGTAAAGTTTGTATACTTTTTGTCATTGAACTTGTTTTTAAGTCTTGAAGTTTTTAAAAGTTTTTATTTATTCTTCTTAGTTTAAATGGTTTTCAACTTTTCTAGTACATTTGTTTCTTTGTGTTTTGTGCTTAACTTTGTTTTGCAGTTGTCAACTCCTTATTGTTGCTAAACAGTCATATACAGCAAAATAATACAAAAGGAGAGCTTTTATTCATAACCATCAGTTACATTCAAGGATGAGAATACAGCCTACAACACAAAATAAGATAAAGCCTAAACATAAACAAGCCAAACGACACCACCTACATCTTCCTTTTTCCCTTGTCCTTCAAATCAGGCATGGTCTTCTTGGTCCCTTTCTCCCCAAGTTGATCTCTCACCTTTGGGCTTAAGAGTCCTAGAACCTGCTTGTTTGGACTTGGATCAGGCAACACAATGCTTTTCTTAGAAGACACATCTTTTGAAGTCTTTGCTGCTTCATCCTTTGGTTCTTTTGAAGTAAGATCATAAGCAGCTAGCCAACGTTTGAGCATTGTCTTCTTTGATAACTTGCTCCTTAGACGTGAGGTGTAACCAGGTGGAAAATAGCCCTCCCATCCACCATCTGATGATTCAGAAGATGAGTCGGATGAAATTTCCATGATGTTTGTTGGGGAAGAATCCATTAGGTTAAGTTTTGGTGGAACAAGTTTTTGATAATAAGATGGTTTGGTGTTGACTAAAAGAGGCCTTTTATAGAAAATATCAAGGTTTAAGGCTCTTAAATGCTCGGTTGGTATATCAATTAACTCCTTGCAGGCTTTGAGTTAATTGTGGTACTTTTGGAAAGTTGATCAAAGTTTAATTTGTTTTTAAGTTAAGTATCGTTTTAAGTTATGGTATTTTTGTTAGTAAAAAAAAAATAGTCCATCATCTACTCCAATGCCTAAGTTCCAAAAGTGGTGGATGGGATCAGTTTGGTAGCAAAATTGCTGCTGCATTGGTCTGTCTATCCACTTGAAGGATTTTTAATTTCTCAAAACTTATTTTTGAAGGTATGGAGTCAAATGTTAAAAAGCCTAAGTTTTTTATGTATCCAAGATTTTTGCAAATGATTCTCAACTTTGAAACAGAAAATAAAGTGCAAACATATGAATGTGTGGCTTTCACAACCAAATTATTTGCTAACATGAAGAGAAATTTCAAAGGGGCCCATAGGCCTTTACTTCCTTCTATGCTTGTTGGTACTAACAATGCAGATACATCTGAGGATTTACAAGAGTCATCTGATGAGGAGCAATCTCAGGAACAACCACGATCCTCAACTCCCATACCCATTCCTACACCAACACCTTCACCACAACCTAGTACTTCATCTGCTGAGAGCCAACCTATTCCTATCCCACAGTCACCTCCATCACATGTTCCAAGTCCTGCACAGGAGGAGGAATGTGTCTCAATGTCTGTGGAAGAGATTCAAACATTGGTTCCAACTTTGCATAAGAAAGTAACTTCTTTGGAGAAGTCAAATAAGGCACTCAGAAAAGCTGTTATCACTTTGGTGAAGAAAGTGAAGAAAATGGAAAATGTTATGAAGGATCAGGGTGTTCAATTTGATGACCAGGAAGGAGAAGCTGAAAATTCTTCCAAACAGGGGAAGAATTTTGAAGCAGAGCACATATTTCAAACACCAGTTCAAGAGAAAGTCATAACTTTTAGTCCAGATGCAATGGAAGTGGCAGAAACATTGGCTCAATCCTTAGGCAAGATCAAAGAGAAGAAAAAGGGGAGAAAACTGATTCTAACTGACAAGGATTCTGCTGAGGAAGGAGTTGATAAGTCTGATGCAAAGTCTGGTGAAAAGTCTGGTTCTGGTAATGAAATTAGTTCTGGTTATGTTAGTTCTGGTTGGGATAAGTCTGGTTATGATGTTGAGTCTAGTCAAGGGATTGCTGGAACTAAAAGAAAAAGGAAGGAGATTCTTGTTGAAGCTCCTCAAACTAAGAAAAAGAAAAGTCAAATACTTGAGGAACAAGCAAGCTTGGCTGAAATAGAAAGAATTAAGGCTAAAGATTTGGAAGAAAAGGAAAAAGAAGAAGCTCAGATAAGACAAGATGCTCTGTTGGCTAGAGAAGTGGCACTTCAAGATACAGATGATGTGATGAGCTTAATTGAAAATGATGCTGAAGTAAAAGCAAAATATGAAGAACTCAAAACTATTCCTGGATTGTCTACTGAAGAAAGAGTTAGGCAGCTAGCAGAGTTCATAAATTCTAAAGGGGATAATGACATCTTAGGGGACTTCATAGCAAAAGTGAGATCAAAGAAGCAAGTTTCCAAGAAGCTTGGAAAGAATGACATCAGACACTGTATGAGAACCTACCTGAAGAACATGATGCATCTTTCAGTCGAAAATATGAAGGGAATGTCATTTGAAGATATTAAAGAAAGGTATATAAGAGCTTTTGAAAGAGATCATGGATACAGACCTTTGGATTATGAAGATGCACAAAGATGGTGTTTTTAAGGAAAGGCATATTCCAAAGGAATAGGGTGAACAGTCAAGAATCAGACTGAGTAGTCATGATACAGTATCTAAACCTGTGCAAGAAGCTGAGCAGCAAATTGAAAAAGAGTCAGAAGTTGAGAAGGCTTCAACTGAACCTACAAATGATCCTATTGTTGTATTTGAAAGAAGGAAGAGAAGATCTAAGAAGATTGGTGAAGATGATGATCCAGAAGAGGAACTTTCATCTGAAGGAGCAACTATGGGTACAATTGAACATACAAAACAACCTGCCAAAGTAGTTGCTTATCAGATAATTAAGAATGGGAGTAAAGCTGCATATAAAATAATAAGGGAGGATTATTCCAATATTGTGTATGTTAACTTCCCAGGAATACTTCGTGATGTAAGTAGGGAGGACCTCCATGAGTTGTACAAGCTGGTGAATATTAAATATGGAGATAATCCACCTGAAGATGAGTTTGAAAGAGTTTTCTGGGGTGATCTAAAAATTATGTTTGAACCTCCTACTGAATCAGATGTGATATGGCAGCTTCCTGAGCAGAAAAGGATCATTTCTTGGAGATATTTTCACAAGGAGCTGAAGTATTTATGCTTGCAGAAGTGGAATATCCACTTTCACCTTCTATCTGCAAAGAAATGTTGAAGAAGAAATTATCTGCTGAAAAGAAAGATGAAGTTTATGAGCAGCTCTTGGATTTGATCAAGGCACAGTCTTTAAAGGAGACATTGTTGGATTGAGTGTTTGAAAGAATTTTCATCAAGTTATTAAGTGAGACTATTGGAACTTCTCACTTGGTGGAGGTGCATAGCACTAACACAACAAAAGGTTATCAGTCCACCTTGTCTGACCAACACAAGGACTGGCTAATCCTGAGCAAACGGCTACAGGTAAAGATTGCTCAAATCCGTTTATGGCTGACAATTTGCCAAAAATTGTATGGTATTCAACTCACCATATCTGTGTTTGTGAAGAGTTGACTAGCCCACAAGGTTATGGCTTGTGGTAAAGGTTGTGGAAAACCATAAATGGTAATCAATTCACCATGATGAGGTGCTTTCCATCAAAAGAATTGGCTAGTCCAAAAGCAAACGGCTTTTGGTAAAGACTTAACAAACCCGTTGATAGTTGATGATTTACTAAAAATCATATGGTTATCAATGTACCATGGTCTTACACACCAAAACATTTGGCTACTCCAGTAGTGATGGCTATTGGTAAAGAGACATCAAATCCATTAATTTTCAATGATTCACCTCTCACAGGAGTTAATACACCTGGAAGTGATGAGAATAGATATGAAACTTAATATGAATTGATGTACAAAATGTCATGGTTGCTGGAAAGATCAAGGGTAATGCATATCAGATGCTGAGAAGATCAAGTTGCTGCACAAATTTTCAAATTTGCAGATTTCAAGTGTTTTGAAGATCAAGATAATTCCAATCCTCATAAGCTTATTCAGAAGGAACTTGAAGTTCATGGAACATGAAGATCAAGTTAGGGGAGGATTGTTGGGAATTACAAGGTTCGAAGAAGACTTAATGAAGAC
This sequence comes from Artemisia tridentata subsp. tridentata, assembly GCA_021014915.2. Lineage (NCBI taxonomy): Eukaryota > Viridiplantae > Streptophyta > Magnoliopsida > Asterales > Asteraceae > Artemisia > Artemisia tridentata. Next base: position 154,966,848 of record CP139505.1, read on the forward strand.
AGACTTAAGTTAAGTCTGGTAGTTATAATATTAAGTCTGGTGTTAGTTAAGTCTGGTTTTGTAATAGTTAAGTCTGGTAGTTATGTTAAGTCGGGTCAGTGAAAATAGGAAAGTTTGTTAGTAATATATTAGGAAAAGATATGTACGAGTTAGGTATCTTTTTAGAAGATACGTGATATCTTTTCACACGGTTTTGTAATTAGGGTTTCCTTCAAGTATAAAAGGAACCCGAAGGAGATATATGTTTGTACGATTTGTGAGTATTAGTAATATATACGAACTTAGTGATAATCCGGTGTTCTTCATTGTTCTTGTTAATATTCCGCATTAACATTAACATATTGCTAAAAGTTTCTCACTTGGATTGATTTGGATTTATTCAAGTCATCCACTAAGTAATCAAAGGCTACTTAGAGATCCATATAAATCGTGGACCAACAGGAGATTCTCTAGAATACCATATACCCAACCTTGGTTGACCTTTGAGATATCTAAAAATTCTCTTGACTGCAGTTAAATGAGAAACCTTTGGAGTTACTTGAAATCTTGCACAAACACAAACAGGGAACATGATATCAGGTCTAGATGATGTAAGGTACATCAAAGAGCCTATCATAGATCTGTAAGTGTGTACATCCACATTCTCTCCATCTTCATCTTTCAGAAGGTGCTTCTCAGAGTCCATTGGTGTGCTTGCTTAACTTGCAAACCCAAAAAGAATGTAAGTTCTCCCATAGAACTCATCTGAAACTTATCTTTCATAAGCTTCTCAAACTCTAAACACATTTCTTTCCTTGTAGATCCAAAGATAATGTCATCCACATACACCTGCACTAACAGAAGATCCTTCTTGTGCTGTTTGATGAAAAGTGTCTGATCAATCTTTCCTCTTTGAAATCCATTTTCTAATAAGTAGGAAGCTAGTGTTGCATACCAAGCTCTTGGTGCCTGATGAAGGCCATATAGAGCTTTCACTACTCTGTACACTTTGTTTGGATGTAATGGGTCAATGAAGCCTGGAGGTTGTGAAACATACACCTCTTCTTCAATTTTACCATATAAAAATGCACTCTTGACATCCATTTGGTATACTGTGAAGCCTAAAAATGAAGCATAAGCTAGAAACAGCCTAATTGCCTCAATCCTTGCTACTGGAGCATAAACCTCATCATAGTCTATCCCTTCTTCTTGTGTGTACCCTTGGGCTACTAATCTAGCCTTATTTAGAATCACTATTCCTCTTTCATCCCTTTTATTCTTGAAACCCCATCTAGTGCCAATTACCTTTGCATTCCTAGGTAAATCAACTAGCACCCATACTTTCTGAATCTTGAACTGAAGAAGCTCCTCTTGCATAGCTTCTACCCAGCTTGAATTATCTAAGGCTTTCAGAATATTCTTTGGTTCATCTTGTGAGAGAAAACATACAAACAAGCAAGAGTTTGAAAACTCATGCTGCTTTGAAGCATAAAGGGCATCAAGAAGACCTTGTTGGTCTGAAGACATCAGTTGTTGTCTTGTCTTCACACCTGACTGTACATCTCCAATCACATTATCTAGGGAGTGAACTTTGTGAATTCTTGTTTGTGGAGTAGAAGGAACTTGATAATTTGATGGAAGATTGTTGAAATCCACCTCATTATCTGAGAATTCTGCTTCTTTGTTTCTGAAGGGCCAGCAGCAGAATCAGTTGGCCTAGCAGCAGAATCATTAAGCTTAGCAGCAGAATCACCAGCAGAAACAATTTGTTGTTCCTGAGTTCCACCTTCTTTCCTGTCATCTTCAACACCTTCTTTAGCTTTGCCAGAAGAAGATTCATCAGGTGTTGAAGTTGATTCCACAATTGTACTTGACCATATTGGCATCCAAACATGATCTTGGTTTGTCTCCTTTTCTAACCTTGCCTCATCTGTTGCTTGTGAACCTGAAAATTCATTAGTTTCAACAACAACAGGCACATAATTTATTGATTTGGTTAGAAATTCAAGATCAAATAGCCTTTTTGGTCCTTGACCTTCTACATTGGATTTATCTTCTAAAAACTCCACATGTAGGTTTTCTTCTACAATCAAAGTTCTTGTGTTGTATACTCTAAATGTTTTGCTATTAAGAGAATATCCAACAAAGAATCCTTCATCTGCTTTACCATCGAATTTTCCTAAATGGTCTAAGGTATTGAGAATTGTCACATGACATCCAAAAGGTCTAAGAAATCCTATTGCAGGAGTTCTACCTCTAAAAAGTTCATATGATGTCTTATTGTGAGGCTGCACAACTAAAACTCTATTTTGAACATAGCAAGCAGTGTTGACTGCCTTTCCCCAAAAGGTTATAGGTAGCTTGGAATCAGCTAACATTGTTCTAGCAGCTTCAATTAGTGTTCTATTCTTTCTCTCAACTACACCATTCTGTTGTGGTGTTCTAGCAACACTAAATTCTCTTCTAATACCTTTTTCTTTGCAGAAATCATCCATAACTCTATTCTTAAACTCTGTCCCATTATCACATCTAATGACCTTCACTTTCTTGTCTACTTGGTTTTCTATCTGTGTAATGAATGTCTTAAGGATGCTTGTAGTCTCATCCTTAGTAGATAGAAAGAAAACCCATGTAAATCTAGTATAGTCATCAATTATAACAAGACAATATCTCTTATGCATTATACTACTTACTGAAACAGGTCCAAATAAGTCCATATGCAGCATAAACAATGATTGATTGATAGAGTTAAAAATCTTGGGCTTACAAGTGGCTTTGTGTTGTTTGCCTTTTAGACAAGCAATGCATGTTTGATCATTTTCAAATCTTTTGTGAGGTAAACCTCTTACCAAACCATTCTTAACAATTTTATTTATGGTTTTGAAGTTAATATGACCAAGCCTTCTATGCCATTTCATTGATTCATCCAATGTGGCCTTTGCAACAAGACAAGTTAAATTCTTTTTAGGAATAATGTTCTTCATGTCTACACTGTACATATTGCCTTTTCTAGGAATTCTAAGAAGTACTTGACTTTCATCAGGCATCTTAAAATCAGGAGAAAGTACAAGACATTCAGTCACACAGAAAAGAACATTGTTCTTTTTGTCACACATTTGTGAGACACTAAAAAGATTATAATTTAGCTCTTTTACATAGAACACATCTTCAAAATCTAAATTTCCAGTTTTAATGGTACCTTTACCAGAAATTTTGCCACCAACACCTCCTCCAAAGGTAACATAGCCTCCATCTATTGATTGAAAATCTGAGAGATAAGACTTTTTGCCTGTCATGTGCCTTGAACATCCACTATCTGAGTATCCTTGATCCTCTTCCTGATCATTTGAATGTTCCTGCACATAAATGAGAAGTATTAGTTTCTTTTGGGGACCCAAGCCATTACTGACTTGGATCTGCCTCTTGCATCAATGTAATTCAATCTTTTAAGGATAGTTGATGCAACATTGGATTTTAGAATCCAACATGTTGAGGCCTTAACAGCATTTTCCCTGTTTTTCCATGCAGCAGTACTAACTGCTTTCCTAGCAGTCTTAACTGCTGGCTTTGCAGTTTTACTCTTTGGTTTCCAAACTTGCTTTTGGACCACTGCTTTTGTTTGAATGGGCCTTATAACAGTTTTTGGTGCATGTTTTAAAGTTATTTTTGCACTTTTAACTGTTGGTTTTGGGTTAACAGTCTTAAATGGTCTAGCAGTTGAAACTGCTTGCCTAGCAGTAGAGACTGCTGTCGAAACTGCTCTGGGTTTTATACTTTTAGACTTAGAGTGAAAGTGAGTTTGAGGAGTTTGCCTTTTGAAATTCACCCTATTGTTTTCATAACCAGATACCCAATGGTTGCAGAAAGCTGCAAGATGGTCAAAACTACCACATGTGTAACAAGCTTTGTTATAAAAAGCAAAGTCATCACCTAATTGGTTAGACTTGAGGTTGTTCCAATTCCTTTGGTTACCTCTGGGCTTGTTGGTGGTTCTATATTGCTCACAATATCTAACTGGTTGCCTAACATGCTTAATGTTTGATTTAGGCCTATCAGTATTGTGTTTGACTATCTTAGGAACACTTGTTCCTACTTTCTTAACCACTTCAAGTTTAGACATAACCTGTTCTTCTTCATCATCACTATCAGTTGTGCAATCTTCAACAACTATAGCATCTAATTTCTTAACAAAGGACACCTTGTCCTGATAAAGTAAAGTTTTATCTAAACTTTTACTTACTTTTTCTACCTTAAGACTCTCAGTAGTCTTAGAACCATATTCCATTATTGGTTCTTGAAACTGAGGTAAACCTGAATTCACTAGGTAAATCCCTGGGGGTTTTGGGATACCTCTATAAGGATGTGGGATACTCTTATATCCTACTCCTGACTTAGCTCTATTAATCACCTGACATTCTACTATATTGTGCACACTTCTAGAAGCATGTTCTAGTGCCTCAGTAGTCAAGTGAATGTTTTCATTTTCCTTTTTGACCCTATCATAAGCTTCTCTCAAAAGCTTAATTTCAGCATCTCTAAAGAATATGTCATGTCTTAGGAGAGCTTTGTCATCAGAAAAAGCTAATTCATTTTTCCTTATAGTGTGTGATTTGTTTCTCTACCTTTTCTAATCCACACTTATAGTTTATAAAGTTTTGAAAAGTGTTGCTTAGCTCTTTCTTTTGATCATCATATTGTTTCATTAAAACCTGTAGAGCATTAAGAGCAGTGCAAGTATTTGAACAAGCTTTATGATTTTGTACCTCAGTAGCAGAAAAAGCCATAAGTGCCATTTGAGCAGGAGTTTCTTCTTCATCTGCCATGAAGCTCCAATCAAAACCTAAGCCATCAATAGCTACCATAGCTTTTGGCTCAATAACCTCCTCTGTTTTGGATTTGCTTCCAAAACCTCTATTCTTGCTATCTTGCTGCCTTGGTCTTCTGCACTCTCTTGAGAAATGACCCATCATGTGACAGTTATAGCACTCTATCTTTGACTTATCAAAACCAGCAGCATCAGTGTTGCTGATTATGAGCTTCTTCCCCGTCTTGTGATAGAACTTCTTGGCTCTCATGCTAAGAAGAGAAATTTGCCGTTTTAGATCCATTTCCTCCAGATCATCTTCATGGATCTCTTAGAGGTCTTCATAGGAGAGCATGGACCCATTGTTTTGACTTGTAAGAAAGGCACAACAAGTCTTTTCATCTAAAATACTTATGGTACTACTTGATAAACTAGCAGTACCAACATCATCAACAACTTTCACCTCTTCACTTGATTTTGAGGTACTAGGAGTTGACTTGAATGCCTTGTTCCCAGTATTAGAACTAGTACCTCTATTCTTCTTCAAATCTTGCTCCACAATCTTGAAGTTGCTATACAAGTCCATCAGTTCCATGGTGTCTAAGTCTGGCTTGTTCTTCCAGACAACAACATGCATAGTCCATTCTTCTGGTAAGCTTCTTAGAAATTTTGAGTTCAAATCTTCTTGAGGTATTACAACCCCAAGAATAGCAAGTTGGCTCACAATATTCTGAAGCCTATTAAACATGTGGTCAAGAGATTCATTGTATGTAGAGGAGAAGTTTTCAAACTGCTGCTTGAGCAGTGTCTTGTGGGTTTTCTTGGTGGCTTCATTTCCACCATACCTGGCAATAATAGCTTCAAATAATGACTTGGCATCTTTGAACTTGCTGAAGTTTAGAAGTTGATCATTGGGAATGGTCATCATCAGCATGCTTCTTGCCTTCAAGTCATTTTTCTTCTTTATTCTATCTTCTGCAGATGATGGCTTTGTCTGCAGAGTTGACACAACTTTTCCGTCCACTATTGATGTAGTGGTGGTAAGCTGGTAAGAGTTTCCATCTTCAATGATTTCCCAAAGTGCATAATCTTGCACTTGGAAATATTGCTCTATCCTCAGCCTCCACATCTCAAACTCATTCTGTTTGAGCATGGGAATCTTTGCAGCAACATTTTTCTGAATAGATTCAACATCCATTTCTTCAGCTTCTTCTTCTAAATCAATAATATCAGCCTGATGCTCTAATACCACTTGTTAGGATTGGACACACGGTTAAGGTGGTTAAACCTTTTGTTCTTTGTGTGTATGATATATTGAGTGAATATGATTAAGTATGCGGAATTTACTTAACCACACTTAGAAGGTTATTTATGTTATGGAAATGGAATAGTTGTGATTGTTTTATGACAATGAACAACGAAAGATTAACACCAAACGATTCAATATTATTAATGATAATAATACGAGTGATCTTGAAATATCACTAGGGTTACAACCTTGAATCTTAAGTTTTTCTAACTTGTGATATATTCTTGTGTTTGTTCTATGTCTTAACTGTTATATGTTCAAATAAAAACATACACATGAACACACTTATGCACATCAACTTATTCACACATAATATCGAGACTAAGATCTTCTTTTATAGTCCAAGAAGATCTTTACAATATTGCTTAAAGTCTAGCCGACCTACTTGTTAACTTATCTTGAGAGTGTCAGTACATAAGATACAACACGTATCTGTGTACACAACTTGTTAACTAAGCACATGGGGTAAGATATTATCTACCGTATATTCTTGACTTTAGTACACAAATATCTTTTCAATACTTATCCATCTAGCAGTCTCAACTCAACAGTCTTAACTAGCAGTCCCTTCTTTGTACTACCAGTTAGAACGGTTAGTTATAACTTGAGCAGTCCTAAGATATACATCAGCAGTTGGAACTGTTAGAGAATTCTTCTCAGCAGTTGGAACTGTTAATACTTGTAGTTCTTGATACTTAATCTTCAGAACATTTAATTCCCAACACCGTGTTTCAGAGGTGGCCTCTACAACAATTGGATGTTTAAAATGCTTTTTTGCATGGTGATTTTACTGAGACAGTTTATATGAGCCAAACTTTGGTTTTGTTGATTCACATAAGCCGGATCACATTTATCTCCTTCACAAGTATTTGTATGGGCTTAAGTAAGCACCTCGGGTCTGGTTTCATCAATTGTCCAGGGCATTACTTTCTATTGGTTTTAAAGGATTCAAGACAGACCCTTTCACTTTTTATCTAGTCGTCCGGGGGTACCCTATTATATATGTTGGTTTATGTTGATGACATAATCTTGGCAGGTAACAATCCAACAGCTATTGATCAAATTATTAAAAATCTGAGTCGGACCTTTGTTGTTTAGGATATGGGCTCTCTTTTTTATTTTCTTGCTATTCAAGTTATTCCCAAGGGCTCGGATTTGCATTTATCTCAAAGAAATATATCTTGGAGATCCTTTAAAAGGCTAGCCTCTCACAAGCCAGGTCTGTCACAACACCCATTACCAAAACTGCTAATTTTGCTCTTGGTGATAGTTCCCCTTTTTGAGGACCCGGTTCGGTATCGTCAGATCGTTGGTGCTCTACAATATGCTACTCTGTCCAGTCGTGATATTGTATATGCCATCAACAAAGTCTATCAGTTCATGCACTCTCCGACAGAAAATCATTGGTATGCTGTCAAACGGATTCTTCGGTATTTACACGACACCGTTGACTTTGGTCTTCTGGTGAAACAAAACTCAGGTTCCATCTTACATGCCTATACTGACTCTCATTCTCCTGATCTGAATGCTTTTTCTGACGCTGACTGGGCCGGTTGTCTAGATGACCGTCGATCCACCGGGGGATATGCTATCTAACTTTTTTCTAATCTTGTCTCATGGTCAGCTAGAAAAAAAAAACACTGTATCTCGGTCATCAACTAAATCTGAGTATAAAGCCTTAGAAGACACGGTAGCTGAAATCACTTGGCTGGAAGCCCTCCTTCGTGAACTTCGAGTTCCCATGGCTACAGTTTCTGTTTCATGTTGTGATAACCTAGCTAGGAGCTATGTACCTGACAACCAATCCTATGTTTCATGCTCGCACAAAGCATATAGAGGTAGACTTTCACTCAGTGGCGGATCTAGAATTTTAAACTATGTGTAGCACAAATTGGGCTTATTTTGTTTCACGGATAGTTTTTACCTTTAGTTTTTCGCTGACTTCTGTAAAAACTAATTGCTTTTTTGCGGTTTTAGTTTGCGGGTTAAATTTGATTTTCATGTTTTGATGTGTGTTTCATTGTAGGTATTTTTATATTCAAGTTTTAATATTTATATTTAGCCGGACTTATACCTTAAAGACACACTTTCACAGGCAGTGTACCCGATTAGATGTAGCTAGTGGGGTAAGTACGAGGTCGATCTCGGGAATAGTATGCTTAGATCCTATCAAGTGTATTTTACAAGTTTAAAGGGGGGGGGGGAGGGGTTTGATTGATTTGATTAATTAACTACTAGAAAGCATAAAATGTAAACTAAACTATTTATACTAAAGTTTTGATCAATGAGAGAAAGAATTGCTAGCCATTTTAATCATATTCCATTTTAGTTATCCGTTCATTAGTGCAATGATCTAATTGTAAAGTACTGGTGACGTCAGGATATGTAGGGAATGTCTCCTTGGTCCAGATAACACCCCCACAACCTTATCTAACCTAGACTAGACCACTTGGTCCATGTATCTAGCCACTATACACGTAATCTTCTAGGCCATTTGGTCCATGTAACTATTGGACTACAAGCATGTATAAAGTTATTTCATCTAATCTATGTGATTTATCAGTGGTATCAACTTGATCCATGTAATATCGTACCCATTCTCCACTTAGTCCATGTAAGAAGAGCACGCCCATACTTAAATGTTCTCATAATATACATCCAATACCCACTTGGTCCATGTGATACTAGACTTAAAATACTTAAACAAAGAAACGAGGATTGAAACGATAAACACATAAACTAAGCAATGCAAGACAATAGATCTAAACAAACAGAAATACTATCATAGAATATTCATAAACATGGCTAACACCCAAGGGTGTTAGCGCATAATGTATGTAAAAGAAAAAATAGATAATTCAAACGATACACAAATCATAGTGAAAACAAGATGCAAACCGAATGATTAAGCCTAATGTTAATACAAATAAACCATAAAAACATTTATTTATATTTTATGATCTTTTAATGTTTTGTCGATAACAAATGTAAAATCATTTTAACGAGATAGATAAAATACGTAACGCTTTGAGCCAAAAGCTTACTAACTCATTTCATTAAACAAGTAAACCTTAAACATACTTAGTTAACAAGTTCACATAAAACCAAAACCATTTTATAAAAACATTTAAGTAAACTAGTTACTTACATTTTATAAAATACATGTTACTTGTAAATTAAACTATAAAAGACTTGGACTATCCATGACCTAAAAACCAAGTCCATAACCCATGGAGCTTGATCCATAACCCATTTGCATGACATCATGCATGACTTCATAATGGGTAAAACCCATAACCCATGACCCAAAGTCCATAACCCATAACCCAAAGTCCATAAACCATGACCCAAGATGTCTTTGACATCATTCATGACATCACTTGACCCATGGACCTTGACCCATAACCCAAAACCCGTAATTGTAACCTAAAATTCGAACTGGTACTACTAGATTATCGGATCCCTTGGATTACACTGGCCGGATCCCTTTGGGAAGGGATCCGCCGGATCTGAGTGAATAGTGGACAGTATGCCTATAAATAGTGAGCCATTTATCTCTTGTCTCTCACCCCTTTTAGACATACCTTCTTTCTATGTTCTAAACTCTCTAACCAAAGATCCAAGGATCTTTCTATGTCGTCTTTCTTTGTGATTCTCTAGGGTCCTTCTAAAAGGTGAAATCATAACCTCTCGAAGACTTGTAAGCTCGTGATATGAGTTGCTAGGATTCTTCTCCGCCAAGATCACAAAAGTGTATCTTGTTCTTTCTTCTTCTCAAAAGGGTGTTGTAGATATGTTGAGTCGTTAGGTGTAAAAGGACGTTGGATCCTTTAGTCTTTTTGTGCTAGTTGTGTTGGTTTGGTCCGCCGTGCTATGGACCCGTTATCTAGCCTTGTACCGGATAAAGTGTAGGGGACGAAGGTTTGGCTTTACCTCGTGGAAAAGCCTTGTATCTAGCTTTGTAACGGATAAAGTGTAAGCGACGTTGTGAAGGCTTCTCCGCCAAGTGAAAGGAGTTTGTGTTGTGAAGTGATTACGAACTCTCGAGTAGGTGACTCGGGGAGTGGAGTAGGGCAAGGAAGGTGACCTTGTAGCCGAACCACTATAAATACTTGTGTTATGGTTGTGTCGCTCTATCTCTCTCTCGTAGTTTAGTTTTATATGCTTTACTACTATCAATATCCAAACACATCAAAACTAGATTGACATAAGTCGGTCTATAAGTTTCAAAAAGAAGTTTTAATCGGTAAAACTATTCAACCCCCCCCCCATTCTAGTTTTCTACAATTGACATCAGAGCTTCGTTACCAAGTTTCTTAGAGTATATTGTACTTTAAAAACTTGATACGATCCGTGCATGTTTTGAAAACTACAACGAAGGAAAATCTTTTGTAAAAATTGACATCTAACTCATCTTTTACAAAAATAACAAAAAAAAAACTTCTACAATTGGATATTGAGAAAAATTGTTATAACATTTTTAACATACCTCCTTTTAGAAATCTTCTTGTTAGGAAGCTCTTTAAAAGCTTGTGAAGTATTGCTTATCTAGGAATGCTTTCTTCTCCAAGATAACATAGCAAAGGTAAGTTTATATTTTCTTTTATTAAAATGTGTTGATTCGTATAGTACACATTTACTTGCTATACTTGTATCTACATGATTTACTCTTTTACACATATCCTCTTCAAAAAGAAGTCACATCAACACAAAAATATTTTAAATCCAAATCATAATTTTCAATGAGTCTCTCTTCACTAATCTCTCAAACTATAAGAAACTGTATTCCATTATTCTCATCATTCTCAAAATTCATTCACAATTGACATTAAATGAAAAGGTTAACACAAGGAAAACCTTTTCATCATTCCAATTACATTCGGGATAATCTTTATTTTTTCCTCTAAATCATCCTCAATTCACTCATAGACACAAGAACAAAATTTATCTATTTTTTCTTTCGCCGCAAAGTTACCTACGACATTTATTCTTTCCCATACATCTCTCTCTTCTTCTAATCATTGAAGTAGAACATAACTACTTGTTGTTATGATCTATCTCTTAGCTACCTCTTTTATAAGTTTTGTCTAAATCCTTCCTCATATATTAAACTCTTTCTCATCTTAATTGTTTAAGAACATTAGTCATGATCAATGTTAAACCAGGTTAATTAAAAGAACCAATACACCGAAACACCAAACATTATTTGTGCCAAAAATATACTATCATCCCGGATCCATTCGTTTTAACGTGCCGGATCCCTTCTCAAAAGGATCTGATGGAACCGGCACATCAGATAACAGCCCGTGTATTTCAAAACATAAACAAACAATCTCCTTTCCCTCCTATTACATCAAAGAACGATCAAAAACAGAACCCTCTCACTTTTTGGTCCTATCTTTCTCAAAATCAATCTTCCAATCATCACTGTAAGTAATTACATTATCTCTTTTAATCTTCTTCTCTAATTGAATTCTAGGGTTTGATTATCAAGAATTAATTCAAATGGGTTTAGTCAAATCACTCAATAAGAGTTCACTTAAAAACTGAATTACTCTAAACTAATCAAAAAAAAAATTGACATTGTTAATAAAATAAAACCCTCATCATAAATCCCGTTTGATCAAGTTTTGATAACATGGTTAACTAAAACCCTCATACACAATTCGTATTCCATATAACATAAACCTTATTTTGTTTAAACTTGTCTAGGAACAAAATGCCTAAGTCTACCCAACAAGACCATCATGATACCGTTTACTACATTCCTAGATATCACCGTAAGGATGATCTCTCTCCTAACAATCAGAAAATTTTCAAAATGCTCCAAAAACGCCTCATTCATGAAGGACGTGTCGTTGAAGAATCCTATCTTGATGATACAAATATTCATCTGGTCTTTTCCGCAATGAACTTTGATTGCCTTCTTAACATCAATAAACAAATCTGTCTTGTGTTCATTTTCCAATTCTACAAAAGTGTTCGGATCATCCAAAATGATGACGAAACTATTTCCATCTCCTTCACTATAAACAACCAAAACATTGTTTTACCTCTCACCAACTTTGCCGAAATTCTTCAAATTCCATGCCGTGTAATTTGCATGTATTCCAATGATTGGTCCATCGCCAATCAACATCTTGCTCTAGATTCTCACCATACCTACCTCACTCCTCTTGACGAACCCTCCTTAGTTCGAGATACCATTTTCATAAAAAGAGCTGATCAATCTCGAATAACCCACAACAAGGAAGTCATTTATCGTGATCCTTTTCAAATGGAACTTTTTGAAATGATTCCAACTTACAAAAAGTGGGAAGAAATTCTTAGGGAAAAAGTCATTTTTTTTGGTCAGGAATAAAGACCACGCTAATGCTTGTCTTGTTCAAATGATCTTTTGTCTCACTGACCAAAAACCTTTCAACCTCGCATACTACATCGCCAAAAGAATGGTTGGTATCTTCAAAACTGACAAAATGGTTCTTCTGTATGGTATGCTCCTCACACGTATCCTTAGGTACGTTAGTATAATTCAACCTTCTCCAATCACCAATGACCATGCTTTTGCGAATCATGTCATGGTACCCCTCGCCGAAGGTCATGCCAAAAGATTCTTGGTCAATGGCAAAAGGCCTCGTCCTCTCTCAGATTCCTCAGACGAAGTTGAAGCCGATGAAGAAAATCCTATTTCAAACTATCGCCTTGATCCAATCTCTTATATCGAACAACTTCCCAAACTACCAAAAGAAACTGAAGAATTCAAACAAATGAAGGGAATGATTAAGTGTCTTTTTCATTTTATCACAAACATGGGAAAGAAGAAAAAGTGAAGAGATTGAAAGTTGTGGTTTAATCATCTTTTAAATGTTTTTAAAACTATTGTAGTCATTTATCTCTTTGAACTGTTGTATTTACTCTTCAGAATGTTTCTTTTATGCCCTTGTATAACACTTTTATCATATGGTCAGTTTTGTGCCTTATTTCATTTGATATACGTGCCCTACTTGCTATACCCAATGTATATCTATGTATGAGTATTGCCTGAAGTATTAGATTTTTTATTTAACAAGTGAGCAAAATTCTGCGAGCCCACTATGGAAGAATTAGTCTCAGAAGCTGGATCCCTTAGTTATAACTAGCCAGAACCCTTTTAGAAAGGATCTGGAGGATCTGGTCATACACAAGAAATTTTTTATTACTTCTTATCACCCTCAACCATTCTAACCTTAGTACACTAGTTATCCATATCCTATTAGTCACATTTGAGCTAATTTTGAGGTTAGTAGCTGTGACAAATGGTAATTTTCACGTTGTTAATTAATAATAAACGAGTATTAATTAATTTTAAGCTGAGCATTTCTATGCGCGTTTGCATGTTGTCTGAATATTTTTGAGCGCTTTTAGGAGCTGACTCGCATACTGTAGCTTACAGTCACTGCAGAAAAAGTTTATTTTGTCAGTAAGCATAAATTATTCTATTTCTGATAGTTACTGACAAGTTTCGTAATTAACTGAGAGCTTTCTCACATTTTACTGAAAAGCAACCGCACACGCGTACCGACAGCACAGTACATATGGTAGCAGTCAAATAAATATATTTTTGAGGCAGTAATAATATTTTATTACATTTCTGACAAAAACGTGGATAAAAACTTTATTTTACGTATACGTGTCCAAAAACGTCAAACCGGGACTTTACGGTAACATTTTAGCTCAAACCGACACACGATACACCAACGATGAGTAAAAATAAATTTCCCCCTCCTCTTTCTTGTCCATATCCGGCCCCTAGATGATACTTCCCCATTAGATGCCAAAATTACACCACTAACTCATTATAATCTTATATATATTAGCCATTTACCCTAAATGATACTCACAACAAACCAACTTATCCATTTTAACCTCATCCAACTTCCTAGATCATTTTTCAATCAAAATACACGGCACAACCATAATTCTCAAGATCCATAAATTTTCTTTGAAGTTCAAGTAAATTAGGGTGTATATTCAAGAGTTTCGGGTTAATTTGAACGTGGTTTGGGTAAATTTGGTGAAGTTTGGGTTATTCTTGGTTCTTCCTACCCCTCGTTAAAACTAAAGCATTGTAAGCAATCATCTAAACTTTTCTAATCTTGTTGATTTCATGTACATTTGATGTCTAATGATGTTACAAATTGTTAAATGTGTATGTTTTGTTAAAATGAAAAAGCTAGGGCTTGTTATTTAATATATGGTGCTCGACATTTTTGAGGTCTATGTACAAATTAGAGTATTTCTTGCTTGTGTGATAAATCTTGTTGTATATGGTACTAGTTGGATGATACAAATGTGATTAATGTTAATTACGCGAGATTAAGGCAATATATACATTTACATGGCTATATATATGGATCGGCCATAAATAAATTGCAAAACTATTGGGGTTTTGAAAAAAATAAAATTTTGGCTCAAGTGGTGAAATGGTGGAATTAATGCTTAAAAGTTTATTTGGAATAGCTTATTGAATAAGCCATAACTAATTGAGTTTAGCTTATAAAAATATGAAAATGGGTCGTATGGTGTTATATGGGTCGAACCTATTTAATTTTGGTCATGTTTGACTTTTTGACTTAATGGCTTAATTATAAGAGCTTAATTGATATAATTAAAATTCGTTACGTAATTAATATTACTAATTATCAATAATAGGCTAAATATGTACATTGGGCTATAATAGTGGTGCGTGGACTGTTGGGCCGAGCCCAACAAGAAATTGGCCACATTTGACTTTTTGACCAAACGGAGTAACGAACGTTTTAATTTGATTTTTAGAAACGTGACAATATAGGGTAATTTAACTAAAAAGGGCCTTGGACTAAAATTAATAATTTTGGGCTTATGGGCTTTCGGTGACAGTTGGGCCAAGCCCAACCCAACTCGTCACAGTTGACTTTTTTTGACCAAATGTGGTAACGAATGTGTTAAAATTATTTTTAGCAAACTAACGATATATATATCGTAAATTAAAAAGGCTAAATGGTTTGAACTAAAAATTAAACTATTGGGCTTATTTAATAACTTTCGGCCCAATAAGTATGTCGTGTGACAAAAAGAAGTTTTGAAATATTTTTTGACCCACTATGAATTTTTTGCTTAACGATACAATATATATAATTAAAACTAGATTGGACTTGTTTTGAGACGCGTTAGTCTCCTAAAGGGTGAAAAATGGAATTTCTGCCAAATCCTTATAAATATTGACTTTTGTTGACTTTTGAAGGCATATTGACTAAATATTGACTTGTATCAAAATCTATTATTAATAATTAAAAGTGACGATAACGATATTTATAACGATAAATATACTTACGAAAACCAATCTATATATTACGAACAAATTTTGCAAATCTAGTTAACAACGCGAATTCTCTGAGAAATTGCAACACATGAGAAAATGGAAATGTTTGAATAAACGAATGGGTCATGCCCAAATTTTCTAAAATTCCAACACTTAGAGTATTTTTGATAAAAATACTTAACTTGTTAAATTTTCTAAATACTTGACAATTATACCAAATTTCTTATAGTTAAGATTATATTATAAATAATAAACAATATTTATAATATAATATTTCTCCACTAACACTATTATTTTATTAATTTCTCAAAACCTATTTAATTAATTATAACCCTAATTAATTAAAGGGGCAATTACATATATGTCCCTGCTAAGCTAGTTTATTACATATATACCCAAGCTTAAAATTTAATTACATATATCCCCTTCCTAAACACTCTTAATTACATATATACCCGATTCATTTAAAATAACTTATTAAATGACTATTATACCCTTATTAACATTAATATATTTATCATTTCTTACATAGTTTCACATGAAAGTCTTTTGAGGGAAAGAACTAGCTTACAGTGAACTAAATGGGAAGTGGGAAGACTCATTCGAAAAAATGAATGATTTTAAAGAGGAGTTATTAAGACGAAATCCGGGAAGTGTCGTTGATACTATGTAAGAAATGATATTAGAAGGGGGAAATATATTAATGTTAATAAGGGTATAATAGTCATTTAATAAGCTATTTTAAATGAATTGGGTATATATGTAATTAAGAGTGTTTAGGAAGGGGATATATGTAATTAAATTTTAAGCTTGGGTATATATGTAATAAACTAGCTTAGTAGGGACATATATGTAATTGCCCCTTAATTAAATACATAACTATTAAACTCAACCTAATATATATATATGAGTATATATATATTTTACTTATGAAATTTAACGATGAATACTCGCACGGATGTTCCGTCACACGTATTCCCACCGTACACTTTCACCATGAGCCACCAACCAGAGTCACATACGATAAATCATTTTGAAGTATTTCGCTAAGAAATACACGAGCACTGGTCACACGTAAACTTTTCAAATAAAGTAAAGACATATAAGACATGAATATTTCGCTAAGACTTACCATACTGATTTAGGTTGCGTGTCGGAGCGGTTGCACTATTTTGTTGATTGATTAGTAGATTGCTGTTGTTTTAAGGTGAGTTTATAGCCCCATATTTTTATACGATTTGTTTTATAAGCTTGGGGTGAGAAACATGCAAAACTGTTTTCATGGACCAAAAATGGATTTTGTTTTTAAACACACTTGTATGCAGAAACCTAAGTTTAGCTGAATCCCATTGCGCCCACTATCATCAACCGTCAATTCCTGTCTAGGAAACCGTGTGATATAAATAGATCTATTGGGGATGACACCATTTAACAAAGCGGTCCTTATGACCGTCAGATGCCTGCCAGCTTAGTTTGCTATGATTTGAGCATTATTTGCTTTATTTGATTAAGTGTTATGATATGCTATTTGAATATTTTATTAAGCATATATGATATAAGTATTTTCTATATACTTACACGTGTCGCACCATATTTGTCACAGACTATGTCTCTCCCTTTCGGTACACATGATGAGGTAGTTGCCGCTGGACACACTTCTCCGATGCGATAGCCAGTTCCATTTGCGGATGACCCGTTAACGGAGGTTGTTAGAGCCACTACTCAGCCACCCATTCCAGCTCAGCATGTACACACCACTCCAGTGTCTACCTCACCATATTTACCCCGATACACCACAGCTCACCGCTCATCCCCAGCCCAGCTATACACTTTCACTCAGCATGTTCAGGATACCCCACCTATCAGACGTCGGGCTTCGTATAGGCGAGTCCGTGGGCGTCGCCACCAGCTTTCATCTGTGTTATTTTCACCTAAGAGGAGGACTAGATCAGATTATGAGGGTACCCCTACTACATCACCATCTCAGTCACCCATATCATCTCCAGACCATTCCCCACTTAGCCAGAGACCTAGGAGATCTGTTGAGACTTATTCAGATGAGGATGAGGATCCAGTGGAGGATCCAGAGCAGGTTCAGGATGAGCCTACTCCAGCTGTGACAGCACCTACTGAGCACACTCCTATTTGTGCAGATGATGACAGGGACAGAGATGGACCTATGGATTTGGATCAGGTGATGATGCCGCGGGATGGTAAGGGCATCATGGAGGATGTTCAGAGTATATTCGAGTTTGGACAGAGATCCAGGGATGCACAGATTCAGGATGTGAGTGACAGTCAGTAGATGGATATTGCTTGTGATGTCAGCACGGGTGTACGTGCAGCTAGCCCAGAGTACATACCGTCATCTCCTTCGTTCATACCACCTCCATCTCCGATGCCTACTCCACTTCCATCACCAGTGGTTTCTCCACTTGTAGAGCTCGAGGAACCCACTGAGGTGGAGCAGATATGGATTCAGCTGGCGAATCAGGCCAGTCTACTTGATGTGCACTCAGAACAGATCGAGAGATTGGAGCAGTCTGACCGTATTTTGAGTGTGGAGAGGAGGATTGGGACTGTTGATAGGGCTGCTTGTGTGTTATTTGAGGAGATGTACTCTGATCGGAGGGTGATGATTGGATTGAGAGCTAGATTGGATGCTTTGGAGAGGTTGCATGGTAGAGAACTTAGGAACTTGGATTTTAGGGCTATTGGCTTAGGCAGAGGCCAGAGCAGGATGCAGGGAATGTTGAGAAGAGCTAGAGGTGTTGATCGTACTCAGTGGCAGAGGATTATGACCACGAAGTACACTATTGGAGTAGTGATGAGAGAGAATCAGGAGTTGAGAGATCGTATTGGCCAGTTGGAGACTACCATTGGAGGGATGATTTTGGCATTTGAGCAGTTACGCCTAGATAGTGACCGAGCCTAGAGTAGTGTAGTTGATGATGTATCCATTAAGTTGACTAGTATTTCTTTAGTATTCCAGCACTAACTTTTAACCATGCTTGTAATTTTGTAAACCTTTATCCTTTCGATATATATATAACAAGCTTGGTTTCCTATCCGATTATTCGTTTTTCCTCTGTGGTTGACTTTATTCTTGCATTCTGTTTGCACTATCCATATATTCATATGATTACTTCCTTCCTTAAACAAGATCTCATTTATCGCCATCTTTTTGTGATGCAGATAAATGGCACCCAAACGAAAGTCAACCAGAGTCACAAGAGGATAAACCGCCAACACACCCACCCCAACAAGGACAGTAAGGGGAAGGACTGCTGAGAATGCCGCCCCGACAAGAGCCGCACAGGGCCAAGTTGCTGAGAACGCCGCCCCAGCCAGGGCCGCGGCAAATCCACCAGTGGTGAATCAAGCAACTCTGGATCAGCTTGTTGCTGATCGTGTGGTCGCCGCTCTCGCAGCCGCAAACAATTCGACCACCAACACCGGAACGTCTAGGCCAGTGACCAACAGCCGTGGTTGTACTTACTCTGAATTCTGAAAGATCATGGTTGGAGGATTCGGAGGAACGGAGGGAGCCGTTGGCCTGACTAGATGGATTGAAAAGCTAGAAATTGTGTTTCGCATCAGTGGTTGTAACGATGACGACATGGTCAAGTATGCATCTTTCACTTTCATGGATGCCGCTTTGACCTGGTGGAACAACTACATAAAATCTGCTAACATGGATGTTGCTTATGCCATGCCGTGAGAAGACTTTAAGGAATTAGTGCTTAGGAAATATTGCCCACGAAATGAGGTCAAGAAGTTGGAGATAGAATTTTGGAATTTGAAGGTGCAGAATAACAATATGGTTGCTTACACCCAGAGATTTCAGGAGCTGGCTTTGCTATGTCCTGAAATGGTTCAGACTGAGACAAGGTTGATTAAGAGGTATGTCGGTGGTTTACCGAAGTCCATAAGAGGTGATGTGACTACCTCGAGAGCTGCAGATCTTCATGAAACCATGGAGACAGCAAACAAATTGATGGATCAGGAACTAGAGGATGTTCCAGAGAAGAGTGTTGACCACAAAAGGAAGTGGGACGACCACTCGAAGGGTAGTAACAGCAACTCTCAGAATAAAAGGCAGAATGTAGCTAAAGCTTACGCAGCTGGTTCAGGTGATAAGAGGGGGTATGACAGGAACGCACCTTTTTGTAATTGATGTAAGCTACATCACAAGGGACAGTGCACAGTGAAATGTAACAACTGCCAGAGAGTAGGACACTTGGCAAGGAACTGTAGGGCAAGACCCCTAGCCACCGCTCAAGCAGCACCACCCCACAACCGTAGGGCGGAAGTCACCTGCTTTGGGTGCGGTGAAAAGGGTCATTATCGGAATGAGTGCAAAAAGCCCCAAAACCAGGGAAATGGTGGTGGACCAGGTAACCAAGTAGCAGTGGACAACAATGGAAACCAGGGCAATGGAGGAGGAGCCCGTGGAAGAGTTTATGTTGTGGGCAGAAGGGAAGCCCAGGATGACCCGAATGTGGTGACGGGTACGTTACTTTTAAATAATCGTTATGCTTCAGTACTATTCGATATGGGAGCAGATAGAAGTTTTGTGTCAACTGCTTTTAGTTCTTTAATTGATATAGCCCCAACCACCTTAGATAATGTCTTCGACGTAGAACTAGTTAACGGGAAGCAAGAAAGAGTAGGTACCATTATAAGGGGTTGCACTCTAAATTTATTGAACCGCCCATTCAACATTGACCTTATGCCAGTAGAGTTGGGTAGTTTTGATTTCATCATAGGGATGGATTGGCTATCGAAATATCATGCCATCATCATCTGTGATGAAAAGATTTTCAGAGTACCCTATGAAAATGAAGTTCTGATAATTGAAGGAGATCGGAGTGATCGTGCGCGTTCGTCAAGACTGAGCATCGTCTCGTGTACGAAGGTGCAGAAGTACATTGAGAAAGGATGCCACCTCTTTCTAGCTCATGTTACTGAGAAAAAGGAAAAGGAGCCAGGAGAGAAACGATTGGAAGATGTGCCAGTCGTAAGGGATTTCCTGGAAGTTTTTCCAGAAGACCTACCTGGACTCCCACCGGTCAGAAAAATTGAATTTCAAATCGATTTGGTGCCAGGAGCCGCACCTGTAGCGCGAGCACCCTATCGGCTAGCACCTACGGAGTTACAGGAATTGTCTGATCAGTTAGCTGAACTATCCGGAAAAGGTTTTATCAGACCGAGTTCTTCGCCTTGTGGAGCTCCTGTCTTGTTCGTTAAGAAGAAGGATGGATCCTTCAGGATGTGTATTGACTATCAGGAGCTGAATAAGCTAACCATTAAGAATAGGTACCCACTCCAGAGAATTGATGATTTATTTGATCAGTTGCAAGGTTCATCGGTTTATTCAAAGATAGACCTGAGATCAGGTTATCACCAACTCCGAGTCCGGGAAGAGGATATCCCGAAGACCGCATTCCGAACCCGATATGGTCATTACGAATTCCAAGTTATGCCATTCGGCTTGACTAATGCACCAGCTGTATTCATGGATCTCATGAATCGAGTGTGTAAGCCGTATTTGGATAAATTTGTAATAGTATTCATTGATGATATCCTAATATATTCCAAGAATGAGAAAGAGCATGAGGAACATCTCAAGCTAATTCTGGAATTACTGAAAAAGGAGGAATTATACGCAAAGTTTTCGAAGTGTGAATTCTGGATATCGACTGTGCAGTTTCTGGGTCACGTGATAGATAGTCAGGGCATACACGTGGATCCCGCCAAGATTGAGGCAATAAAGGATTGGGCAACGCCTACTGAAATACGACAATTTTTAGGACTTGCCGGTTATTACCGAAGGTTTATTGAAGGTTTTTCTAAGATAGCTAAGCCGTTGACAAAACTGACACAAAAGAATGTGAAATACGACTGGGGAGATAAGGAGGAAGAAGCTTTTCAACTCCTTAAGGAAAGATTGTGTAGTGCACCTATTTTGGCCTTACCCGAGGGTAGTGAAGATTTCGTTGTGTATTGCGACGCATCACACAAGGGTTTGGGAGCTGTGCTGATGCAGAGAGAGAAGGTGATAGCATACGCTTCTCGACAGCTGAAAACCCATGAAAAAAACTACACAACCCATGACCTAGAGTTAGGATCAGTCGTGTTTGCACTGAGAATTTGGAGGCACTATCATTATGGTACTAAGTGCGTGGTGTATACCGACCACAAGAGTCTACAGCATATCTTGAACCAGAAGGAGCTGAACATGAGACAGCGCCGACGGTTGGAATTGCTTAGCGACTATGATTGTGAGATCCGTTACCACCCAGGCAAGGCAAATGTAGTTGCCGACGCCCTCAGCAGAAAAGAGCGGATCAAACCTCTCAGATTCAGATCGTTAGGGATGACGATCAGTTCGCCGCTTCCAGCAAAAATTCTTGAGGCTCAGGGTGAGGCGCTCAAGGATGAAAACCGACCACGTGAGAAAATTTACGGAATGCCAGAGAGTGAGAATGGCTTCATAAAAAGATCCGATGGAGTTTTGTGTTATGGGGACAGGTGTTGGATCCCGCTATATGGAGGAATTCGTGATTTGATCATGCACGAATCCCACAAATCCAAGTACTCAATCCAACCAGGATCCGACAAGATGTATTTAGATCTGAAGAAGTTGTATTGGTGGCCAAACATGAAGGCCGATATAGCTGAGTACGTCAGTAAGTGTTTAACATGCTCGAAGGTCAAGGCTGAACACCAGAGACCATCCGGTCTGCTTGTTCAACCTGAGATCCCAGAATGGAAATGGGAGCATATCACTATGGATTTTATCACCAAGCTGCCTAAGACGTCGAGCGGTTATGACACGATTTGGGTAATCGTTAACCGTCTCACTAAATCAGCTCATTTCCTTCCTATAAAGGAGAATGACATCATGGACAAACTCGCGCGACTGTATGTGAAGGAAATTGTCGCAAGGCATGTTGTGCCTGTTTCTATTATCTTTGATCGAGATAGTCGATTCAAATCTAACTTTTAGAGGTCGCTTCAGGACGCATTGGGAACCGACCTTGACATGAGTACAGCTTATCATCTTCAGACTGATGGTCAGAGTGAGAGGACCATTCAGACATTAGAGGACATGCTGAGAGCCTGTGTGGTTGACTTCGGGAACGGCTAGGATAGGCATTTGCCTTTAACCGAGTTTTCCTATAACAAAAGCTATCACGCCAGCATTAAGGCTGCACCGTATAAGGAACTTTATGGTCGTAAGTGCATATCGCCAATTTGTTGGGCTGAGGTCGGAGAAATTCAACTCACCGGACCAGACCTAGTCCACGAGACTACTGAGAAGATCGTGCAGATCAAGAGCCGAATGCAAGCGGCTCGTGACCGTCAAAAGAGTTATGCTGACAAGAGGCGAAAACCCCTTGAGTTCCAAGTGGGTGACAAAGTGATGTTAAAGGCCTCGCCATGGAAAGGCGTGATAAGATTCGGCAAGCGTGGTAAGCTGAACCCGCGTTATATTGGACCTTTCGAAATTCTTGCCAGGATCGGGCCGGTAGCCTACCGACTCGAACTACCATCTGAGCTCAGCGCTGTGCATGACATTTTTCATGTCATCAATTTGAAAAAGTGCTTATCGGATGATAGCGCCGTCATTTCTTTGGATGAGATTCAGCTTGACGAGAAACTAAATTTCATTGAGGAGCCGATTGAGATCATGGACTGGGAAGTTAAACGGCTAAAGCAGAGTCGTTTCCCAATTGTTAAGGTCCGTTGGAACTCTCACAGAGGCCCCGTGTACAACTGGGAGCGAGAGGATGAATAAAATATCCTCATCTCTTTTCGAACCCAACGAGTAACTTAAATTGAGATCTGGGACGGATTTCCCGATTAGCTGGGGAGACTATGACAAATGGTAATTTTCACGTTGTTAATTAATAATAAATGAGTATTAATTATTTTTAAGCTGAGCATTTCTATGCGCGTTTGCATGTTTCTGAGTATTTTTGAGCATTTTTGGGAGCTGACCCGCATACTGTAGCTTACAGTCACTGCAGAAAAAGTTTTTTTGTCAGTAAGCATAAATTATTCTATTTCTGATAGTTGTAATTAACTGAGAGCTTTCTCACATTTTACTGAAAAGCAATCGCACATGCGTACCGACAGCACAGTACATATGGTAGCAGTCAAATAAATATATTTTTGAGTCAGTAATAATATTTTATTACATTTCTGACAAAAACGTGGATAAAAACTTTATTTTACGTATACGTGTCCAAAAAGGTCAAACCGGGACTTTACGGTAACGTTTTAGCTCAAACCGACACACGATACACCAACGAGGAGTAAAAATAAATTTCCCCCTCCTCTTTCTTGTCCATATCCGGCCCCTAGATGATACTTCCCCATTAGATGCCAAAATTACACCACTAACTCATTATAATCTTATATATATTAGCCATTTACCCTATATGGGTTGAACCTATTTAATTTTGGTCATGTTTGACTTTTTGACTTAATGGCTTAATTATAAGAGCTTAATTGATATAATTAAAATTCGTTACGTAATTAATATTACTAATTATCAATAATAGGCTAAATATGTACATTGGGCTATAATAGTGGTGCGTGGACTGTTGGGCCGAGCCCAACAAGAAATTGGCCACATTTCACTTTTTGACCAAACGGAGTAACGAACGTGTTAATTTGATTTTTAGAAACGTGACAATATAGGGTAATTTAGCTAAAAAGGGCCTTGGACTAAAATTAATAATTTTGGGCTTATGGGCTTTCGGTGACAGTTGGGCCAAGCCCAACCCAACTCGTCACAGTTGACTTTTTTGACCAAATGTGGTAACGAATGTGTTAAAATTATTTTTAGCAAACTAACGATATATATATCGTAAATTAAAAAGGCTAAATGGTTTGGACTAAAAATTAAACTATTGGGCTTATTTAATAACTTTCGGCCCAATAAGTATGTCGTGTGACAAAAATGAGTTTTGAAATATTTTTCGACCCACTATGAATATTTTTGCTTAACGATACAATATATATATAATTAAAACTAGATTGGACTTGTTTTGAGACGCGTTAGTCTCCTAAAGGGTGAAAAATATAATTTTGGCCAAATCCTTATAAATATTGACTTTTGTTGACTTTTGAAGGCATATTGACTAAATATTGACTTGTATCAAAATCTATTATTAATAATTAAAAGTGACGATAACGATAGTTATAACGATAAATATACTTACGAAGACCAATATATATATTACGAACAAATTTTGCAAATCTAGTTAACAACGCGAATCATTTGAGAAATTGCAACACATGAGAAAATGGAAACGTTTGAATAAACGAATGGGTCATGCCCAAATTTTCTAAAATTCCAACACTTAGAGTATTTTTGATAAAAATACTTAACTTGTTAAATTTTCTAAATACTTAACAATTATTCCAAATTTCTTATAATTAAGATTATATTATAAATAATAAACAATATTTATAATATAATATTTCTCCACTAACACTATTATTTTATTAATTTCTCAAAACCTATTTAATTAATTATAACCCTAATTAATTAAATACATAACTATTAAACTCAACCTAATATATATATGAGTATATATATATTTTACTTATGAAATTTAACGATGAATACTCGCACGGATGTTCCGTCACACGTATTCCCACCGTACACACTTTCACCATGAGCCACCAACCAGAGTTTCATACGATAAATCATTTTGAAATATACTTTACCACACAGCAAGCAAGAAATACACGAGCACTGGTCACACGTGAACTTTTCAAATAAAGTAAAGACATATAAGACACGAATATTTCGCTAAGACTTACCATACTGATTTAGGTTGCGTGTCGGAGCGGTTGCACTATTTTGTTGATTGATTAGCAGATTGCTGTTGTTTTAAGGTGAGTTTATAGCCCCATATTTTTATACGATTTGTTTTATAAGCTTGGGGTGAGAAACATGCAAAACTGTTTTCATTGACCAAAAATGAATTTTGTTTTTAAACACACTTGTATGCAGAAACCTAAGTTTAGCTGAATCCCATTGCGCCTACTATTATCAACCGTCAATTCCTGTCTAGAAAACCGTGTGATATAAATAGATCTATTGGGGATGACAC
Organism: Artemisia tridentata subsp. tridentata; assembly: GCA_021014915.2. Taxonomy (NCBI): domain Eukaryota; kingdom Viridiplantae; phylum Streptophyta; class Magnoliopsida; order Asterales; family Asteraceae; genus Artemisia; species Artemisia tridentata. Next base: position 154,992,416 of record CP139505.1, read on the forward strand.
CCCCGTTCGGTTGGCTCGGCATAGTCAATGCGAATGTATACCATATGCAAATAGTTCGAGTGTCTGGGGATTAACACTCGCGGGCACCCCCTTTATTTTCTAATGCCAGTTTGGCATGCTGCTATGTCTAGTTCGGTTAGATGAGGCTTAGTGTTTGCATAGCAGGATAGTGTGTTATTGCTGAATTGTTTGCTGAATATTACTATGGTCCATATGTGTTATTTACTTTAAACCTATGAACTCACCAGCGTTAGCTGACTTTTAGCATGTTTTTCTCAGGAAACTGAGGTGTGTTTACTGAAGGCAGGGCATGGCGATGGTCATAGTAATTAATGGAAATGTTTTTATTGCGTTAACTCTGAAATTTGGACCGCTTTGTTAAATGGGCTACATTAATTTGAAATAAATTTCATGTAAGACAACACGACTTTGAATATGTAATATATTTTAAAACGGATTTTCAATCCGTTCTCTATATCTTGTGTTGTGATTATTGATTTAGTAGCACCCAAAGTGTATGCTTCCGCAATATTATGATTTTGGGGGTGTTACAGTTGCACTTTTGATCTCTTAGGATTAACTTAAGTTCCTTCCGAGATGTTTACGATTTATCATCTTCAAAATAACCATCATTTCTCAGTACCACTTCTTGCATCACCTCCCTCTGATCATTTTACACTTATATACAATTTAAGTAAATCTTTAACAAATTTATTCCTACCAACTCTACCTCAAAATGCTCTAAAACCAATTAATTCTTATGATTTTTAATGAATTTTTAAATTTTTCATACAACCTGTCCCTGAAACCTACAAACAAATAACACTTAGCGGCATGATTCTCTTAACTCATATTCACTTATTAACCTACTTTAAATTTCTTTCTCCACACTAAAGACCATTAATGACAACCCTTCATCATAAGTCTTAAACCACACAGGAATTTCTCATTTAAGACACCTTCTCACACTCATTACACCAGGAAACATAGGGCTGCTATAGCTTATTCATAATCATTTTTCCTTCACACCTGATCTGTTAGCCGAATCCCTCAGTTAAAGCTAGTCGGATCCCTTTTGAAAAGGATCCGCTGGATCTGGGCAAATAGACACAGGTTTGATCATGTAAAACCTTCTAAAACTCAACTTTATCCACTCAAACACTCTACATTGCCTTTAATATATCTCCTAGAAGATTGTATCACTATAGTTGACCTGAAACCTGTGTTGCTTGTCAAATGGGAAAGCAACACAGAGCTTCTTGTAAGTCCAAAGTGGTGAACTCTATTTCTGAGCCCTTATACATGTTGCATATTGTAATATTTGTATACTTGGATTAGATGATGAGATGTTAAATGAATTTAGAGATAGAAAGAGATGAGAATGTGGGAGTTCTAGAGAGAGAGAGTGGAGAGAAAATATGTAGATTAGATTGAGAGAATGAGAAGCTCCAACCCTTTCCCTAGTGGAGAGGGGTATTTATAGTTACAACATATGGTGCCCCGAGTGGGCTGTAGAGTGAGCTGACAGAGGGTAAAGACCCGACCCACTCCACAAATACTACTTTAACTAAACTAATAATAATAATACTAAACTAATATTAATAAGCCTACGAGCTAACTGAATGCTAAATAGATACTCAGGGTGACCGAACCTTCATCTGAATATTTATATTCCTAACAATCTCCCCCTAAGGGAGGTCACCCCGGAAATAATATTCTGAATTCTAGCATTTTGTCTTCTGAATTTGTCTTCATAGCTCGTAGTCTTTGATTCTTCAATGTCTTGAAACTTTGTGCATTCAGCAGTAATCTTCTGATGACTGATCGGTTGTCTTGGATGATCTTTGAGAATTCTTCGAGTTTCTCATCCAATATTTGTCTTCAAGTCATCTTTCAGCAGTATGTTTCCATGTGATGTGATATTCTTTGAACCGACATGCTCACACTATTTAGAGTCATGATCTTTCAGCATCAGAGTTTGCAGAAGCTGTGTTGAAGGTCTTTTAGTTTATCATGACTTCTTTGATTATAATGATGATGTAGTGTGAACATGTGGTGGTGGATTGGCATCTTTTCAGCAATCTGCTACAACCGCAATCAGCTGCAACTTCAATCAGCTACAACCGCAAACAGCTGCAACAGCAATCAGCTACAATCGCCAGATGTTCCTGCATACGACAGTTAGCAATAAAACGTCCGGTACTTACAGGTTCGGACTTCGAGATTGTTAACAGCATAGTGTGAAAACTCTCTCTAATCCTTACCAAGACCGTTCCTAAATCGAAAACCCACGGAGGGTTTTTAAGATCTTACCGTAGTAAATCAACGATTAGGTGAGTCGCTGGAGATCACTCCACGACTGTAGACCGTTTGAAACCGTCGCAATCACTAAGCGTAATCCACAGGGAATTACCGAAGTGACCTGCTTTCAGGGCTGTTTGATGTTGACCCTGGCAGGAATTTCCATTCAATCATTGAGAATTATATTTGTAAATTCTCTCATAAATGTTCTGGCAGATTGCTAAGATCTGCGTAGGACTCATGAGTTTACAACTGGTGTCCTTAATGTTGAACAACCAGTGTAGAAATAATTCGTGTCCCTATGAGATCTTGTTATGTATCTCGTGGCTCTAGACTCGATAGTGCGTTTTGATTTAGTGAGCGGAGGCTGGAGAGAACTGCCACCTTTTCAATATCATCTAACTCGGAGTGAGAGAGACGATAGAAATGTATTGATCTCCGTGACAAGTGAAACAAGAGTCCTTTTAGGGTCCTTGAGTGGCTAGGGAGGGTTGTGCAGCGTATCACTGGGTCCATGATACTTTGTCTTCAATGCCAGCAATCAACTTAAGTGATTCTGACAGCATATGTATTGACCCGGTTTCTGCCTAAAGTGTAAGGAGGGCTTCTTTCTTTTCACCCTTTATCTTTACATTTCTTTTTCATTCTTCAACCCCTTCAGTGCTTACCGAGACTTCATAACTAGCACCTTGTTGGGTTTGTTCCAGTGCTAGCTCCATCTCAGTCGGCACTCTTCCCTTATTCACTTTTCTCCTTTTTAATCATACCTAAGGACTTCTACACTAACTAGTGAATTGTCCCTGGGTAGATCCCTCCGGCTCTGGCGGGATCATGGGAACTTGAGCCTAACCTTACCATCCTTATAACCCCATACATTAATTAAAATGGTCGGTCTTTGGTGTTCTTCCACAATTGCCAAACCAAATCCTTGAAAAATCTCTCAAAGTGTTCATGATTATAAAACACATTTTGTTAACACTTTGAGAGTTTTATGTTTTTCAAATGCTCCCCCTCAACATGTGCTCGAGTGATTGTTTTATAAATTTGCACATGTTAGGTAGAGCTCGTACTTTTTGAATTGATAAACTTTCAGTGAACATGACCGATTCGAGACACACTTACATCACTGGTTAGACCAGCTTGAAATTATTACCCGTCCTGGTCAAGTTCACAGAAAGTATCTCGAAACAGTACACTCTACTCAGACACATCCTTTTCGAGACACGCTTACATCACTGGTTAGACCAGCTTGAAATTATTACCCGGCCAGGATATGTCCTTTCGATCAATGACAATTTTGTTTCGTCAATTCTTTGGTGAAGTCTGAGTCACGCTCAAATGAGATGCCAAATCCTTTTTGTTTCAACAAACCATTTGCTCCCCCTCAATATGTGCATTGATATACAAAAGAGTTTAGCACATATAGGAGAGCTTACATTTACGTTCAAAACATCACATTTTATCAGATTTCATATTTAAATCACATTCTCTCCCCCGATCAAAAATTTCAAACCATTTGAGATTTGTGATCCCAATTGATTTAAATAAGTTAGAAAATGTGGGAGAAAATGTGTCCGATTTAATGTAGTCTGATGATAAGACATACAATGCTCCCCCTTAATCTAAGAGGGAGATTCACTACTTGTTTTGCACAAAGTGACATTTATGACACGAATGATATTGACCTTTTTGGCACAGATGATGTGATCATCCGCTTCTCTGAGGGAGTCATTGGTCAACATCGATTATCCATCCACCAACAAATCTTTCCAAGTATTGTTGATCCCCACTTGGCGAGATCCGAGTAAGTACTGCTTTGTTGAAATGATGGTGGTGGAGGTGAAGACAGTGTTGATGTTGTTGTTGTTGCCGATGTTGTTGTTGAGGTGAATTCTGAGCCACTCAATAGAGTTTGAACGTCTGATCAAATGGTTTGAGCGGGAACTGGCACATTCATTTTGGCTATGGAATCTGTATAAGAATATCAACACAGATATACATATATACAGATACACTATTCCTTAATAGCTACCCCATAGCAGCTTGCCACATTATAATACCAAGTTCATCTTATAATCAAACCACAATCAGGAAATACGTCAAACCACTATCTAGCATGAAGAGCAATTAGCAATCATGAACATGGCAATTCACACAGATTTCAATATTCAATTCAGGATCTTAGGAACATGATTCTATCATGATGGCTATATACCTAAGCGAATCCTGAGAACATATGCATAATATCAACAACACTTAAGCAGCAATCGACTAACAAAAGTCAAACAACCTTTGAAACTCATTCATTTAGATCATACAAATGCCAGTGGGGTATTCAAGAACATCAAACACAACTGGTTTTCTAACTTCTTTTAGGTTTTGAGTCTTAAAGTATTTAGGGGATTAAACGAGGATTCCGAAGTAACACAAATGAACCTTCTAGATACATAAAGCTAGGAAACTATAAGCAAATTGCACATAATGTCCTAAAATTTCTAGTAACTAACACATTTGGCCATTTGATATGTTCTTTAGCAATTTCCTCTTCAACTAATACCCCATTAACTACAAAACCTTTTCTAAGAGTTATTCAAGAAACCCGTTTGATGATATAAAATTTGAATTCACTCTCCCCCTCAATCAATGACTCGTATTCTAGTTAAAGATTTGTAGTCGTTGATTGAGTGACAAATTTTATGCATAATCCAAGAGTAAAAGAATTTCAGGCAACACATAATCACCGAGTGTCTCACAAATAATTTTCAGAAGAATAATTGAATGAAAACTATTTGCATGCAAAGAAGATTTCTCTTCCTTTACCAGAAATAATGCACTGAAACGTACATCAGATCGAAGAAACATGGATATAAAGTAATCCATGCCCAGGTAAACATCACCCAGTTGGAGGAACAGCCGTCTTTTTGGCGACATGCTTTCCCCATTTTGAAGCACGGGTTGCTATCTAAAGTAATAGCAAGCCATTTAGACATGTTTTAACAATCCATTTTAACTTCTGCTCGAGCTTCATTTAAAGACCCGTGCCATTATTGAATGACATTTCTAAGTCCGTAAATGTTATCGATAAACAGAAGACATGCCTAGAGGAAACTATTTTTGGTATTTTCTAATTTTCTGATTTTTATGGTTTTTCTGGGTTTAATAATCTCTATATACAATTAGAAGGTTTTATAATTTTCTATATACAGTATGGTATAAGATAAGTATAAGGTATATAATTCAATTTAAGAAAATATTGACTTGAATACCGAGATAAGGATACGTTCAGTATGTGTGGAAAGGTGTTTGTTTGTTGAGATATTTATGTATTGAATGTGTTTAGCATGCGGAATCTACTACAACACACTTAAAAGAACACAAGGTGGTGAGTTTAAGTAAACGTGAGTATGCAATGAACAAAGAACACAACTTTGGTTAACACAAAACGATTCAATATTATTGATGAAATAATACGGATGATCTAAATATCACCGGGATTACAAAGTAATCTTGAATCTAAGATTGTAAAAGGATTTGTGAATTGAGTAACTAAGTTACTTGAGAGTTTGTTCTGGTTTTGGTTAATGGTTGAAGAGATGCATGCATGAAGTGTGACTAAGGTATCCTTTTATAAGATAAGGGCACCTTATTACAAGTTGTCAAGTGGTTCGAATATAATACTATACTTTGACTATATTAGCGCCTACAATTAAATACAACTACCAATGTACAACTCTGATATATTCTTCTGTACTCCACAGAAGACTAAACTACTTCTACATAACGTATAACAATGTACAAAGACTAATAATTCAACTAAATATCTATTACAAAATATCTAATCGACTTGACATAAGCTTGGCAGGCTCTTCATCAACTAGCAGTACCTTCTACCCAGAAGGTACTGGTAGAACATCTTCATACACTTCAAAATCAACTAGCAGGCTCTTTAACATCTTTGGCAGGCTCTTTGACTTGAACATTTTATTCCCAACAATCCTCCCCTAAACTTGTTATTTCCATTAAAATACACAAGTTTCTGATGAATAAAATACATACCTTGAGGATTTGAGGGAACTCTTCCAAAAACCTTCACTCTCTGTTCTTCCTTTTTCTTTCATATTGCTCAGATATGCTCCTTAGCAAATTCTGAACAATTTTTGAATTCTCTTCATCTTTTTCACATCTTAATCTCTTGGAGATCATAGTTTTAAGCACTTCATAACTAAGTGGATACTCTTTCTCAGCCAACATAAAGAGTTCTATCCCACTCTGTGTGTAAAGATGATGAATATTGCTATGGCTTAGAAATTCCCATGTTGTTGAAGGATCATAATAGGGAAATTTCCAATGAACATCTTTGGGTTCAGGATCAAACATCCTATTGAATTCTACCCATAGTTCCTGTTCTTTAGCATCTGAACTAGAAGTTGTGTCTAGCCTAATCTGCACTAGATTCCACAATTCTTCCAAGTCTGCTCTGTCACATGCTCTAACTAAATTTTCAAAATTCTTAAAGATAGCAAACTGTCCTCCAACCCTTGTTATTTTCCATGATTTTCCTAATCTATCATGGTTGATCTCCCAATCAATAATAGGTCGTCTACAGCTAATTGGATCAGCATGTATGATAGTAGGCAAAGTAATCAACATTTTACTTACTTGCTCTGTGTCCAATTTTGCTACTTCTTTCTTTTGAGCATCCTTCTTCTTCATTGAGGGATGTACATCAGATGGAACTTTGTAGTAAAGACTTTTGTAGGCTTGAAGATACAGGAAGAAGATTTCATCAGCAGATTTCTTCTTTAGTTGATAATCAGTCCAATTTGCTTGACCTTTCAGAAATCTCTTCATAAAAATCACCTGATCTTTCTGAGATTGACCTACCTTAAAACCTCTTTTCTGACTTTCCTTCATCTTTTCAAAAATGTCAGCCAAAGCTGCTTCTTTATACTTCTTGTTGATGAAAGATTCAAGTGCTTCTGTTTTCTCATCAGAATTGAGATTCTTGTCATTTACTATAATTGCTGCTTGACCTCTCACAATTGGATCATTATTAATAATCCATAGCATCTGAGCATCAAAGGTTTCTTGAGCAATTTGAGTATCAAGAAGAGTCTGAGCAGCATCTTCAGCATCTTTCTGCTCTTTCATTACTGCAAGCATTCTTGAAGCTTCAAGTGCTTTTAGCTCTTCTTCATGAACCCTTTTGGCCTCTTCTTCTCCTAAAGCCATATGAATTTGCTGAGTTCTTTTCAACTTCTTGGACTTTGGCTCATCTTCAATCATAATGCTTTTGCCCTTATCCTTTGGAGTTGGTGCTTGTGATGGAGCAGAAGATTGCTCATCAGCAACTAAATCCCTCTTTCTCTTGTACACTTTCTCAGCAGACCCTTTGTACCCCATAGCCAATAGCCTCTCTATCCTAGCAGGCTCTTGTTCTGGCCTAGCAGGCTCTTGCCCTGCACCAGCAGGCTCTTCATCATAAACTTGAGTTCCTTCATGGAATTCAAATTGAGCCTCCTCTTCATCTTCAGAAGTATCCATCCTCCCCTTTTTGGAAGAGTGACCTATCCTATCAGCATCTGACTTTGAAGAACTAGATAAAACAACCTTTGCAGACTTTTTACCCTTTAGCTTCTTCACTTCACCCTCCAATTTCTTTACCCTCTTGACTAATTTGATGTTGATCTCAGAAAACTTCTTGCTTTGACTTTTAAGAGCATCTTCTAAGAACTTCACCTTGTCTTTCAGTTCTTGCATTGTCTGAGGTGATTGGGTTTGTGATACATGATGTGATGATGTTGGTGGTGTGGCTGATGGTACTGGAGATGGTATTGGTGATGTTTGATGTGTTGGTGAAATGTAACCATGTGAAGAACTAGATGATGGTGTCTCAGCTGATGGTGTTGGTTCTTCTTGATGTTGTGGTAACATTTCATCAAATAGTGGTATATCTTCCCCTCTAAAACCAATTCTCATATTTGAAAATACTTTGTGAGAAAGTTTTGGTGTTTCATAAATTGAGTCTGTGGGAAGTAACAAATGTTTTAATTTTCCAATGATGCAACCAATAAATCTTGGATACATCAAAAACTTTGTTTCACTTTTCACATTTTTAAGCAATCCTTCAAAAATATGTTTTGAAAAATTGTATTTTCTGTTTGTAGCTAAGCAGATGAGAGCAGAAGCCATGTTTCCACTAAATTGCTCCCAAGAGGTTTTCTTCTGGCTCAAACAGTGAAGGATTGTGTGAATCAAAAATCTCCATTGTGGAGTAAGATGCTTTTTCAGAAAAGTGAGTTTGTTAGACTCAGCATGATACCCCATTCTTTGCAAATTTTCAAAAATCTCAGTATCTGGCAATTGACTAATACCATCAGAATCATCCAAATGAAGATGTCTTCTTATGGATGACTCAGTAAGAGTCAAATGTTTACCATCCACTTTGGCCTTAATTCTTTGTTTCCCATTTTCAGAAGTTTTAATTTTAGCAGATTGCCAAAATTGTAAAATTTGAGTTTCATAAATAGTGGGATTGACTAGTAAAGCAAACCTGATATAGGAGTTATTTAAAAAGTCCACTACTTGATGAAATAAGGCATTATCCTCTGACTTCTCCAAAAATGCTAATTGATTGTGACGTTGGACAAAGTTTAGAACAACTATGGAGTCCATAATGAAAATTTTGAATGTGTTGGTGGGATTTGTTGGTAGTACTGGTAGAAGATGAAAGGTGTATGTGAATTATGATAATGACTGATGAAAGAAGATATGTGAGAATTACTTTTAACCGACAATAAGAAAGATTATAATAAGTAAATGTAAAGGCGGTTAAAGAGATCTTTTATATGTGAAATATAATATAATATAATCATCAGTAATTTACATAACTACCCCAACGGCTAATTTTAACTACCAGGCTCAACGGCTAAAACTTTTTCTGACAGGCTCAACGGCTATCTAGCAGTACCATTTTACTCTAGCAGTGCCAATTTTGAACTACCAGTACCTTTGAAGGTTTTATAAAAATCCCTTATAGTTTTTAGCAAACTACCAGCTATCAACGGATTTGAGTTGTCTTTACCAAAAGCCGTTTGCTTAAGGACTAGCTAACTATTTACAATTAAGTATGGTTAGTTAACAACCATATAGTTTTTGGTAAACTATCAACCATCAACGGATTTGATTTGTCTTTACCAAAAGCCGTTTGCTTATGGACTAGCCAACTCTTAAGTTTGTAAAAACTTGGTGAGTTGAATACCAAAAGCCATGATGGCCCAAAGATGGTGCAATTTCCTTGGATGGAGGAAATTAAAAAGGCAATGATGCTGTGTATCTTGGATGATTGGTTCAACAAGTGAAATCATCTAATAGTTTGATCTAGATAGAACTTTCTCCTTGAGAAATGCTTCATCCCTTCTAGATATGTGATCTAACTCTCCCTTTTTCAACTTTGCATCATCTTGTATGCTCTTGTCTTTCCTTTCATAAATTGGTTTTTCTTCCATTCTGGGCTATTAAGTCCTCCCCTGAGATTGTTATCTCTCCTGAAATGAATATAACTTTTGTTGCTCCTTTTTGTTTGGAAGAACTCTTGTTTTGTTATCAACCTGAAATGTGTTAGTTGCAAACCAAAAGAACAAAGTGCAGAGCACTTGATCTATAGAATTTTAAACATTCAAGCATTTATATGAACAAAACATAGCAATTATATATTAGCAGGACCAATTATGAACTAACAGGACCTTTTGACTAACTAGCAGTACCATGTTTAAAAGTCAATACCAGTTAATTTATGAACAAAAACACATGTTTTTCAAAGATTTATCATTCCAATACCTCCTACAAGATATTTGAATCTACCTAAATCAAAAGATTTGGTGAGAAGGTCTGCATAATTCTTTTCAGAATCAATTTTAACAACTTGAATTAACCTTTTCTCATTACAATCCCTTATGAAATGGTGTCTGATTTCAATATGTTTTGTTTTTGAGTGTTGAACTGGGTTTTTAATGATACATATTGTACTTCTATTGTCAATATAAATAATGGTGTTAAGAAAATTGTACCCATAGTCAAGCATTTGATTTTGGATCCAAAGAACTTGCCCACAACAACTTGCACCAACAACATATTCTACTTCAGTTGTAGAGTTGGCCACCATTGTTTGTTTCTTGCATTGCCAAGAAATTAGTCTGCAACCAAGAAATTGACATCCACCACTTGTGGATTTTCTGTCTAGAGTTGCACCAGCATAGTCACTATCCGAATAAGCCACCAATTCAAAAGATGATTCCCTTGGATACCAAAGACCCAACCTAGGTTGACCCTTAAGATATCTAAAGATTCTTTTGACTGCTGTGAGATGAGAGATTTTGGGATGTATTTGAAACCTTGCACACACACATACTGAGAACATGATATCTGGTCTTGATGATGTAAGATACATCAAAGACCCAATCATAGATCTATAATTGTGCAAATCCATATCTTCTCCTTCAGCATCCTTGAGTAGCCCTTTGTCTGGATCCATTGGTGTACTTGCAACCTTAGAATCAGCAAAATTAAATTTCCTTAGGATCTCTGCTACATACTTATCTTGGCTGATAAATATGCCTTCTTTGGATTGTTTCACTTGGAGATCCAAAAAGAAAGTAAGTTCCCCCATGGAACTCATTTCAAACTTACTATGCATAAGTTTTTCAAATTCTACACACAAGTCTTGGTTTGTTGATCCAAAGATTATGTCATCAACATAAATCTGCACTAGCAAGATGTCTTTCTTTGTTCTTTTGATGAACAAAGTTGGATCAATCCTGCCTCTTTGGAATCCACTTTCTAGTAGAAAACAAGCCAATGTTTCATACCATGCCCTAGGAGCTTGGTGTAGGCCATACAAAGCCTTGGTAACTTTATAAACCTTGTCTGGATACTCTGCATCAATAAAGCCTGGAGGTTGAGATACATATACTGGTTCTTCAATTTCACCATATAAAAATGCACTCTTAACATCCATTTGATAGACAGTGAAGCTTATGAATGAAGCATAGGCCAAGAAAAGCCTAATTGCTTCAAGTCTTGCAACTGGAGCAAACACTTCTTCATAATCTACCCCTTCTTCTTGAGTATATCCTTGTGCTACCAATCTAGCTTTGTTTCTGATCACTATACCCCTTTCATCTTTCTTGTTTCTGAACACCCATTTGGTTCCAATTGCCCTATGACCTTTGGGCAAATCAACCAATATCCAAACCTTTTGAATCTTGAATTGGAGAAGCTCTTCTTGCATTGCTTCCACCCAACTTGTATCATCTAAAGCTTTGTTTATGTTTTTGGGTTCAGCCTGAGATAGAAAACATGAAAACATGCATATATTGGAAGTATCATTATTCTTTTCTTTATAAATAGAGGAGATAAACCCTTCTTCATCTGAAGACAAGACTTGAGATAAACCAACTTGAGATCTTGTTCTAACACCAGAATTTATGCTTCCAATCACATCATCAGTTGTGTGATCTTTGAGAATTCTAGTGTTGGGTGTTTTAGGAACTTCATAAGTAGATGGAAGATTGCTAATCCCCCTTTCTTCTGGTAAAGAATCATCTATTTGAACATTCAATGGCTCAGCAGTATCAATACTTGAACTAGCAGGACCATCTGGTGAACTAGCAGTACCATTGTCATTAGCACCACTTTCTTGATTCTCTTGATTCTGAGTTCCTTGATCATCTTCATTGCCTTCATTTGTTGTGTTTGAAGGTCCTTCTTGACTTGAAGATAGATCCATACTTTTCCAAATTGGCATCCAGATGTAATCTTGATCTTTAGGAGTTTCAACATTATCTTCAAAACCTGCATCATCATTAGTATTTGTACCTGTAACAGGCACATAATTCATAGATTCTGAAAGCCTATCAATATCAAACATCCAATCTGGTCCAATTCCTTTCACATTAGTTAGCTTCTCTTGAAACTCTATGTGAAGATTCTCTTCCACTAGCCTAGTGCAAGTGTTAAACACTCTATAGGCCTTACTCTGCAAGGAATACCCTATCAAATAGCCAACATCTGCTTTTCCATCAAATTTGCCTAAATGATCTTTGGTATTGAGAATAGTGACATGACAACCAAAAGGTCTCATAAAACTTAAAGATGGTGTTCTACCAAAGAAAAGTTCATAAGGTGTCTTTCTATGTGGCTTTGTCACAAGAACCCTGTTTTGTACATAACAAGCAGTACCTACTGCTTCAGCCCAAAATGAAATAGGCAACTTAGAGTCTACTAACATAGTTCTAGCAGCCTCTATAAGTGTTCTATTCTTTCTTTCTGCTACTCCATTTTGCTGAGGTGTTCTAGCTACACTAAACTCTCTTTTTATGCCTTTTTCCTTGCAAAAGTCATCCATAACTCTATTCTTGAACTCTGTCCCATTGTCACACCTGATGACTTTAACTTTCTTATCAGATTTGTTTTCTACCTCAGTGATATAGTGTAACACCCCAACCCGACAAGGGTAAAGATGTCACGCGAATGGTTTCATATCAGATCTAACAAAGCATACATTCAAAAGTAATACAAAGATTTTCAACGGTTACAAATGAAATACTGGAATTACAATGTTACAAAAGCGAATACAAATTCTAACAATGTAGTAACTTCCAATCGTCTCTAGGCCAAAATAACTATCAAGTCTTCTAAGTCCAAAAGTCTCTTCACTCATACCCATCTTCCAACTAAACCTGCCGCACATGAAAAGAAAACGTGCGGCTGAGCTTACAAAGCTCAGTGAACAGATACATAATACAAGTAAAGATAACGAAACAGAATATAGTGAAGTACTGGAAATATCATAAGGTATAATCAAAGCAAAAGAGTAATAAAGGAAATATAGGATAGTCATCTACCACGAGCCCAGAAACTCAAAGTCATAATCTCAACATCATAATCTCAAAGTCATGATCTCACAATCAGAGGGGATACCTCTCAGGCAACCAGATAATATGAGGGGTGTCCTCATGTATCAAAAGGGTGGAGTAGCTAGCTCCCAGAAATGTGAAAGGCATGTATTGCACACAGTACCAGTCACCTCAAAGTCATAAACTCAAAGTCATAGTTAAATCCACTAAACATACAAATCTAGGATTGCAACCCATACGCCCCCAAACTCAAAGTCATCTCAAAGTCATAGTAGCCATGGCAGAAAATCATAAAAGGGACGGTGTGAGAAATCACTCCCCCACACGGGAGTCATGCCAGTGGTGCATCACAGACATGGCCAGGTTACCTTCCTGGCTAGGTAACATAAAAATGGCTCGGGTATCAAACTAAGAGTCAGGTCTCAATGTCATATCAAGTGTATCTCAAGGTCATAATCAGAAAGTATATCTCAAGGTCATATCAAAAGGTTCATGTCAAAAGGTTTAAATCATAGCTCAACATCAATGCATAGGTGAAAAGACACCCTTACTAAAAGGGTAGAGTATCCGTACCTTATTCCAAAAGCAAACACAACCAGAAACGAAATAAGATGAGAAGATCAGGTCCTCTCCTTCTTCACACCTAAAGGAGTAGAAGAGAATTACAAATGGTTCTTAAGTTCATGTTTTAGTTTGCTTTTCCATTTTAGGTAGTTCAAGGTTCATAAGGTTATTATGGTAGTTTTATTCATTTAGGGTTTATTAAGTATTTATGATAAGTTGAAGGACCAATTGTGTAATTATCATAAGGTTAGGGTATAAGGTGTAATTATTGTAAAGTTACAGGTTCTTACAAGTTTAGTCCTTTAGTATTATCAAAATAACCATATAGACCCTCTAATGTCGAATATAAACACTTAACACTTTTTAAATAACAAAATACACTTTTTCAGGTTTTAATCATGTTCTGGACCTGTTTTATTTAATTTAAGAATCATAGTAGAACTCCGAAATAAAATCTACAAAAATTCACAGAGATTCCTCAGTATTCATAGTATTTATCATAACTTTTCCAGATTTTATTAATTTGTTTTGTTACGAACGAAAAATCCACTTTTACAACCTGTCCCAGAAACATGTCTGATGGAACACCCGATAAATTACCACTTCATTACCCCTTCAGAAAAATTTAAAAAAATCTAGAAAATTTCCAGATACTAATAGACATCCCAAATTTTACTCAGTTAAAAGGGAACTTTCTAATTCGACACGGTTTGGAAATTAAAATTCAAAAACTAGGACGGATTTTCCAGACTTTCCAATACGACTGAACACATGATTTTCCAAAAATCAAAAAGTAGCCTTGCAAGCCTCTAAAAATTACAAACTAAATTTCTACAGGTATCTATTTCATTAAACTACAATCTAGACTCTAGAAACATCAAAATATACGTTCATATCATCAATTCGTAGCCGGTTAAATTCGAGTAAGGTTTTACATCAGTAGCAGTTTTTATGATAACATGTGATAACTAGAGTTTTCTTAATCCCATTCATTAGTTCTTCATACCAACGACTTTGGGTGAGTCCAAAACACGTTTAGGTCATCTCATATCAGTTTATTGCACAACCAAATCGAATTAATCATCACCCCAAAACAGTAAGTCGATTCATGTTATAGATTTTAGGGTTTTCCTTGTTTCTATGATTTTATGCGACAAGTTTTTTTTTACTCTATAATTCGAATGGAACATTAATAAGTGAACAAAGATAGGGAAAAAGGGATACAATACCCTTGTAGACCACGAAAAATACGAACACAAGGGATTAAAACACCACACACAAGCTTCTTCCTCCTTCCTTTTTCTTTGGTCGATCGGCAAGAACAAAACAAAGGGACAATTATGGTTTTTGGTTAAGAAACAATTCATAGGGGTTTGAGGCTTGAAGAAACATGTTACCTTAAGATGTTTGACACAAGAATGGAACAAAAACAAGCCTTCTTTGGCCCTCTCTTTGGTTCGACAGCAGCAGGAAACAAAAGGCAGCAGAAACTTGAGTTTAGGGTTTTCTTGGGAGCCTTTTTGATGTTCGGTGTGTGTGTGAAGGAACAAAAAGGGTATGGGCTGATTAAATGGATGTTTGGTCATGCATATGGAGGGGGAAAAGGGCTTGGATCGGCCCAAGGCCCTAACAAACAATCCATGATCTTGTTGAACCATTTACCAAGTTTTTGGTTGCATAAAAAACCTTTTATTATAATCCTTAACATACAATTTCGTAAGTACTTATAATTTTCGGTTCAAGTAACATAGGTAAAGTGTTATAAATATTATTGGTAGCTCGTATAATTATCTTTTGGTGCCTCATAATCATTTCATGTCGTATTTGTTTCGTTTTCATACGTTTTGTGATTTATTTATAAGTTATGAGTTTTAATTAATTTTTCAAAGTATAAGGGCATTTTAGTCTTTTAATACGCTTTAGATTTTCGGGTTTTACAACTCTTCCCCTCTAACGAAAAATTTCGTCCTCGAAATTTGCAAAGAACCAGAAATAAGAGGATCGGAAACAAAACAGAGACACACTATGCTGAGTGCGAATCCAAAGATAACATACCAATATACGGATGATAATCGAATTCTCTAGGAAGAGATACAAACAATACGTAGGGTTTACATCGAATTGATTAGGCGAATTAAATGAGAATACATCGAATCGTAGCGACCATGAGGTGGTGCAAAAGTAACTCTTCAGCTTTTCAAATAGTCTCGGCTTCAAAGGAGTCTCCCAAAGGTGTTCTCATAAACAAACGGGTCTTGTTATTCTCATAATCCAAACTCTCATATCTTAACTCATAGCAGATCAAAATGAACAGACTTTACGAATGCGGAACGTATACATAGCAGAACAGAGGCATATTCTCATATGATAACAGATCGAATCCATACGAACAGAAAGCATATCGTTAGATATCATCAAATGGCAGAAGGCCCAATAATAGAATCTAAGATCATTTTTGGAAGTGCAGAGATCAGCAAAACGCTCGTCGAGGATCCAAACGCATCCGGTCGAATATCAAGGACGGCAGATCAAATGGATAGTTAGAGTGAATCCAAAGTCCCACTAAACGTGGATGATCTCAAACTGATATCAGAAGTTCTAAGGTTCTAAGGCACTTCTCGAAATATCCTATGCCCACAACAAGTGCACGTTATATGATGTAAGTATTATCACGTTGATCAGGCGTCATAATACTAGCATCATACAAATATGCCCCCATGATGGTCATACTTTATCTCAAGTCGTGAACAACACAACTTATCTAAATCCACCTAGTCCACCTACAGTCTCAGGGTCACCAAAGTCAAACATCATAACTAAGAATACGAAATTTACTCGAGAGTAACGGAAATCCGAAGATGTCCATCAGAATTCAGGTACGTCATTAATAGTGCCAAGACTTCATAACTTACCGAAATCAATTCAGCCAAAATAAGTGGTTACTCCAACATCCGTCGGTTCATAAATATCAAAATTTCTTCCATAGGTCGTCAAAATTCTCATGCAACTCGTTATTCAACAAACGCAGAATGAATCGAAGAACGGAATTACTACCAGAGAACCAAATCACTCGAAGGACCTCATTATCAGGTAACGGAATTTAAGTAGGTTGAGAAGAAACGAATACGTCGTCGATAGCTTCATCCTTCACAGAATCATCTCGCCTAAACACAATTGTCCGCTTCAAAATTCGTCCATTCACATACAAAATTTTAAAATTTCTTCCAAGTTGGAGTAGTTTTACGCTTGTCCATCTTCTCTCATGGTGAAAAGGAATCACAAACTTGAGTCTGGTTCCTCAAGCCTTTTGCAACTCTTCTTGGTATTGTGGCGTCGCAACGGTAGTCTCTGACACGATCACTGTGCATCCCTCCATCCGCAAGCCTGCTTCAGCTATCAATTCATCTTAGTACAACTAAAATGAATAGAGAAACAAGATTGCGTTTCTTCGACAGGTCTTCTAACACCGCTCCAGGTTTTGAGGTAAACACCGCCGTCGTCGACTCCAGATTATGTGTTGAATGGTTCGTCTCCTACGGTCTGGTTGTCTTGATGCCCGAACTGTAATCTACACGGGTTGCATAATATATGATCGAGTATTATCCCAGCTCCTCTCTTCTTCCTATATGCTTCATCCCTGGTAATGCTCGTCGCCACCGTCTTCTACTACTCTTCCACCAAGTTTCTCACTCAGATAACTTTCTTCGATCTCGGTTCTTCCTGTGGAAAACTCTGTCTTCACAATATACAGGGTGGTGTCGTCTACAATGGTTTCTGAATGTTAATCAAATTCCTCTTCCAGAACAAGTTGTCGTCTCATCAATAATCTCTATGTTCTTCTTTCGTTTTCTGAACATAACACAATGTCATACTATGACAATTTGTCCAAAATACGCAAGGACACGACCATTCTAGCCAATACCATTGGCATCATTCAAACTCCTAAGGTTATAACGAGTGCAAGGACAGTCTCTGAAATCATTTAGGGAAAACTTTCACATACACTTCATGCCGCCTTCCTTCTTCTTCAAAAATAAAACTGAACTACTTCACAGAGGTTACTCTCGGTTAGTTAAACCCCTTCTTAGAAGTTTTTGTGGTTGCTGCTTCAGCCCTTTAAATCTAAAATGATGAAATCAGATACGAAGTTTCAAAAGAAAGACCGAATCAATTATTGATACTCGGAAACGGATAATGATTACTGATAGTGGTGCGGTTAAGTTTACAATAGTCGATACGTCGACACATACTTCTTTCTTTCTCCTTCATAAACTAACAAGAGCATCCAAGAGAATCGTTGAAGTGAACAAAATCATATTACATCAAAAATACCGGAAAATCTTCGTACAACGGAATATTTCTAATGGCGGAACTTTCCAAGGGTGGATAAAATGGTTGTCGGGAGAACTCGATAATCATATGAGTCAAGGGTTGGTGTTTCCATATAGGCAAAATTTTAGCAGATTCAGGCGTAGAGATTTCATCATAACGAAAATAGGGTGAAGCTGATTGGCAAGATCACATTTCAGATACGGTAGTCTATGGCAGCTTCACAAATAGTCACCCAATTCATAACCAAAAGGCCATACAATAAAACATATCAAGGTCCAAAGATTCATAGAACGAATACAGTCATCAAATCAGACGGATAGTTCATATTTCGAAGTTCAACACGTGTTTCAATAAAGTGTTGAGATGGATAAACGAACAGTTCAAAGTGTAGGAATTGTCCGGCTTCTTAGCATAAGCAGTATGTAGGGCGTGTATTATCAGTAGTACGAACATCGTATATTTGTCAAAAGTGAGATGTACAGAATATCCGTTATTAGCATCATTATGCTCAGTTAACTAACCCATATAGAGATAACATAACATCATATCCTTCCAAAGGAGATGGTTGGCAGTACCAGGTTCGTCATTCAAAGGAAGGGAACATAACTTCCTATATCCATGGTTAATAATTACTGGAATTCTCATAGGAGTGGTAATGGATCTATGCAAAGTTAAGTAGTATCGGATGATACATTTACATTCAGCATAAGCACAAAATGTGTCGAACACATTATGGTTGAATGGATTACGACATGGTCGGAAAGGTGTCAAACAGCTTGTCAAACAAATCGGAGGTGGATGTCAAAATCTGAAAATGAAACTTAAATGGTGTAAGGTATCCAGGTGGGGTTTCCGAGGTATTCCAAACTTGCTTGGTTTCTAAGCTTTAAGTTGCAAAACTTCTAAAGGCAGAGGCACGAATCAGAGTGATGCGGAAGCAAATGATACTCACATATATGTCTTAGTCTACCCATTCCTCACTGGTCAATTTTAGGTTCCTATAGGGAGATCCTAAAGCAAATCTTACAGGTTATCTTATGAGCGCTTACCGGGAAACTTAGTGGTCCTAACTTACACAGGCCAAGGGTAAATGTATTACGAATCGCAACCTGTCTCTCTGATACCATAATTGTAACACCCCAACCCGACAAGGGTAAAGATGTCACGCGAATGGTTTCATATCAGATCTAACAAAGCATACATTCAAAAGTAATACAAAGATTTTCAATGGTTACAAATGAAATACTGGAATTACAATGTTACAAAAGCAAATACAAATTCTAACAATGTAGTAACTTCCAATCGTCTCTAGGCCAAAATAACTATCAAGTCTTCTAAGTCCAAAAGTCTCTTCACTCATACCCATCTTCCAACTAAACCTGCCGCACACGAAAAGAAAACGTGCGGCTGAGCTTACAAAGCTCAGTGAACAGATACATAATACAAGTAAAGATAACGAAACAGAATATAGTGAAGTACTGGAAATATCATAAGGTATAATCAAAGCAAAAGAGTAATAAAGGAAATATAGGATAGTCATCTACCACGAGCCCAGAAACTCAAAGTCATAATCTTAACATCATAATCTCAAAGTCATGATCTCACAATCAGAGGGGATACCTCTCAGGCAACCAGATAATATGAGGGGTGTCCTCATGTATCAAAAGGGTGGAGTAGCTAGCTCCCAGAAATGTGAAAGGCATGTATTGCACACAGTACCAGTCACCTCAAAGTCATAAACTCAAAGTCATAGTTAAATCCACTAAACATACAAATCTAGGATTGCAACCCATACGCCCCCAAACTCAAAGTCATCTCAAAGTCATAGTAGCCATGGCAGAAAATCATAAAAGGGACGGTGTGAGAAATCACTCCCCCACACGGGAGTCATGCCAGTGGTGCATCACAGACATGGCCAGGTTACCTTCCTGGCTAGGTAACATAAAAATGGCTCGGGTATCAAACTAAGAGTCAGGTCTCAATGTCATATCAAGTGTATCTCAAGGTCATAATCAGAAGGTATATCTCAAGGTCATATCAAAAGGTTCATGTCAAAAGGATCATGGAAAAGGTTTAAATCATAGCTCAACATCAATGCATAGGTGAAAAGACACCCTTACTAAAAAGGGTAGAGTATCCGTACCTTATTCCAAAAGCAAACACAACCAGAAACGAAATAAGATGAGAAGATTAGGTCCTCTCCTTCTTCACACCTAAAGGAGTAGAAGAGAATTACAAATGGTTCTTAAGTTCATGTTTTAGTTTGCTTTTCCATTTTAGGTAGTTCAAGGTTCATAAGGTTATTATGGTAGTTTTATTCATTTAGGGTTTATTAAGTATTTATGATAAGTTGAAGGACCAATTGTGTAATTATCATAAGGTTAGGGTATAAGGTGTAATTATTGTAAAGTTACAGGTTCTTACAAGTTTAGTCCTTTAGTATTATCAAAATAACCATATAGACCCTCTAATGTTGAATATAAACACTTAACACTTTTTAAATAACAAAATACACTTTTTCATGTTTTAATCATGTTCTGGACCTGTTTTATTTAATTTAAGAATCATAGTAGAACTCCGAAATAAAATCTACAAAAATTCACAGAGATTCCTCAGTATTCTTAGTATTTATCATAAGTTTTTCAGATTTTATTAATTTGTTTTGTTATGAACGAAAAATCCACTTTTACAACCTGTCCCAGAAACATGTCTGATGGAACACCCGATAAATTACCACTTCATTACCCCTTCATAAAAATTTAAAAAAATCTAGAAAATTTCCAGATACTAATAGACATCCCAAAGTTTACCCAGTTAAAAGGGCTCTTTCTAATTCGACACGGTTTGGAAAATAAAATTCAAAAACTAGGACGGATTTTCCAGACTTTCCAATACGACTGAACACATGATTTTCCAAAAATCAAAAAGTAGCCTTGCAAGCCTCTAAAAATTACAAACTAAATTTCTCCAGGTATCTATTTCATTAAACTACAATCTAGACTCTAGAAACATCAAAATATACGTTCATATCATCAATTCGTAGCCGGTTAAAGTCGAGTAAGGTTTTACATCAGTAGCAGTTTTTATGTTAA
Organism: Artemisia tridentata subsp. tridentata; assembly: GCA_021014915.2. NCBI lineage: Eukaryota > Viridiplantae > Streptophyta > Magnoliopsida > Asterales > Asteraceae > Artemisia > Artemisia tridentata. The sequence goes on from CP139505.1 coordinate 155,013,621, forward strand.
CATGTGATAACTAGAGTTTTCTTAATCCCATTCATTAGTTCTTCATACCAACGACTTTGGGTGAGTCCAAAACACGTTTAGGTCATCTCATATCAGTTTATTGCACAACCAAATCGAATTAATCATCACCCCAAAACAGTAAGTCGATTCATGTTATAGATTTTAGGGTTTTCCTTGTTTCTATGATTTTATGCGACAAGTTTTTACTCTATAATTCGAATGGAACATTAATAAGTGAACAAAGATAAGGAAAAAGGGATACAATACCCTTGTAGACCACGAAAAACACGAACACAAGGGATTAAAACACCACACACAAGCTTCTTCCTCCTTCCTTTTTCTTTGGTCGATCGGCAAGAACAAAACAAAGGGACAATTAGGGTTTTTGGTTAAGAAACAATTCATAGGGGTTTGAGGCTTGAAGAAACATGTTACCTTAAGATGTTTGACACAAGAATGGAACAAAAACAAGCCTTCTTTGGCCCTCTCTTTGGTTCGACAGCAGCAGGAAACAAAAGGCAGCAGAAACTTGAGTTTAGGGTTTTCTTGGGAGCCTTTTTGATGTTCGGTGTGTGTGTGAAGGAACAAAAAGGGTATGGGCTGATTAAATGGATGTTTGGTCGTGCATATGGAGGGGGAAAAGGGCTTGGATCGGCCCAAGGCCCTAACAAACAATCCATGATCTTGTTGAACCATTTACCAAGTTTTTGTTGCGTAAAAACCTTTTATTATAACCCTTAACATACAATTTCGTAAGTACTTATAATTTTCGGTTCAAGTAACATAGGTAAAGTGTTATAAATATTATTGGTAGCTCGTATAATTATCTTTTGGTGCCTCATAATCATTTCATGTCGTATTTGTTTCGTTTTCATACGTTTTGTGATTTATTTATAAGTTATATGAGTTTTAATTAATTTTTCAAAGTATAAGGGCATTTTAGTCTTTTAATACGCTTTAGATTTTTGGGTTTTACATCAGTGATATAAGTTTTAAGTATCTCACTAGTTTCATGTTTAGATCTTAAAAAGAAAACCCATGAAAATCTGCTATAGTCATCAGTAACAACCAGACAATATCTTTTACCATTCAAGCTGCACACATTAGTAGGACCAAAGAGATCCATATGAAGCATATGTAAAGCCTGAGAAATAGAGTTTTTGGTCTTGGGCTTACAAGAAGCTCTATGTTGTTTGCCTTTAAGACAATCAACACAGGATTGGTCGTTTTGGAAAATCTTTTTGGGTAAACCTCTTACTAAATCATATTTTGCAATAGTGTTGATTGTTTTAAAGTTTACATGACCAAGCCTTCTATGCCAAAGCATAGATTCATCCAATGAGGCTTTTGCTACCAAACAAGTTAGACTCTCCTTAGGATCAATGTTCTTTAAATTGACACTGTACATATTGTTCCTTTTTGGAATTTTAAGAAGGATCTGACTCTCATCAGGCATCTTAAAATCAGAAGAAAGAACCATACATTCATTGTCAGTAAATAGAACATTGTTCTTTTTGTCACACATTTGTGAGACACTAAGAAGATTAAACTGAAGTTCTTTCACAAAATACACATTTTCAAAATCTAGTTTACTGGTTTTGATAGTACCTTTACCAGTGATCTTTCCTTTTATTCCTCCCCCAAAGGTAACATATCCTCCATCAAATGTTTTGAAGTCTGAGAGGAATGACATGTTGCCTGTCATGTGCCTTGAACATCCACTATCTACATATCCTTGATCTTCAATATCAGATGAATGTTCCTGCACATGAATAAACATATTAGTTTCCTTGGGGTACCCAAGCCATGACAGACTTGGGTTTGCCTCTTGCATCAATGAAGTCAAACCTTTTCAGGATTGTTGATGCACCTTTTGATTGGATTGGTTTCCAAATCCAACATGCTGAGGACTTAACAGCACTTTCCCTTTTAATCCATTGTGTGGTCTTTGGTCTATCAGTACCAATTTTGGCAATACCAATTTTGGCAGTACCATTTGGTCTAGCAGGACCTTTTGGTCTAGCAGGACCTTTGGTTTTTGGTTTCCAAATTTGTGTTTTGACCACATATTTCTTTTGAATAGGACTATTCACAACTTTTGGTACACATTTGAAAGTGTTTCTTGTACCCTTATCAGTTGGTTTTGCAATAACAGGCTTATTTTGTCTAACAGTATGTTTAACATTTGTGGTGTTAGACTTAACAAAACTTTTTCTGGGGTGAGTAAGATTTGTTTTAGACTTTGATTTACTCCCAGAAACCCATTTATTACAATAAGCATGAAGATGATTAAAGCTACCACAATAATAACAAGCCTTATTGAACATAACAAAGTCATCACCTAGTTGTTGTGACTTAAGGTTGTTCCAATTTCTTTGACTTCCTCTAGGTTTGTTATTACATTTTTCACAACTTTCAACTGTTTTCAAAACAGTTTTAGCCTTAGCCTTAACTTCTACTCTTTTAGGACTGGTTGGTCCTACTTTGATTCCTTTGATAGGAATAGTCTCATCTTCATCATCATCAAATACCCAATCTTCAATAATTAGGACATCTGGTCTCTTATTAGTGAGCACCTTGGAGAGTGAGGCATTCTTAGCACTCTCAGAAGGTTCACTTATCTCTACAGGTTTAGCTAATGGTTTGCTAATGATTTCATGTAAACCTGATGCTGCAAGATCACTACCTTGGGGACAAGGAATTCCTCTATAAGGAGGTGGACATTCATTGTATCCTATCCCTGATTTTATTCTTTTATTCAACTGATTTTCAACTATGCTTCTTGTGCATTCAGAAGCAATTTCCAATTTAGTAACAGTCAGTTGAATATTATCTCTAGCCAATGTCACTTTAGTACACTCAGTCCTTAACATTTCTATTTCTGAATCTTTCAAAAATATTTGTCTATTATGAGCAGTTTTTGCATTAGAAAAGGTGAGTTCATTTTCTCTATAGTGAATGATTTGTTTTTCTAGTTTGGCCATTCCACACTTATGATCAAATAATGTTTGATGGGTTTTTCTGAGTTCTAATGTTTGTTCATCAAAAGATTTTCTTATAAATTCTAATTCCTTAAGAAATTCACAATTATTGGAACATTTGATAGTTTGTACCTCAGGAGTGGAGAATGCCATTAAAGCCAATTCATCAGAAGTTGACTCATCTTCACCCATGAAACTCCAATCAAAACCCATGCCATCAATAGCAACCATTGCTTTTGGCTCAGTAACTTCAACAACCTTACTCTTGCTTTGAAAGCTTCCTTTCTTCTCAAAGCTTCCTTTATTCCTGTTGTCAAACCCTCTACCCTTGTCATCCTGCTTCTTAGGTCTTCTACACTCTCTAGAGTAGTGACCCTTCATGTGGCAGTTGTAACACTCCACCTTTGACTTATCATAGCCAGCAGGCTCATTTCCATTTATCATTATCTTCTTGCCAGTCCTCATCAACAACTTCTTGGCTCTAATTCTTAAAAGTGAAAGTTGCCACTTTATGTCCATCTCTTCAAGATCATCAGGATGAATCTCTTAAAGATCTTCAAATGATAATACAGACCCATTGTGTTGAGATGTAAGAAAAGCACACCCAATTGTTTCATCTAAAATGGATTTGGTACTACTCGAAGTACTAGTAGTACCAAAGGTTGTGTTGGCAGTACCTTCTTCTCTGCCACCTTTTTCTTCATTATCAACCTTTGAGATGCTTGGTGATGAAACAAATGCCATATTTCCTGAGCTTGACCCAGTAGTCTTCTTTACTTCATGCTCTACTATTTTAAAATTATTGTAGAGATCATTAAGACTCATCTGGTCAATATCTGGCTTGTTTTTCCAGACAATGACATGCATGGACCATTCTGAAGGTAAACTCCTAAGAAATTTAGAGTTGAGGTCTTCTTGAGTTATCATCACTTCATGGATGGCTAACTGGCTTGAAAGCTTCTGAAGTCTATTGAACATACTGTCCAAAGACTCATTGGTTGTGGCTGTGAAGTTCTCAAATTGTTGTTTGAGAAGGGTTTTCTGTGTTTTCTTGGTAGCATCATTACCACCAAATCTAGCCACAATAGCTTCAAAAAGGGTTTTGGCATCTTTGTATTTGTTAAAGATCAAAAGCTGGTCATTTGGAATAGTCATCAGTAACATACTCCTTGCTTTTAGATCATTTCTCTTCTGAACTTTTTCATCTGCATTTGATGGTTGGTCTTGTATTTGTGTTACAAGAGCATCATTTACTGTTGTAGTGGTGATTGAGGGTTTAAATGAGTTGCCTTGTTCAATGATCTCCCAAAGTGCATAGTCCTGCACTTGAAAGTATTGTTCTACCCTTAGTCGCCACATTTCAAACTCATTTTGCTTAAGTAATGGAAGTTTAGCTGCAACATTTGTTTGAATATGTTCAACATCCATTGTTCTTTTAAATTAGTAAATATCAAGCCTAGCTCTGATACCACTTGTGGAAAGGTGTTTGTTTGTTGAGATATTTATGTATTGAATGTGTTTAGCATGCGGAATCTACTACAACACACTTAAAAGAACACAAGGTGGTGAGTTTAAGTAAACGTGAGTATGCAATGAACAAAGAACACAACTTTGGTTAACACAAAATGATTCAATATTATTGATGAAATAATACGGATGATCTAAATATCACCGGGATTACAAAGTAATCTTGAATCTAAGATTGTAAAAGGATTTGTGAATTGAGTAACTAAGTTACTTGAGAGTTTGTTCTGGTTTTGGTTAATGGTTGAAGAGATGCATGCATGAAGTGTGACTAAGGTATCCTTTTATAAGATAAGGACACCTTATTACAAGTTGTCAAGTGGTTCGAATATAATACTATACTTTGACTATATTAGCGCATACAATTAAATACAACTACCAATGTACAACTCTGATATATTCTTCTGTACTCCACAGAAGACTAAACTACTTCTACATAACGTATAACAATGTACAAAGACTAATAATTCAACTAAATATCTATTACAAAATATCTAATCGACTTGACATAAGCTTGGCAGGCTCTTCATCAACTAGCAGTACCTTCTACCCAGAAGGTACTGGTAGAACATCTTCATACACTTCAAAATCAACTAGCAGGCTCTTTAACATCTTTGGCAGGCTCTTTGACTTGAACATTTTATTCCCAACAGTATGTTGAAGAAATCTGAAGTCAACATCTCTTAAACTTTCACCACCAAAGCTTTCGAGGCTCCTGAATAATCGTCTGAACTTGAGCCTTCTCAATTGTAAAGCTTTGATAGCTTCCCCCTAAACCGACAATCTTTCTTTTGAGCAGATTCAAAGCTCTCTTTCAAGCTTACGAAAGGTAAGTGTACAGCGGAAACCGTAGCAAACCACATCAAAAATTGCTGCTCCTTTTAAGAATAACCATCGTGATTCTCCGGTCGGGGGACCATCAAATAAATCAGCATCGAATCATCTCACGCTTGAATGATACTTCTCACATTTCTTCCCGCTGAAGTCTGAAGCAACGCATACCAACAGTATCCAGAGACCACTTCCCCTAAGTAATTGAAGAGATGCAGCCAGTCTCGATATATGAAGCCCAAAGACCCGAAGTACATACTCAATCCCATTAATGAAGTCGAAAAAGCATCATCAAGATCAATTAAGACCTTAAAATCCCCTTATCTCCTTTCAGGAAATTGCAGATGAGAATTGTTACACCAAATTCAGCTAAGTCCCCTAAATTGCAGATGAGAATTGTTACACCAAATTCAGCTAAGTCCCGAGTGTAAGCAATTTATCCCATATGTAGTCGACATGATAACACCAAGACAGTACCACAACATCAACTGAGTACCGGATGTACACATTTCCTTCAGTAGGATACCGACTAACCATAGGAACCATCATACAATTGTGTACCTCTTTTATCATCAGAAGCTGACATTCTCTTCCCACACGTAGTTGGAATGATACACCAGAAGGAACGAGTTAGAACACTGATTTTCTCTGCGGATATGACATTTTTCTTCCTGGAATAATCTTCAATTGAGAAGAAGTATAAAGCTCATCATGTGTACTCATTGTGCATTCAGATGTATGTCTCCTTCCCCCTTGCTGGTTTTGATACCTCATAATCAGCAACACATTTTACGAACATATTCTTGAAATCTTGTGAGAAGAACAAATTAGGCTCAAGTAGATCAAGTGAGAATTAACCGCTGCTGAAACCGTCTCTGACTATCTTTATCAACCCTTAAGTAGGCTAATTGAAGTGATAACTGATGGAGCAAACCCGATATACCAAACTTGAACCTGAAGATAGAATTCCCCATTCTTGTGACTTACGCTTGCACTAATGTTGGAAGAACGGTGTAGAGAATTAGTGCTCCAAGCAAATCTCTAAGTACTCAATACCCAACCAAGGTATGAGACATTAACACCTCTTACGATTATCCACAACGTCATCGGCGTGTGACACTGAGTACTACATCGTAACTCCTTTAAGTGATAGTTACCCCGACTGCTGGTAACTAGATAACCTAAGTCTTCAACTTAAATCTTAAGCACGAGCAAGTTATCATTGAAGGTCATGCATCCAACCAACCCCGACTTCAAGATAGAGTAAGATCACGCCTTTGAGAAAGTCAACTTCAACCCCAAATAAGCATATGAGGTTGATCCACTGTTCACACTTCTCCCCCTCAAAAATTGCATTCGAAATTGCATCTGATGGAAGTAGATCCACTTGATGTCTGAATGCGCATGGAGCAAGTATGAAGCCTTTAGATAAGAGTAGTCAGAAACAAGAATATTCGTATGACCATTTCTCAACTCTCAATCACCATGTAGTTTATTCACCCTTCTCCCCCTCAAAAATTGCATATGACGACCAACTGCCATTTTTGATAGACCAGGTGAATAAGAATATACTCCAATGTACGTTTATCCCCTTGATGACTGAATGAGCATGAGAAGAGCATGAAGCTTGATGAGAATGGTCATAAATAAGAAGATTCCTCTTCTTCCGAAGATAAAGCGCACTCAAGCGTACGCCTTTCTTTTCTTTGATGAACGAGGCCTGAAGAGATGTCAGCAGACGTCATTGTCGATGAGGAACGAGGCCTGAACTGATGTGTACAGACGTCATTGTCGTTGATGTTCATCAAGCTTGAATTGTTTGAACCCCTACATCATGAGATATCACTCTTTTCGGCACCCAAACTCTGAGTCTTTCCTTAATACAAGGCCTGAACGATGTACCTGCACTTAAGTAAAGACTTCCTGCATTGACATTAAGAGTTTGTTTGCATTTATATGGGTTAGTGATATCAGCATTTAGACCATTTGGGGTTTCACTGTCAACCTTGGTTTCGCACTTAGTGAACATCTTTCGAATAGGTATCCATCTAAGACCAACAATCTTAAAAGTTCTACCCGTCGGTATCCACCTAAGGCAAGATCTAGGAGTGTTTGGTTTCTCATGCACAGTGAAAGACTTGTTTAGAGAAGACCTTTGTTCTGCATCAATCTGCCTATCAGGTTTCTTAATACCCCTCTTTGGTTCTACGGGTTTGTTGTTGTTTCTAGTCTTAGAGGTTTGAACCTTAGCACGAGCATTCAGTTCCTTCAGGAATTTTGTTATACAAACATCATGGGTTGCATTAAAAACACATTTCTGACACGTCGAGCAAATAAAGTGTTTGGAATCAGAAAAAGATCTTGGGTTCTTAGAGTGGTCGGCTACGAGAATTGCCTTAATTGGCACGCAACTACTCTTAGAAACAGGCAAATTCCTAGTCTTTTCATGTGTGTTTTTCTTAGCGTCCACTAGGTTTTGATTCAGAACAATGTCTTTAAGTCTAACATGTTCCTTTGGTGTCACAAGTGGCACACGTGTTGAACTAATCCTAGAAGAACTAGATGCACTCATGTGATGTGGTTTAGCAACAGCATATTCCTTTTCACTAGGTCTAGACTGTGAAGTAACTGGTTTTGACAAAACTTTTTCCGCATCAACTTGGGAGGCAAACCGTGTTTTTGAAAACTTTGGTCGTTCAGATTTAAACGCAGTCAGTTGTCTAACAACTGATTGGTTCCAAAGTGGTGGTTTTCCCAAGATTGATGGTTTTGCAAACTTAGTGTTCACACCATTTTCATTCAATTTTCTCAATTCGTTTTTCAACGATGCAATCGCAAAACCCTTTTCCTGAAGTTGAGCCTTGAATTCATCATTTTTGGCAATCAAAGAGGTAGTTTGTTCTACATTCTTAGTTTTCGTTTCTTTGATTGTCTCACACAGTTCTTTGCAATGAATTTTCAAAGACTCATTTTCCTTAAACAATTCAGTCACTTTACGATCTAATTCTGCATTATTTGTTGCAATAACATCATTGTCATGTTTAGTCTTAACTTCATTGCATATGTCACGCATCTCAGCCAATCTGTTTTTCAGGTTTTTGATCGTTAAGTTTTTGGCTTCTAGCTGAGCTTTCAAATCATTTATCATAAAAAATTCACGGAATTCAGGAAATTCTGGGTTTTTACATGGTAGTTTATTTTGAAGACTTTCTTTCTTTTGTTGCATTGAGATTTCAAGATCAATACAATGTTTTTCAAGCTGTAAAAATCTTTTTGAAAGTTCATTATAAACATCCTTTTCAACCATATCATTTGATTTGAAAAACTCAGCCGTAGGCCAAGCACTTGACGCATCATCATGTTCAGCATCCTGATCAATCTCTCCCCCCTTATGACTCATATTTGATGAATCAGAGGTGATATTGCTATCAGTCTTTTCCATCAGATATGTGTCATAAGTAGGTCTAAATTGATCAGTATGTTGTTGTTCATTAGAAAGAGCATTATCTTGATAAAACTGATGTACCATGGCAGACTGTGCTTGGTGATTTTCAGATACGTAGGCTGCATTCTCACATATTGTGGAATTACCTCCTGTGCTGTCACCATCATCAAACTTGTCTGATCTTGTTCCATTCCCAATTTGTTTAGCCCTTTCATCAATGAACCCATTAACATTACTCATCAATTGTAGCAATGTTGTTCTGAACATGGCAACCTCAATTCCAGTGTAGTTAGTAAAACACCCTTTTGTCATTTGACTGTCATAATCATAGTCCACAGTGTATTGCGAATCCATGAACGCCTGGAGTTGGTTGTTGATCACACTGAAAGCGGCTCTGGATCTGGCTTCAGAAAATTCTTCTTTGTCAAGCTGTTGTTCAAGTTGATCCAAATATAGAGTCATTTTGACTGTGAAAACATGAACATCTTGACCAAAGAGTGTTGTGAAAGCCCGTGAGTAACCCATTACGTATTCAGGTTTTTCAAACAGAACCTTGAGATGTGAATGAAGTAGACGAAAACATTCAATGCGACTTTTCTTTGCATTAAGCACCATAAGTGACTGATGAAACTCTTTCTCTTGTGAATTCGGGCACGAAGATTCCACAGTAGTATTATCAGAATCACCCACGTTTATTTGTTGTACAGAACTGGAAATCTTTTGTTTATCATATGTGTCGTACAACTTGAGTACCTCAGATATGAATGAATCTGAAGTAGTAGTCATGACGTAAACGTGCACGGGATTTTACAATTCTATGATTTAAACCGAGAAATAGATTCTTTCGCGGGATTTTACAAAAATCAAGAATAGACCGTGAAATGATAATGATAACGTGATTGTGTGTTGAGGGTGATGATTGGTTGTTAGACTTGGTGAACTGTTGTTTGATTTTGGTTGAAAGGGTTTAAGTGAATCTAAATAACCACCGTGGTTATATCCAATAAACTCGAGAATATCTAATAACTAGCACGGTAGTTATATCCAACAAACCCGAAAAATTTCACCCAAGATTAAAAAATACTCTCGGATAATTGAAGCTCAATCGAAATTGTTGACCAAAATTATACCACGAATATTAATGAAAAATTTGTCCTTGTGAAAGCAATATTCATCCTTCTATTTACCACAAGATGTCATGTATATGTGCAAGACAAGAAAGCCCAGTGATATATTTTGGAAGCCCAATGTACACCAATTATACGGCCCAATGAATTATCCGGTTAAGGCCCGATCCTACACCAATTAATCCTAATCCTTCGGTGTATAAGAAATACCCTAACCACTCTTATCTATTCACAACTAACCCTAATCACCAAATAAATCCGCCCCCTTCACTCTACACAACCATCAATAATCAGTCACCAACTAACTCAAACCCTAATCAATCCCTTTTATCAACAGATCCAGTCAATCACTCGATGCTCCTTCTTATATATCAATTTTCACGTTTAATCAAGGCACAAATGTTATAACTTATAAGCACAGCCGAACACCACTTTTTCTTGTTTCAGTTTTGAAGAACACACAAAACACTCATGGCTTCAAGATCTTATGAATGGCCTCGGGTAAGGTTCTTGTTGTTTTCAGTTTATGTCAAACAGAAAATAACAGAGATTCTTTCTTTTTCTTTGTAAATCAGTGATGAAATGGAGGTGAGGTCGAGTAGGTTTTTTGTTGTCGAGTGGGGAAGATGTAGGTTAGATGATGTAGTTGTAATTTGTTAGCAGAGATTGTGAGACAATTCGAATAAAAGAGAGATTGGTTGTTGATGTTAGATTAACCCAATTCGAGATGTTGTAAGATTTTGTTGTTGAAACCTCGAATGGGTTTGTTGTTGTAATATGGTTTGTAGTGAATGAAGAGTAAAAATGAATTTGTTATGTTGATTTGGATTTTCTTAGTACTGCTTTTCTTCTTCTTTTACGTTGAATTTTTTTTAGTTTAGGATTGAGATTAGTTGTTGATTGTTGGGTTGTTGATTATATGCTGAGATAGTCTATCTTTAAAGATACAAATCGCAACACATAAAGTGCAGACAAATCACTGGAACACAAGTCGCTAGACCAGACAAATCGCTAGAACACAAATCGCTGCTTCCACAAACCGACAAGTCTGACAAGTCGCTAATCACTAAGGACAAACCGGTCGCTTTCTATCGTTTTGTCGTTTTTTGCCAAATCCGGTAATGGGCCAAATCGCAACTTCGAGAAACCACAAATCGCTACTTTCACTTACCCAACAATACACAAATCGCTACTCTTTGTGGACCACAAGTCCCTTTCACAGAATACTGTCTTTTTCCCTTATTACAGCTACACTCCAAACACCAGTCCCAATATGAATCAAAACGCTACTATGAACATGTACAACCAACAAATCCTTAAACCGAAATCACAACAAACAATAACAAAGAGAAATAATATGTAACAATAATGTCAAGCAAACCGAATCCTTTAAAACAAGCAGATCACATGCTTAAAATTAACCAAATCCATAACACATGAATATTTTCCAACAAATGGGCTGATGTGGAACAAATGAGCACAAAATAAAGGCAGCAACCCAAATTCTTAAACAATAAATCCCAAATTCTTAAACAATAAAGGCAGCAACCCCAATAAAGGCACAAAATAAAGAGTGGTACGAGCAAAACAGATTGAGGAAAAATGGTTCAAACCAACAGTTAAACGACAATCTTTCGTGGACCAACAGTTAAATGACAACCTTTAGTGAAATGGAAAATGTGAACGAGCCAAAGAAAAATGAACGAACCAAACAAAATGAAATAGTAGAAAATAGAGACCACAACTCCAAGTATACACAATCAATCGAACCTAACCATGGCTCTGATACCAATTGTGATATTTGTATACTTGGATTAGATGATGAGATGTTAGATGAATTTAGAGATAGAAAGAGATGAGAATGTGGGAGTTCTAGAGAGAGAGAGTGGAGAGAAAAATGTGTAGATTAGATTGAGAGAATGAGAAGCTCCAACCCTCTCCCTAGTGGAGAGGGGTATTTATAGTTACAACATATGGTGCCCCGAGTGGGCTGTAGAGTGAGCTGACAGAGGGTAAAGACCCGACCCACTCCACAAATACTACTTTAACTAAACTAATAATAATAATACTAAACTAATATTAATAAGCCTACGAGCTAACTGAATGCTAAATAGATACTCGGGGTGATCGAACCTTCATCTGAATATTTATATTCCTAACATGTTGCATATGGATCTTTTTGGGCCAACTTATGTGAAAAGTTTGAATAAGAAAATGTATTGCCTAGTTGTCACTGATGACTTCAGTAGGTTTACTTGGGTTTTCTTCTTAGGAACTAAGGATGAGACATTTAGCATTCTTAAGGCTTTCATAACAAGAGTAGAAAACCTAGTTAATCACAAAGTTAAGATAATCAGATGTGACAATGGAACTGAATTTAAGAATAATGTGATGAATCAGTTCTGTGTTGAAAAAGGTATCTTAAGACAGTTTAGTGTGGCTAGAACTCCTCAGCAAAATGGTGTTGCTGAGAGGAGGAATAGGACATTAATTGAGGCAGCTAGGACAATGTTGTCAGAGTCAAAATTACCCACTACTTTTTGGGCTGAAGCAGTCAACACTGCTTGTTTTGTGCAAAATAGGAGTAAGGTAGTGAAGCCTCATAACAAGACCCCTTATGAATTATTTCATGGTAGGAAACCTATGATAGATTTCTTGAAACCATTTGGGTGTCCTGTTACTATCTTAAATACAATTGATAATCTAGGCAAATTTGATGAGAAAGCAGACAAAGGTTTCTTTGTTGGATACTCCACTAATAGTAAGGCTTTTAGGGTATTCAATCAAAGGACTAGGCATGTGGAAGAAAACTTACATGTTAGGTTTAGTGAAACCGCACCTAGTGTAGCTGGAAGTGGACATGAATGGCTGTTTGACATAGATTCATTAACCAAAAGTATGAATTATGTGCCAGTAAATGCAGGTATAACTAACATGTCTGCAGGAACACAAGACAATTCTAATGCAGGTACACAAGCCAAGGCAAATGAATCTGCATAGGAATTTGTCATTCTTGAGAAGTGGAAGCTTGATCAACTTTTCACACCCAAAGAGAAGGAGGGCAAGAGTTCACAAGGTGATGCTGTTCAAAAGGATGTAGAAGGTGGAGCTAAACCTTCTAATGTTGATAAGGTGGTTAATGAAGAACCACATGTTGCTGATAAAGTGGATCTTGGTGAAAACAGAGGAAATAACACAAGCAGTAGTATCCCCGATTCTACTGCTAGACCAAAAGTTTCTGCTGCTCAGCCTAGCAGTTCTACTGCTATACCAAGATTTTCTACTGCTGATGAAGATGGAGGATCCTTTGATGATGTTAACTATCCAAAAGACCCAAATATGCCTGGATTAGTTAATGTCTATGCTGACACTGATGATGAAGTTGTAGAAGGGTTTGGTGCAGAGGCTGATTTTAACAATATGGAGAATGCAATTCCAGTCAGTCCTATTCCAACCACTAGAATACACAAGGATCATCCAAAGGAGCAAATAATTGGAGATGTTCATTCTGCTGTTCAAACAAGAAGTAAAGCAAAAGGTTTCAGTAATTTGTTTGATCAAGGCTTATTTGCTCAGTCTCTTCATCAAAGAAAGAGCCACAAGGATTTACAAAATTGTATGTTTGCTTGTTTCTTATCTCAAGAGGAACCCAAAAATGCCTACAAAGCATTAAAAGATGAAAGTTGAGTTGAAGCTATGCAAGAGGAGTTATTGCAGTTCAAGCTTCAAGAAGTCTGGACATTGGTTGATTTGCCATCTGGAAAAAGGGCAATTGGTATTAAATGGGTGTTCAGATGCAAGAGAGATGAAAGAGGAATTGTAATCAGAAACAAGGCAAGATTGGTGGCTCAAGGATACACACAGGAAGAGGGCATTGACTATGATGAAGTATTTGCACCAGTAGCAAGAGTAGAGGCAATCAGACTATTCTTGGCATTTTCCTCATTCAAGAACTTCATTGTGTATCAGATGGATGTGAAAAGTGCTTTCTTGTATGGAAAGATTGATGAAGAAGTTTATGTGATGCAACCACCTGGATTTGAAGACCCTGATTATCCTAATAGGGTTTATAAGGTGGAGAAAGCACTGTATGGACTACATCAAGCTCCTAGAGCTTGGTATGACACCTTATCCAAGTTTTTGTTAAACAATGGTTTCAGCAGGGGAACCATTGACAAAACTTTGTTCATCAAGAAAGACAAAAAGGATATCCTACTAGTACAAGTTTATGTAGATGATATCATTTTTGGATCTACAAATAAGGTGTTATGTGAGGAATTTGAGAAGCTCATGCATAATAGATTTGAGATGAGTTCTATGGGGGAACTCACTTTCTTTTTGGGGCTTCAAGTTAAACAGAAGAAAGATGGGATTTTCATCAGCCAAGACAAGTATGTGGCTGATATTTTGAAGAAATTTAGTTTTTCTGATGTGAAGCCAGCTAAGACAACAATGGAGACCAACAAGCCTTTGCTCAAGGATGAAGATGGGGAAGAGGTTGATGTGCATTTGTACAGATCCATGATTGGATCTTTGATGTATCTAACTACTTCAAGGCCAGACATTATGTTTGTTGTGTGTGCTTGTGCCAGATTTCAAGTGAACCCCAAAGTTTCTCACTTGAATGCTGTCAAAAGGATTTTTAGGTACTTAAGGAGTCAACCTAGGTTGGGCCTTTGGTATCCTAAGGATTCACCTTTTGACTTGGTGGCATACTCAGATAGTGACTATGCTGGAGCAAGTTTGGATAGGAAGTCAACTTCTGGAGGCTGTCAATTTCTTGGACATAGGTTGATCTCTTGGCAATGCAAGAAACAGACTGTGGTGGCTAATTCAACAACTGAAGCTGAGTATGTGGCTGCTTCTAGTTGTTGTGGACAAGTGCTCTGGATTCAAAACCAACTACTGGATTATGGGTACAACTTTTTAAACACCAAAATTTACATTGATAATAACAGTACAATGCGTATTATTAAAAATCCTGTTTTTCATTAAAAAAACAAAGCATATTGAGATAAGACATCATTTTATCAGAGATTCTTATGAGAAAAAGCTAATTCAAATAGTTAAAATCCATACTGACAACAATGTTGCAGATTTACTCACTAAAGGTTTTGATGTGAGTAGATTTCAATTTTTAATTGCCAGTATTGGAATGATTAATCTTTGAAAAATCTTATCTTTGTATGTTTTTGTAATGTTTTGTAAGGATTTGTACTGTTATTAATCAAATAAGTTGTTTCTATTGCTTGCTCTGTTTGTATGTTGTCTGCTGCTAGTTGGTTATTCTGTTGCTAAGTATAATTAAAAAAAAAAAAAAAAAAAAAAAAAATTGCTTGTGATTATTGTGGAATATACTTGCTTGTGTTTTTGTGGTTTTGGACTAACCTTTTGCAGGATAAGTCAATGAGGATTGCTGATTTGATGGGAAAAAGATGTTTGGAATGCTCAGTGAACATTCTGTTGCTGGTTCCAAAAGTTTCTGCTGCTAGGCAAAACGTTCTACTGCTGAAGGTTCTGCTGCTCAACTTGAAACTATTGGGATTCTGCTGCTTGGTTTGAAAGTAAAGGGACTATTTTGCAAATTGGCGCGAATTAAACCCTAATGAGATCCAAACGGCTTAAAAACCCAATTCGATCTCAAAATTAACTTTGTGCGCCCAAAATTAAAACCAATTCAAACCCTAACACATCTTCTTATCATCCGATCAAAAACCCCCAAAATTAAAACCCTAAATTCACAATGACGAAAAGAGAATACTCTGCTAATCACAATCAAGTGGCATTTCTTCAGAAGGTCCCAGAAGCTGAGGGTTTTACTAAGGTCATTGACTTTCTTAACGCTTCCCATATAAGGTATGCGTTAACAGTAAATCCCACAATATATAAATCCCACATGAAACAGTTTTGGTCCACTGTCAGGGTCAAAACTGATGAAAATGGGGGAGAATATTTGAAGGCTAAGGTAGACAATCAAAGGATAATTATTACTAAATCAGTTGTAAGAAGAGTACTTCATTTTACAACTGATGAAGCAATACTTTGCCTTGATAATGCTACCATTTTTCAAGAACTTGAAAGAATTGGGTATGAGAAGAAAAATGATAATTTAAAGTTTTTCAAAGGTCTTCTCTGCCCACAATGGAAATTCCTTCTTCACACCCTTTTACATTGTCTTAGCCCTAAAACTACTGGGTGGAATGAGTTCAGTACAACTCAAGCATCTGCCTTGATTTGTCTGGCCACAGACCAACCATTTAATTTTTCGGCTATGATTTTTGAAGGGTTGAAAAAGCATATTTCTGGAAAAATTTATGTTTATCCAAGGTTTTTGCAATTAATCATAAATCATCTTCTAAAAGAACCTTTGGAACATCAAGGGACACATCCCAGTCTTGAACTAATAAGCAAAATGTTTTCATATTTGAAAAAAAAATGGAAATGGTTTTTCTGGGACAGTAACTCCTTTGTCCCAACATATTTTGCAAATGGCTGCTATTCAGGGTGAAGAAGCTGAAATCCCAACAGCTTCCCATCACACACCCACTCCTGAACAATCACATGATTCAACCCAAAAGACCCAATCCCCTAGGATCTCACAAAATGAGGACATTGTGCTACCTCAGGCCAATGTTGGTATGGAAGCGAATGAGGCTGCCACAGGTGAGGTAGGTGGCATGATGGGAGAGGCTGGCACTACTGTTCCCAACTTAGTAGTTGAACAGGACAGTGCTAACATACCTAAGACCTCAAATATGACAACATCTAATGTTGAGGGTTCTTTTGAACTTGCAACAGGTGATGGAAACCCCAGTCACATGGCTAAAAAGGGGGGCTCAGATGATCAACCAAGGGTTGATACTGAGTTTAAGTCCATTGATTCACCTCTCAGGGAAGGTAATACATCCCGAAGTGATGAGGAAAGAGATGAGACAATTGAATTGATGGATACTTATGTACACAATGACAATGCCAATGAATCACCTCTCGGACCAGGTCACACAGGTCGAAGTGAGGAGGCTAGATTTGAAACTAATACTGATGAATTGACGGTCCCAAATGTACAAAATGCCAAATCTGATGATCCACCTCTCAGGTCAGGTAACATAGACCGAAGTGGTGAAGATAGTCTGAAACTTATAAAGAAATTGATGGTCAGATGTACAAAATTGTCAAAGGAAGTGCTTGGTCTCAAGAAGCAATTGGTTATGGTCAAATCTACTCAGGGTGCAGAAATCAGAAAGCTAAAGAAGAGGGTTAGACATCTTGAGGGGTTAAAGAGATCAAGGACTTCAGAATCAAAGACTTCCAAACCTGGTTTGGGGGAGGATGCTCCCAAACAGGGGAGGAATGAAGACCAGGATTCAGGGGAGGAGAACAAGGGTCAAGGGGAGGTTGAGACTAAATTGGATGAAAATGTTGATATGGATGTGGATGCTGATAGTGGTGAACATGTTGAGGAGTTTGTGGTTAAAGATAAGTCTGGGAATGAAGTGGTTTTGGAATCAGAGAAGAAGGAGCAGATTTTAGGTAATAATGCTGCTGATGATGTTGAGGAATTGGCTAAGAAAGATTTTGCTGTTGGTGCAGAGCATAATGCTGCTAGTGTTCCTGATCCTGCTGCTGAGCAAGGAGATGAAGAGTCAGATGATGATACTATTAGTTTGGCTCAAATTATGCTTAATCTGAAGAATAAAGTCTCCACATCAACAAAACAGTCTGTACCAAAACCACAATCAACTAAAACAAAACCACTCACAAAACCTTCAAGAAAACCTGTTAAAAGAGTTGTTATTAGAGAGCCTGCACCAATACCAAAACCTGCACAACCAACTATTTCATCCACAGACAAAGGCAAAGGAATTCTTGTTGAAGAACCCAAGAAGAAGTTCAAGTTTCAATCACCAAGTCAACAAGAACAACAAAGTCTAATAGATGAAGAAGTTGCTAGACAAGTTCAAGCACAACTTGATGCAGAAGAAGAAGATGCAAGGAGAAAGCAAGAACAAGCTGATTGGGAAGTAGCTATGAAGACTCAAAAAGAAGAAAGAGAGAGATACACTCCTGAAGAGCAACAATGTGCTATAGATGATCTGCTGGGAGAGTTTAGAAAGAAACAGAGTCAGAAAAAGGTTTCTAAGAGGAAGAAGCCTACAAGAGCTGAACAGATAAACTACATGAAGAATTATCTAAAGCATCAAGCCTACTGGAAAGCTAGCTCTTTCAAAGAGATGACTCATGCAGCTATTGAGAGAGCATATTTTGAGGCTTATGCAAGGATAAACAGACCCATTGAACCCATGTCAGATGCTGATATTGCAAAACTTACAAGACAAAAGACACCAAGGGCTTATATGAATCCAGAATCTAATGTTGCAAAGACTAAGAAAGTATCTGAGAATGCCAAAGAAAAGGTGGATAGTGAGAAGGCAGTAGATAAAGAAGTAATGAATGATGAGAAAAATGAGGAGAAAGAGGTAAAGACTGAATCTACCATTGGTGTAAAGAGGTCTGGAAGAAGATTGAAAATGAGGGCAAGGAAAAAGAAAAGAACTAAGCCAGTGGTGATGAGTGATTCAGAAAGCAGTTCTAAAGTTGAGAAAGAACCATGTGTTGATGAGCATGAAACTGAAGAGGAAACTGAGGAGGATAGGGCAAGAGTAATGTCTCTCACAGTTCTAGCTCCACAAAAGGAACCTGAGGTATCTAATGCAGTTCCCTTAACAACCAAATATCCAATCATCTCCTATTCACACACAGTCATGGATGGAAGTGAAGCATACTGGGAATTCAAGAGATCAAATGGCTTATATTATGGATTTGTTAGATTTTCTCAGATGTTACATTATATGGATAGAGATGATGTGGTATAACTCTGGAAGCTGTATAAGGGAAACTATGGTGATAAAAGACCAGATGTGATATATGAGAGGATAAACTATTATTTTCTAAAGAACATGTTTGAGCCACAAGGTAGTGATCTTGAATGGAAGGAATTGTTAAATACCAAAATTCATAGATGGTATTTGTATCAATCTTGTGGAGTACATGAATTGGTTAGTCAAGGTGTGATGGTATATATGCTTGTGGAAAAGGATTATCCCTTGAACAACAACACATCAGTTATTACTCAGATGTTACAACCTGGTATGTTAAAGTTACAGAGAGGGTTCTCTTCAGATAATCAAGCCTATGAACTAATAAAGAAGTATGAAAAAGTGCTGCAATCTATGACTTTAAAGCAGAATTAAGTGTTTGGAAGCATCCTCTTGGTGTTGATCTGTGCTTAGAAGAAACTTGCATATTTTGGGAGAAAATATCAAGTTTAGGGGAGGATTGTTGGGTTTGAAGATGCTGCTGCTTAAGGTTGATTATGCTGCTCATGGTTCTAAAGGAAAATATACTAAGTATCATTCTGCTGCTGGGCTAAATGATTATGCTGCTAGTATATTGATTCTACTGCTGGAGTTCTAAGAAGATTGAAGAAATAAGCTAAGTGTGATTCTACTGCTAGCCTACGAAGATTCTACTGCTAGAGTAATCATTCTGCTGCTTATCAGATAAATGTGTAGAGTTTGTTAGATATTTATGGTAATGATACGAATAGATATTATCTTGTATAGAAAGTATTGTAACCGACTAGGACTCCTTAAGTCTATAAAAGGAGGATCTAGGGTTAGGGTTTAACACACGATTGTTAGCATACGTATTATTGTTTTGTATTCACTTCAAGGTTCTTTGTAACCCTGTTACTTTTGAGTAACCGTATTCAATATATTGAGGTGATAGTTGAGAGAATTATTGTGTGTTCGATTTATAATTCTTCTTAAGATTAAGTACTAGTTTTCGCATAGTATTTACTAGATCATTCAAGAACAATCTCTATACCTATTGTCTTAGATCTACATCTAGGATAATTAACAAGATCGTTAGCTCAACTGGGATCAACAATCCTTCACTATTTAAACCACTTGTGATTGTGCTTCCAAACCACACCTAAACAAATCATCTTCTACTGTAAACTCACCTTCTAAACTTACCTAAAAACATGACTAAGGCACCAAGTGCAAGATCATCCACTAGGAGTCCACCAAGAAAAACCTCACGAATTGTGTATGAAATATCCTCAACTGAAGCCTCACCCATCAAAGAACCTTCTAGTAGAATACCTCTCTCAAATTACATCCAAACTCCTCCTTCAAATGAGCGAACTCCACCACAACTTGCTTCCACCAAAACAACCTCACCATAACCTACTCATCTTGAACCAACACCTATCTCAACTCAACCCATACTTGCCTTACCTCTTCAACCTCAAATCCTTTCCTTTACAACACCTCCTACCTCTTTTCATCCTTTCTTGAACTCATTGGATGACCTACCTCCTTGAACCTTTAATCCACCACCATCAGGGACGAAGCCAGGGGGTTCCCGCGGGTGCCCGAGCACCCCATGGATTTTTTTAATGTAGTGTTAATTTTTGAAAAAACATAAATTTTTCCTAAAGTCATCTTAAATGCACCCGGTCCATCGAACTATGTTTCTAATATTAGTGTTTAATATTTCTTGTGCACCCAGTCATATTTAGTCATGGTTCCGTCCCTGCCCACCATTGCCCACATTCTCATCTATTGAGAGAATGTCAACTCAACCACCATCCCACCACCTAAATGTTGACATAAACATACCACCACCCATAGCCAACTTTCCTTCCTCACCTTTACCCTCAAATGGCCCATTTTGGGTAATGAGAAGATGTCAACAATCTCAACCAACTCAACCACCATATATAGATCCTCCCACACATACTTATCAACCAACACCCGTGGTACATCCACAACCTTTCCATCTAGGTGCTTCCACCTCAAACATGTCTCAACAACCTTCTACCTTAGGTCCTCAACAAACAAACCACGATGATACTTGTGATCATTGTCAACTTCTCCAAACCTTAGTACATGAACTACGTGATGAAGTACGTTTCATGTTCTACCATCTCCTTGAATTTCTTGAAGACGTCACAAAACCTAACCTTCCCTAAAAACAATGAAGTGCAAGCACAAGTGGTCTCCCTATTATTAGTCTTAGGCCTAAATTTAGTTACTAGGACTTTTTCAAGTTAAGATCATTTTCTTAGTTTTTAGAGATTTGACCATTGTTGTATCATTTCTCATATGTTTATTAAATGAATCTTCATGACTATGTGCTTATGTGAACATGATTGGTGTGAATATTACTTGTTTTCATACCTTTTCTACTCTTTACTGCTGCTAACATGTTACAGGTAAGCCAGATCCCTCATTTTATACTAGGCGGATCCATTCTAAGAAGGATCCGGGGGATCCGGGCATACAGAGGACTAACAAAAATTTTATGCAGCCAAATTTTCGACAAAGGGACAACATATACTTGTTTTCTAACCATTGTTTTGTAGATTTTCAAAATACACATGGAGCACTCGACGCCCTCAATGAGGGGGAGCTTTCTTCAAAGCAAAAACATTGCAAATAATTTGCAATGATCACGTTTAGTCTTCCTAATTAATTGACGCCCTCATCAAGGGGGAGCAAACGTCAAGGGGGAGCAACTAAGCACTTTTTACGCTCTTTTCTCCATTTTAACATCTTTACTTTTCTTAAAACTTGCACTCGGGTTAGTTGCTTTTTGACACTCTTTTTGTTTCGACAAAAAAGCTAGGGGGAGGAAAGTGTAAAAGCTTAAATTCAAAACTTACGATTTTATTCTTTTACTTAAAATAATTTTATGTTTTGTCATCAACAAAAAGGGGGAGATTGTTAATACAAATAAACCTTAAAAACGTTTATTTATATTTTACGATCTTCTAATGTTTTGTCGATAACAAACGTAAAATCATTTTAACGAGATAGATAAAATACGTAACGCTTTGAGCCAAAAGCTTACCACCAGATAGCCGGATCCCTTGGATTACACTGGCCGAAGGGATCCACCGGATCCGGGTGAACAGTGGACAGTTTGCCTATAAATAGTGAGTCATTTCTCTCTTGCCTCTCACCCCTTTTAGACATACCTTCTCTCTATGTTCTAAACTCTCTAACCACAGATCCAATGATCTTTCTATGTAGTCTTTCTTTGTGATTCTCTAGGTTCCTTCTAAAAGGCGAGATCACGACCTCTCGAAGACTTGCAAGCTCGTGATATGAGTTGCTAGGATTCTTCTCCTCCAAGATCACAGAAGTGCATCTTGTTCTTTCTTCTTCTCAAAAGGGTGTTGTAGATATGTTGAGTCGTTAGGTGTAAAAGGACGTTGGATCCTTTAGTCTTGTTGTACTAGTTGCGTTGGTTTGGTCCGCCGTGCTAAGAACCCGGTATCTAGCCTTGTACCGGATAAAGTGTAGGTGACGAAGGTTTGGCTTTACCTCATGGAAAAGCCCGGTATCTAGCTTTGTACCGGATAAAGTG
Source organism: Artemisia tridentata subsp. tridentata (assembly GCA_021014915.2). Taxonomy (NCBI): domain Eukaryota; kingdom Viridiplantae; phylum Streptophyta; class Magnoliopsida; order Asterales; family Asteraceae; genus Artemisia; species Artemisia tridentata. The sequence goes on from CP139505.1 coordinate 155,035,970, forward strand.
TAAGTGGCGTTGTGAAGGCTTCTCCGCCAAGTGAAAGGAGTTTTGTGTTGTGAAGTGGTTACGAACTCTCGAGTAGGTGACTCAGGTGGTGGAGTAGGGCAAGGAAGGTGACCTTGTATTCGAACCAGTATAAATACTTGTGTTATGGTTGTGTCTATCTATCTCTCTCTCATAGTTTAGTTTTATATGCTTTACTACTATCAACATCTAAACACGTCAAAACTAGATTGACATTAGTCGATCTATAAGTTTCAAAGAGAAGTTTTAATCGGTAAAACTATTCAACCCCTCCCCCCCCCCTCTAGGGCTTGGAATGGTGAAATTCTGCCGTAGTTGAAAGTGGTGAGTGAAAGATATCAAAAACTCCCGTTTAGGGCTTGTATTTATAGTCTTCTGTTAGGGCGAGATTACGTGTAAAACCCTGAATTTTGAATTTCTAACTTTACGTCTAATTTAAACTTTAACCTAAGTTTTGATATAATTTATTTGACCCCTAAACTATATGATATGTAATATAATACAATTAAATAAACTAAGAGTAAATTACACGGATCGTCCTTGTGGTTTGTCCAAAATTTCACGCATAGTCCCTCAAAGTTTAAAGTTGCATGTATCGTCCCTCTGTCTGCAAAAGAATAACACCTATGGTCCCTATGATGGATGTCCGTCTATTTCACCGTTAAAGTTTCAACACGTGATAAACACTTGAGGGTAATAGCGTCTTTTTCCCCCAAGTACTTAAATAATGGTTTTAACTTATTATACTTATCCCTTCAACACACCCATCTCTCTCTTTTCAACTGAAGCAAACAAACTCTCTTTTCAGTTTTCACTCACATCTCATCTCTCTCTCTCTAGGGTTTCTAGGGTTTACACTAGACCACCATCACCACCACCTTAATAACCTTTACAAACATGGACCCGTCAAAAAAACGCAAACTCTCTTTCGGAGCGGTCGTTGGCGCATTTTGCGGCGTATGGGGAGATTTGAGGAGGGGCCTTTGGGGTTTGATAAGCAGAGTGGGAAGGCGAAAGGGTTTTAATCTTTATCGAAAATCTTGAATAGGATATTTTCTTTTTATACATTTTGTTAAGTTATTTGATTTTGGTGAATTGGGTATTTAAAAAAATATATTTGATCTTGTTAAGTTTTGGTGAATTGGGTTGATTCTTTATTGGAAATCTTTGATAGGTTATTTGGAAAATTTTGATCTTGTTAAGTTTAGGTCGCAGTTTGATTTTGTTAAATTTAGGGCGGTTTTCGGAATCTTTATTTAGAATCTTGATTGGGTATTTGGAAAAATTTGATCTTGTTAAGTATAAGTCCCCAATTGATTTTCGGGATTTTACATATGGTGAGGTGATTTTGGGTGAAATTTAGGGGAAGATGTGGAGGTTAGGTAGTTATATAACTCAAGGGTAGCTTTAAATCGTCTCCTTGGTGGGGAAGAGGTGGAGCGGTTGATATTGTTGTTGTGCAACAACAAGACGGTAGCTTTAAATCGTCTCCTTGGTATGTTAAGTTTGGGAAATTTCAAGGGGTTTTAAAGGCTAAAGAAAGAGTTGTTGATATGGTGGTGGTGGGTTGGATTTTTGGGGTGTATATCTGTCCCCAAATGTGTTTTTTGATAACAAAGTTCATGAATCAGTCACTGATGAAGGAATAAGATTATAGTCGGGTGAAGTTCAACAATGGTGATCATAAAGATGGTAACTCTTTCTTTTTCTGGCCTGAGCAAGATTTTGATGCCTGAACTAGATGGTAACAATAGCTTTAGCTTCTTATTTTTTATTTGCATCCAAGTGTTTTGAGGAGAATCATTTAACTGGGTATATTGTAAGTGTAAATGGCTGGGTTAATAATCTTTGTTCAACATACTAAAATATGCCAGTTGTTCGAATTCAAGTTTGTTCATTTCGCTATTGTGAATTTGTCAATTGTTGCTGAAACAAGTTACATGAATAGAAGAAATTTTGAGTGCGTTCTTTTTCTTCAGTTACAAATTTAAACTACAGAAAGAATATGGTTTATAGAGTCTGGATTTTGAATGACTTGATATAGTGATGCTGGAGTAGATCTTATACCATTTTCATAGCCATAAGCCATGACCAAATCGTAGGGTTAGGAGGGGAGCTGAGGGGTGGAAGAAGGGAAAAGAAAACCCTTATTTAATTATTAGTCAAACCATAATGAAAAAGACGTAATTACCCTCACGTGTTTATCACGTGAGGGCTGTTTAACGGAGAAATAGACGAACATCCATCACAGGGACCATAGATGTTATTCTTTTGCAGTCAGAGGGACGATACATGCAACTTTAAACTTTGAGGGACTATACGTGAAATTTTGGACAAACCACAGGGACGATCCGTGTAATTTACTCTAAAACTAACCTAAGTACTATGCCTAAATAAATATTTGTTACATAAATTAAGCTTTCCTAAAATTCCCTAGTCCATCACAGGTTTTGGGGTGTAACACCCCAACCCGACAAGGGTAGAAGTATCACATTATGGTGACAAATCAAAGCATACATAAACACACAGCGGAAGTCTTGATAAATAATTCAAAGGAAAAGTCAAGTCAACACGACTTGAATAATACATAAGTTCAAAGAAAGGAAATAATCCAAAGGTACGAATACAAAGGAAATCCAAGTTCAACAAAATCATAAGATAAAGGTGGTCATCTAAGGTCAAAGCTTCATCTAACTCTCATCCCATCCAAAGCATAATCCAAAAGCTCCTAGCTTAGATACCTGCCGCACACGAAAAGAAAACGTGCGGCTGAGCTTAAAAAGCCCAGTGAACAGATATATATATAATAAACGGAAACGAATAAATGAAGCATAATGAAAGAGAGATAAATAAAGTATAAGAGTAAAGGTTAGGACAGTCATCCACCACGAGCCCAAACAAATCAAATATCCAAATCCTGTAGTAGTCCAGAGGGGATACCTCTATAGTAACCAGATAATATGAGGGGTGTCCTCATGTATCAAATTGGAGTGATCAGCTCCCAAATTTTGTGAAAGACGTGGATTGCACCCATCATCAGTCACCAAATACAAACATATCAAATCATATACAATTCAAATCTAGGATGCATCCATACGCCCCCCAAACAAATCATATTGGCCATATCAAATCATATCATAGTGAGCTCATATCAAATCAAAATGGGGACGGTGTGGTTAATCACTCTGACCACACAAGAGTCATGCCATTGGTGCATCAATGACACGGCCATGTTACCTTCATGGCTAGGAAACAAATTTGGCTCGTAGTATCAAACTGGGGTCAAAAGTCAAAGGTTCAAATATCAAAGGTGCATAGCAAAGGGTTCATATCAAAGCAAAGGTTCATATAGTCATAGTCATAGTCCAAATGTCAAGGTTCATATCATAGGATTCATATCAAAAGGTTCATATGCCAAAGGTTCAAATGTCAAAAGTTCATAGCAAAGGTCAAGGTCAAATCAAATCAGTGGTCAAGAGACTGAAGGCACCTTATTAAAAAAGGCAGAATATCTGTACCTTATTCCAAAGCAAAGCACAAACCAAAATGAGTAAGGTGAAAAGATCAGGTCCTCTCCTTCTTCACACCTAGAGGGGTAGAAAAGAATTACAACCTTTCCATTTTAAGTAACTTTCCATTTTTTAGTGGGTTTCCATATTAGTAGGATTTCCATATTCTCATTTAGGTTAAGTCGTTATCAAGACATATAATGGTTTTAGAGTGGATTTTAACAAGTCACAAAGTTTAGGGTTACTTATGACAACTTTACATGAATTAGGGTTTTAAGTGTAATTATATCAAAATTAAGGTTCAAATATGAAAATATCCCAAGTAATCTGTTTTGAATCCATATTTATCAAGTTAACAAATTCAGCCCCTCAAGTTTCCCAATTTTACACTTTACACCCTTAAGTTATATAATTTACATTTTAAACCTTATAATATCCATAATTACACATTAGACCCTTAGTTTATCAAAATTACACAATGATCACTTATTTTATCATATTATACGAATCTACCCTTAAGTTTTCATAATTTACACATCAAGTCCCTCAAGTTATCAAAGTTACATATTTAACCCTTAATTTACATTTAATTACAATTCGAATTACACTTTATTAAAATAAACATTTTAATCCTTTTAAATCTAAAAATTACACATGACACCCCCAACATATATTTTATTCGAATAACATGCAGTCCAAATTAAGTTCTAAAAATAACCCTTGAGTTTCAAAAGTTACAAAACACCCCCTAATTATTTAAACATTATGCGCATAACATTTTTATAAACAAAACCCTAACTCTAAAAATATCAATCATTCACCAATTATTAGTTCATCATTATAACATTATTTAATCACTCAAAACAGCCCTAAAAGTCTAACCCTAAATCGATTACATTTTATTTCTTTTCTTTCTTTAATTTTCTCTAAATCCGGTAATACAATTAAATCCAAAATAATTATTTTAGGCCTAAACAATTCGACATATCATTTTTACCAGGTCAATATGATTATAAAGAGTCCAAATAAAATAGATGTAATGCCTCAAAAATTCGGATACCATTAATTAGGTTTTATACACGATTTTAAGACTTAATTCAATATAAATTCGTAGATCATGCATGGTATGATTTTAACATTTTTCATGAAGTTTATATGATGCAAAAGACCTGAGAAAAATACCAATTCGAATATAGGACGTGGAGAGATAGGCGTACGAATTTGTGTCACTCGAATGGATGAATCGACAAAAGAATTCTCCCACGACCACCACAGCACTCTACTACCTTAAAGCCAATTTTCACAGATCGTATATGATATGAGAAGCATGAGAAAAATAGTGAACGAATTTGATGAAGCGAAAAGTGTACCGCTTTTAAGGGGTCATTTAAGCCCTAAATCGTATTTATTTGATCAAATATTGCCCTAAATCGTTCCTTTTGTCATTTTAGGTACTTTTGAGGAGAAATCTGGAAAAGGAGGCATTTTGGACGTTTTTGGAGCATTAAAGTGAAGAAAACGACAAAGTCTCAAAAATCGGCTAAAAGTTACTCTTGACGGCGTCACAATTAACTCTGGACGGCGTCATGCTTTGGCAAGAAAAGTTGGACGTGAAATTTACTCATGACGGGCCAGTGAGAATAGCATGTGAATTCTGACGGCGTCACGCTTTAACTTGATCGAGGGCGTCACGGCTTAAATCATAAGGGGACGGCGTCACGTTCATGGTTCGACGGCGTCAAGCCTTGATAAGCCAGAATGGATTTTTGAAGAGCTAAAGAGGGACGGCGTCAAGAAGGTCATCCGGGAACCCTAAAAGCGGCGAGGTGACGGCGTCACACTCCATAAGGTGACGCCGTCAGATCCAAAAATCTATATATAGTTTTCTAATTCTTTGTCATTAGGGAGAGCTTAGTGTGTGGAGTTTTGGGAGAAAACCCTAAGACGATTTTAGCTACTTTTTCAGGGCTTTTTGCCTTGAGATCTTCCATGTTTCATTGAAAGATAAGTTATCAATTAATCATTCAATATGTCTATGTGTTGTTTGATTCTATCTTATTCTTGTCTTTTGTTTAACATGTTAGGCTAAATTTATCTTGTGTTTGCTTAGATCTAATGAAACCTAGCTATTGATTATTGGTTGTTAATGTGTTATTAGTTGTATTGGATGATTGTTTATCTATGTTAGGCTTAAGAAAACTGGCTAACTTCCTATTCGGTAACTTGCTTGAACGTCTTAAGAAACATGAACCAAATGCGTACTAAAGGTTTTTATGGTTGTATTTAATGCACAAGCGAATTCTAGTGATCCCATGTTAGGAGCTTCCTAGCCGGCTCGACATAGGAGTGAAGTAGGAGCTTGTAGAGTTGGGGAAGTAAGTACGCCACCCCACGAATGGTATTAAGGAATACACCCGTCATCCACGCGACTAATACACACTAATTAGCCGGTAAAAGATAGTTAGGGAGTAAGGAAATCTAAGTAAACACATTTCTCTACACATAAGTTTCTCACCACATTTTCATTTCTGTTATTTTATTTTATTTGCATTCGTAGTAAATTGGGTTAGTTGACTAGCAACTAATTCCGCCCACTCCTTCAAAACCCGAGATTTTACTTGCTTTCATAAAATTATAAAAACATAAAAAAGAATCTTCCTCAACCCTTAGACCTAATTAGAGTAGCCTTTCATACCTAACGAACACTATTCCCTGTGGAGAACGATCAATCCCCCGTACTTACCACTACACTATACTACATCGGTCAGGTACACTGCCTGGTGGGGTTGTAAGCCTCTTGAGATCCCTCGAGAGGTAAAACCTGTTGTAAGGTTACAAAACCACGCAATCAAGTTTTTGGCGCCGCTGCCGGGGAATAGTTATTGTTTAGGTTGAATTTTTATTTCTATTAGGTCTACTCACTAGATTCCTTTCTAGTGAGATTTTTATTTTATTTTTCTAGGTTTTCTTTAGTCTATCTATTTTCTTCGTGTCTTTGTTCGTAACCATTACCGTCCGACATCATGGAAGATGGTAATATCCTTAACCCCCACAACCCACCACCACAACAACCACCACCACCTCCTAGAGCCCGTACTTTAGGAGAGTATTCCCGTCCTAGCCACCATGGCTATCGAAACACCATTGAGCTCACTCAAGGAGCCAATATCACACCCTTGCGATCCGACACCATCCGGTTGGTGCAAAGCGGATGCGCATTCCATGGACTTCGTTCTGAAGATCCTAATCAACATCTCAAGGATTTTCTTAAAATCGTTGATTCTATAGACCTTGATGTTGCCACTCGAGAGACGACCCGATTGCGTCTCTTTCAATTCTCTCTGCGGGACCAAGCTAGTCAGTGGCTAGAACGTCAACCCGCAGGATCCATCACCTCTTGGGATGATCTCACCACTCGTTTCCTTGCTCAGTTTTTCCCACCAGGAAGAACTACCAAGCTAAGGAATGATATCTTGATGTTCCAACAACGTCAAGGCGAAACTCTCTACGAGGCATGGACTCGATTCAAGGACTTACTCCAAAAAGTCCCTCACCATGGCATAGAACTTTGGCTCCAAGTCCAAATCTTCTATGACCATATCAATCTCTCCACGAGGCAAACCATTGACCAATCGGCCGGTGGTAAGCTACGTGATCTAAGTGCGGAACAATCATGGGCTCTCCTAGAGGATCTTGCTCTTTATGACAACGAAAGTTGGAATGATCCCCGTGATTTGAATAAAACGGTCAAGGCAATATCTTTGCCTTCGTACAATTCAAGCACTTCCGACCGTAGGATCATAGAACTTGAAGACCAAGTCAAGTTTCGCATGAAATCCTACGAGGCTCCTAAACCTTCAAGCCAAGTGAACAAAATCACTTCTTCATGTGAATTATGTAGTGGTCCCCACGACACTCGTGATTGCATGGAACTCCCCGAACAAGCTTTTGTGGACTACGCATCCTCGCGTACCGACGGAGCGGGAGACAAGTGGTACACTTTCAAACCCGAGCCAAACCATTACGGTGATACATACAACCCCTCATGGGAAAATCACCCGAACCTTAGGTGGAAACAAAACCAAAACTCACAACAAACCAATTCTTACAACCCACCTAATCGTTTCCAATCAAGCGGTTCCAACTCGAACCGTACTTTCAACAACAATCCTTCCAGCAATGGTAGTACCAATAACTTTGAAGGATTGATGTCTCAATTTATGGCATCTCAAGAAGCTCGTTTAGCCAAGTTTGAAGCCGATTTCAAACAAAAACAAAGCGAGATGACCGATAAGATTAACACCTTGTTGAAAGCCCTCAATGACCGAGAAATGGGAGCACTCCCTAGCAACACGGTCAAGAACCCGAAACTAAATGTCAACGCTATTTCATCGGTTTCGTCCCCTAGTTCTTGTCCACAATATTATTCGGTCAATTCCATGAGCACGTGTTTCAAACAAACCCAAGTCGTTCCAAATGACCAAGAAGTTATGACATCCAAATTGGTCAACAACATAGTTGAAACACCTCCCACTCAAAACCTTGACGAAGAATTCAAGGAGCTCTACCTTGAAAGTCCGGTTGATGATGAGTTGGATGAGAAGAAGCTCAAGTTAGGCGAAAAAGGGACCGCCTTTGTTCAAAACAAGCTACCTAAGAAGTTAGATGATCCTGGCTTATTTGTTCTACCTTGCAAGATCGGTAATTCGGAGGCTTATGACACATTAGCCGATCTTGGATCAAGCCTTAACCTACTTCCGTTACCTCTCTACACCTCTCTAAAACTTGGAATACTTGAAGAAACCGAGGTGATAATAGGCTTAGCGGATGGAAGTGTTGCTTACCCGGTTGGAGTAGTTAAGGACGTGTTAGTGCACATTGGAAAACTAACCATTTTAGCCGATTTCCACGTCCTTGATATGGTTAGCGACCCTACATGCCCCTTGTTGATAGGTAGAGGATTTTTGGCGACCGCTAGTGCTATGATTGATTGTAAGGAATCTAAGATAGCGGTAGGAGAAGGAGATACTTGGTCAATCTATGATGTTAAGAAACACGCCTATGATAATAGTGAGGAACCGACACCCCATTGGTTAGAATTAAATAGGAGACCATCTAGATATGGACCTTGGATTGATAGAGACTTCATAGGACCCCAACGCCCATTTTACCTAGAAGAGGACTTTGTTAACCGAACACATACGGTAGAACAACTCTTGGCTAGGGACACCGAATTGGATCCATTTGAAGACCCTCTAGTTTTTAGAAAGATGATTGATTTCCTAGGAGTTCTGCCAATTAACCTAGGAATGAATAAGTGGATTTGTGAGGAAGATGATCATAAGTGGAATTGGGATAAACCACCCAAAGATGGAGATGGGTCATGGCATATTAAGATGACGTTGTATGACCCGGATGGAGAGAAGTTTGAAAAGATATATCGTACTAAGCGAACCAATAGGAAACTTCAATCCAAGCTTAACCCTAAAGACGTCCTTGATGACGAGCTCACTTACATAGGGTAGCGTGACTTTGAGTCTAGCTACAAGACTCGTTAATAAAGAAAAGCGCTTTTTGGGAGGCAACCCAAGCTTTATTTGTTTTATTTGCTTTGTGTGTTTATTTATTTGTTTGTTTGTTTTTATTTGTTTCCGTATGTGTGTTTAATTTTTATTAGTATTGATTCATGTTCAAAACTAATTTGTGAAAATGCTTTATGTTGTTTTTAACTTCGTCTTAACTACATATAAAGGTATTTTGCAAAAGATAAGTGTAAGGGAAATCTAAATCGGTTTATTAGAACACAAATTAACATGAATCATAATGATAATAAATTAGCATACATATTCGTATTTGTTTGAGTCAAATGCTTGTATCGAGTCATAATGATGTTTTGCAGGATTTCCAGGAAGTAAGGTAAAGGTTTTTCCAGAAATTTTCCGGAAACTAAAAATGAAAATTTTTGTCAGGTCATTTCTGACGGCGTCAGGGGTTATAACCTGACGGCGTCAGATTTAATTTTCAGAAATTTTTGAAAGTTTTGTTTTTAGAAAAGTTTTTATTAAAATATCCAACTTATAATCTCCAGGAATCTGCAAAATTATCATTCCACAAGCATTATATCCTTATATATAGATTTTATCCCGCCGATGTTATGCAGGTTTTCGTGTTTGTTTTCTCAGGTTTAACAGGTTATTTTGGACAAGGAGATGTTTTTGGAATCAAGCTTATGGCGATGCATTAGTTATGGAGCTTCAACATTCTCTTTGGAGGAAGATTTAACCGTGTAATTTCATTATCCACCGAGCGAATCAGGGGAGTATTTGATTTCATTCTTTTACTTTATGCTTTTACATCTTGTTATTTGAACATTGGGGACAATGTTCATCTTAAGTGTAAGGGGAGGGTAAAAGTACGATTTTAGAGAATGCTATTACGCTTGATTTTTGTTTGTTTAATAATAGATGTGTAATAAAACTGAGAGAAATACTTGTTAGGGCAATTTTAGTGCCAAATTTAAAATTTTTTACAACGTTTAGGAGTGAAACTTTAGTTCTAATAAGCGTCTCACGGATAGGAGTTATATGACTAGCACAAAAACCGTACCACTAAAAAATTTTCCACCCCCAAATATGTGAGGTTCACCCCTAGAATTGGTAGGAAAAGCATTTATGCTACGATGTGTGTACCGGTAGCATTTAGATTCTAGAACTTGCGTTAGGACCATTCCAAGGCCACAAGTGAGACTACATTCGTGTAGTTAGATTTACTACATGATAAGAGGCATTAGGATTAACCCATTGTTTTACACCTGTGTTTTTGTTATAATTACTTTGGCTACATTGGTCAAGTAATTCTCCCACACCCTTTGCGTTGTACTCATTTTTAGTACACGATACCCCTAGTACACCCCTCAGAGCCTATCTTTTCGTTTCGACCTTTAAGCATTTTACTTAAAGGAAGAATTTGTTACACCCCACTAAAATGTACACCCAAATCGCCTTAGCCTACCTTGTATGCACTCATTTTTAGTGCATTATTGTGACAACATTTGTTTAAACCCAAGTTAATTATCTAGTTGATTACATGGTTGCTAAGTCGAGTCATATCCTTGTACATATTGTTTTGGGACGATTGGGACTCATGGGTAAAGTACTAGTATAATGGAGTAATGGGGAAGAACATAATTTATTACCCCCATATGTGCTAAATATTTTAAAAGTACTCCAAGTTTTTCAATTATCTTAATTCGAGTCATTCGATTAGTATTTGTAAAGTTATGTAAAAATTCAAGTGTAAGGGGAATGCAACGCCCCTATGATGTATTATTTTGGATGGTAGGGTAAAAGTGTATGAAAAAAAAATTAAAAAAAAAAAAAAAAAAAAAAAAAAAAAAAAAAAAAAAAATCAAGAAAAATACAAAAAAAAATGAGAAAAAGAAAAGTAGAAAAAACATACGGACTACCATCCCGTTTCATTTTATGTTTGTTTTATATTTTTGTTATTTTGTTATTTCGTTTCTAGCTTAAGATCGAGTCTAGTCTTGGCTTAGCAACATTGTATAGTACATGTAATTAATCAAGATCTTTAACTCGCCACCAGTAAAATATCCTTTATCCAACAAAACCGTGTTTTCCTTTTCCCTACACCTAACGTTATAACCCATTTAAAAGCCCTCTTTGATAGTTTATCTTTGGTGCTTACGCCTAGTGGAGGAGGTTTTCGATCCTTTCCCAAGCCTATGGTAATCTATTTGCTATGACAGGTAGTGAGAGATATTATCCGTTTTCATTTATGAGATTTATTTTGATGACACTTGAGAGATGTGAGTATCTAAACACTACTTGTGAGGTGCTAGTTTATAATCTCCGTGCTTATTATGATTGAAGTGGAACGATTATTTGTTGTAATTACTTTTATGTTAGCATTAAATGACCCCTAACTTGTATTTTGATTAGAATAAAAGCGCATTTGCTTGAGGACAAGCAAATCTCAAGTGTAAGGGTATTTGATGAAGCGAAAAGTGTACCGCTTTTAAGGGGTCATTTAAGCCCTAAATCGTATTTATTTGATCAAATATTGCCCTAAATCGTTCCTTTTGTCATTTTAGGTACTTTTGAGGAGAAATCTGGAAAAGGAGGCATTTTGGACGTTTTTGGAGCATTAAAGTGAAGAAAACGACAAAGTCTCAAAAATCGGCTAAAAGTTACTCTTGACGGCGTCACAATTAACTCTGGACGGCGTCATGCTTTGGCAAGAAAAGTTGGACGTGAAATTTACTCATGACGGGCCAGTGAGAATAGCATGTGAATTCTGACGGCGTCACGCTTTAACTTGATCGAGGGCGTCACGGCTTAAATCATAAGGGGACGGCGTCACGTTCATGGTTCGACGGCGTCAAGCCTTGATAAGCCAGAATGGATTTTTGAAGAGCTAAAGAGGGACGGCGTCAAGAAGGTCATCCGGGAACCCTAAAAGCGGCGAGGTGACGGCGTCACACTCCATAAGGTGACGCCGTCAGATCCAAAAATCTATATATAGTTTTCTAATTCTTTGTCATTAGGGAGAGCTTAGTGTGTGGAGTTTTGGGAGAAAACCCTAAGACGATTTTAGCTACTTTTTCAGGGCTTTTTGCCTTGAGATCTTCCATGTTTCATTGAAAGATAAGTTATCAATTAATCATTCAATATGTCTATGTGTTGTTTGATTCTATCTTATTCTTGTCTTTTGTTTAACATGTTAGGCTAAATTTATCTTGTGTTTGCTTAGATCTAATGAAACCTAGCTATTGATTATTGGTTGTTAATGTGTTATTAGTTGTATTGGATGATTGTTTATCTATGTTAGGCTTAAGAAAACTGGCTAACTTCCTATTCGGTAACTTGCTTGAACGTCTTAAGAAACATGAACCAAATGCGTACTAAAGGTTTTTATGGTTGTATTTAATGCACAAGCGAATTCTAGTGATCCCATGTTAGGAGCTTCCTAGCCGGCTCGACATAGGAGTGAAGTAGGAGCTTGTAGAGTTGGGGAAGTAAGTACGCCACCCCACGAATGGTATTAAGGAATACACCCGTCATCCACGCGACTAATACACACTAATTAGCCGGTAAAAGATAGTTAGGGAGTAAGGAAATCTAAGTAAACACATTTCTCTACACATAAGTTTCTCACCACATTTTCATTTCTGTTATTTTATTTTATTTGCATTCGTAGTAAATTGGGTTAGTTGACTAGCAACTAATTCCGCCCACTCCTTCAAAACCCGAGATTTTACTTGCTTTCATAAAATTATAAAAACATAAAAAAGAATCTTCCTCAACCCTTAGACCTAATTAGAGTAGCCTTTCATACCTAACGAACACTATTCCCTGTGGAGAACGATCAATCCCCCGTACTTACCACTACACTATACTACATCGGTCAGGTACACTGCCTGGTGGGGTTGTAAGCCTCTTGAGATCCCTCGAGAGGTAAAACCTGTTGTAAGGTTACAAAACCACGCAATCAGAATTTTATAGTGACCGATGGAATTGATTTGGAGTTTTACCTCAAATTTTACACGCGACAAAGGAATTCTTGCTGGGATCGAACTAAGCCACGAACACCTCCAAACCTATTTTTCTAGCCTTCTAATGGTGACCAAGAACACAGGAAAAATGGTCTAATGCTTGAGAAAAATCGTATGAGAGAATGACGAATTATTTGTGTGTTTAGGGTTTTAGTGATTCGGTTTGTTGATTTGGAGAGAAACAAATGATGAGGGCTGAATAAAATGGGTAAATGCCATGAGAAGGGGGGGAAAGATAGCTAAAATAACGGCACTAATTCAAGACTCATTCAAATTGAGTTAATTTCCTTCAATTTCCAAATTAATATCTCCTTAAATGATTTTAGAGGATTTTAATTATTTTCCAAAAATACCATTCGGCTAAATAAATTATTTAAGGGTCCATTATATGTTTTTAATGTGTCTTAAGAGTCTTAATGTCAATTTGTTTCATATGTTATTTATTTACAAAGTTTTGGAATCAAAAAGATACATTATAAGCTTATTTATCAAAGTTTTAGATTGTAAGGGCATTTTGGTCTTTTCACATGTTTTAGAATTTCTGGGTTTTACAACTCCTCCCCTCTAAACGAAAAAATTTCGTCCTCGAAATTTGCAAAGAAGTAGAACTGAAATGGAACGGAAACAAAATAGAGACATACCAGATCAGAATACAAAATGAGGATAACTAGCACGAATAGACTCCTCGGTCTCCCAGGTAGCTTCCCGCTCTGGGTGGTTCCGCCAAAGAATCTTAACGAATGGAATGACTTTACGTCTCATAACTCGTTCTTGGCGATCTAGAACTGCTTCCGGCTCCTCCGGAAGAGACATATCCGGCTGAATCTGATCGAGAGGATAAGATACCACATGAAGAGGATGATAGTTGTATCCCCGTAGAAGAGATACATGGAATACATCATGCACATGCGAAAGCTGGGGAGGTAGAGCTAAACGGTAGGAAACCTCTCCAATACGCTCCAGGATCTCGAATGGTCCGATGAATCGAGGACTCAACTTGCCCTTGATTCCGAAACGTTTAACTCCTCGAACCGGTGAAACCTTAAGGAAAACCCGATCGCCAACCTGAAATTCCAAATCACGGCGGTGCTTATCCGCATAACTTTTCTGACGAGCCCTAGCTTCCTTCAACTTCTCCCTAGCGACATCTACCTTCTCATTCGTGACTTGAACCAACTCCGGACCCTCAATAGCACGCTCCCCCACTTCGTTCCAACAAACGGGTGCTCTACATTTTCGCCCATACAACATCTCGAAAGGAGCCATCCGAATACTAGCATGCCAGCTGTTGTTATAAGTGAACTCTACTAAACAAAGATACTCGTCCCAATTTCCCGTCCACTCTAACGCACATGCCCTCAGCATATCCTCCAATGTCTGGATGGTCCGCTCTGACTGACCATCTGTCTGAGGGTGAAAAGCCGTACTGAACTTGAGTCGTGCACCCCAAGCCTTATGTAAACCCCTCCAAAATCTAGAAGTAAAACGTGGATCTCTATCAGAAATAATGGCCGTGGGCATACCGTGAAGCCTAACAATCTCCTGCCTAAAGATCTCTGCCAACTTATTAACGCCGTACTTCACACGAATGGGTATGAAATGAGCAGATTTGGTCAGCCGGTCAACGACTACCCAAATCGCGTCATGTTTCCTTCTAGTAACAGGTAAACCCGTAACAAAATCCATAGTAACTTCCTCCCATTTCCAAGTCGGAATATCTAACGGCTGCAATAACCCACTAGCTCTCTGGTGCTCGATCTTGACCTGCTGACAAGTCAAACACCTAGCTACATAAGACGCCACATCATGTTTCATGCCGCTCCACCAGAAATGCTGCTTCAGGTCTCGGTACATCTTAGTGGAACCCGGATGTATAGTAAAGGGAGAACTATGCGCCTCTGACAAAACAGCCTCTCGCAAATCAGGATCGTTGGGAACACAAAGACGATCCTCGTACCACACTACACCAAACTCATCAACCCGAAACTCAGATTGCTTTCCATCTTCTACATTCTGTACAATAGCCCAGAGTTCACCATCATCTTTCTGGGCTTCTTTAATCCGCAGGATGAGATTAGACTCAACCTTTAGGCTAGCCCAGTAACCGTCACAACCCCGAACACAAAACTCGACATCTAGAATCTCCAAATCGTTTAGAATCCGAGGCTCAAAATTCAGACTAGCAACCATACCCGACTTCCGGCTCAGAGCGTCGGCAACAACATTTGCCTTGCCGGGATGATACTGGATGTGGGTGTCATAATCTTTCAGGAGTTCCAACCATCGCCTCTGTCTCATATTTAGCTCCTTCTGCGTGAAAATATATTTAAGGCTTTTGTGGTCGGTGAAAATGTCACATGACTCGCCGTAGAGATAATGCCGCCATATCTTAAGAGCGAAAACCACTGCAGCCAATTCCAAATCGTGCGTCGGATAATTTTCTTCGTACGGTTTCAGTTGCCTCGAAGCATAGGCGATGACTTTCCCATGCTGCATTAAAACGCAACCCAAACCCTTTTTAGATGCATCACTGTAGATCTGGTAACCACCCGAACCAGACGGAAGAGTCAGAATAGGTGCCGATACTAATCTCTGCTTAAGTTCCTCAAAACTGTTCTCCCTCTCCTCAGTCCATACAAATTTCTCCCCTTTTCTCATCAACTGCGTCAACGGCAAGGCCAGGCGCGAGAAACCCTCAACGAAACGACGATAATAACCAGCAAGTCCCAGAAAGCTTCTCACCTCAGTCACATTTGTAGGTCTAGGCCATTTAGTGATAGCCTCGACCTTCGCTGGGTCCATAGTGATACCCTCCGCAGAAACAACGTGACCTAGAAAAGCGACCCGACTCAACCAGAATTCACACTTAGAAAACTTCGCGTACAACTTCTTCTGTCTAAGAATCTCCAACACAGTCCGAAGATACTGTTCGTGCTCCTCCTTAGATTTCGAATAGACAAGAATATCATCGATGAAGACAATGACAAATTTATCTAGGAACTCATGAAAAACCCGGTTCATAAGGTCCATAAAAACGGCCGGAGCATTGGTCAAGCCGAAAGGCATAACCAGGAATTCGTAATGACCATAACGGGTGCGAAAGGCAGTCTTAGGAACATCTTGTTCCCTCACACGAAGCTGATGGTAACCCGATCTCAAATCAATCTTAGAGAAATGCTTTGCCCCTTGCAATTGGTCAAACAAATCGTCAATGCGCGGAAGGGGATAGCGGTTACGGATAGTAATGCGGTAGAGTTCCCGGTAATCAATACAAAGGCGCATACTACCATCCTTCTTTTTCACAAATAGCACAGGAGCGCCCCAAGGAGAAACACTCGGACGAATAAAACCGTTCTCCAATAACTCCTCTAACTGTACTTTCAATTCTTTGAGTTCAATGGGAGCCATTCGGTACGGAGCCTTAGAAATCGGCTCAGCACCGGGAACTAGATCAATACTGAATTCAACTCCTCTGGTGGGAGGAATACCGGGAAGTTCTTCGGGAAAGACATCAGCGAACTCCCGAACAATGGGAACACTACTAATATCAGGTCCCTGAGAGGACGTATCTTTAACAGAGGCCAAAAACCCTTGGCAACCATGAGAGATTAGAGTCCGCGCTTTCATAGCAGAAATGAGTTTAACAGATTTCAAAGGCTGAGAACCTTGATAAACAAAATCCGGATGATGGATATCGCCAAATCTTACACATCTGGCATGACAGTCGATAGAGGCCTTATGGAAAGACAACCAGTCCATACCCAAAATTATATCAAAATCAATCATATCGAGGGGAAGTAGATTAGCCGGACGAACACAATCATCAAACCTTAGCGGGCAATTTACATATTCACAATCGATGGTGACTTGGGTTTTCATTGGAGTAGAGATAGATATAAGATTATTCAATGGTGTTGGAGTTATTTTTATTTTCTTGGCAAGCGTATTAGATATTATAGAATGTGTAGCACCGGTGTCAAATAAAACAAAAACAATATGATCTCCAACATAAAGATAACCGGTAATGGTACTTGACGTGCCTGCCGCCTGATCACGTGTGAGAGAATAAACCCGACCAGTAGTAGGAGCTGGCCTACCCGAACCTGATGGAACAACCTGCTTTCCTTGTGGGCAGTCCTTCACCCTATGAGAAAGAGACCCGCATGTGAAACAACCGCCAGTAACCCTGTGGCATGGCCCCGGATGAGGCTTTCCACATGTGGAGCAAAGAGGCGGAGGAGGTAACACTTCATCAGTCCTCCTCTGTCCAGAAGAACCCGTCTGATAACCCGACTGAGCACCCCGAGTAGTCTGATCACGATACTGACGTGGGTTGTTATTGAACCCACTCCTCCCAGAAACCTGCCTATCATAACCCCGAGAATCCTGTCGCCTCTGACTATAGTCCCGGTCCTGGCGACCACGCTGATCATACCTATGGTCCTGTCGACCTCTCTGCTCGGATGCCTGGTCCTGCCGACCTCTGAAATCCTGACCCTGTCCCTGCTGACTCTGTCCTCTGAAATGCACCCGGTTACCATCCCTATCACGCTTATTATAACCACTATCATCACTATGCAACATCTCGATGTTGCGAGCGTCGTTCGCAACCGCCGCCACATCATCATAATGCGTATTCACTATCTGGTTCAGTATCCATTTCTTTAACGCCCACTTAAACGTCTTAGCCTGACGGTAAGCATCTCCCGTAATCTCTGGCCCAACGAAACTGGCCAGCCTCATAAATCGCTGCATAAATTCCCCAGTAGTCTCCCGGTCCCCCTGACGGATGTTCCCATACTCCCGCTCATATCGCTGCTGTTCCGCCACTGGAATGTACTGCTTATAAAAGATACCCATAAAATCTTCCCAAGTACAAGTCTCCTCAAAACCCTGCTCCTGAGCCTGGACATAAGCTGTCCACCAGCTCTGTGCATCGCCTTCAAACTTAAATGCAGCCAATCTAGTCTTAAACTCATCTGGACAACCCAAAACCTTAAATATCTTTTCCATGTGGATGATCCAGTCTTCCGCCTCAGTGGGGACGGCAGCTTTACGGAAAGAGAGGGGTTTGAGCTTGTTAAACCTCTCAATCCAGACATGGATACCAACTGGTGGAGCACCTACACCACCCCCACCTGGACCTGAACCTGCACCACCACCTCCGGAAGAACCTGCCCCATTCTGAATATTGTTGGTGACTTGAGTCACCAAGTTAGGAAGAGCATTGGCCAAAGCTTCTGCTATCATGGCCTTAAGATCAGGGTTTCCTCCATTATATTCCTGATGTCGAGTATTCACCATCTGAATGATTTCGAAATCGATTAGCAACAATATAAGAGAATAAGCACAAAATGGAAAACGAAACAGAACCTATGACTACCCAAAACCTCACCAGTCAAAACTTAAGCCTTAAGGGTCAAATCCTAGGGTCCATAAGACTCACAGGCCATGACTTATGCACTACAGGTCGAAACCTGGCGCTTTGATACCATAATTGTAACACCCCAACCCGACAAGGGTAGAAGTATCACATTATGGTGACAAATCAAAGCATACATAAACACACAGCGGAAGTCTTGATAAATAATTCAAAGGAAAAGTCAAGTCAACACGACTTGAATAATACATAAGTTCAAAGAAAGGAAATAATCCAAAGGTGCGAATACAAAGGAAATCCAAGTTCAACAAAATCATAAGATAAAGGTGGTCATCTAAGGTCAAAGCTTCATCTAACTCTCATCCCATCCAAAGCATAAACCAAAAGCTCCTAGCTTAGATACCTGCCGCACACGAAAAGAAAACGTGCGGCTGAGCTTAAAAAGCCCAGTGAACAGATACATATATAATAAACGGAAACGAATAAATGAATCATAATGAAAGAGAGATAAATAAAGTATAAGAGTAAAGGTTAGGACAGTCATCCACCACGAGCCCAAACAAATCCAATATCCAAATCCTGTAGTAGTCCAGAGGGGATACCTCTATAGTAACCAGATAATATGAGGGGTGTCCTCATGTATCAAATTGGAGTGATCAGCTCCCAAATTTTGTGAAAGACGTGGATTGCACCCATCATCAGTCACCAAATACAAACATATCAAATCATATACAATTCAAATCTAGGATGCATCCATACGCCCCCCAAACAAATCATATTGGCCATATCAAATCATATCATAGTGAGCTCATATCAAATCAAAATGGGGACGGTGTGGTTAATCACTCTGACCACACAAGAGTCATGCCATTGGTGCATCAATGACACGGCCATGTTACCTTCATGGCTAGGAAACAAATTTGGCTCGTAGTATCAAACTGGGGTCAAAAGTCAAAGGTTCAAATATCAAAGGTGCATAGCAAAGGGTTCATATCAAAGCAAAGGTTCATATAGTCATAGTCATAGTCCAAATGTCAAGGTTCATATCATAGGATTCATATCAAAAGGTTCATATGCCAAAGGTTCAAATGTCAAAAGTTCATAGCAAAGGTCAAGGTCAAATCAAATCAGTGTTCAAGAGACTGAAGGCACCTTATTAAAAAGGGCAGAATATCTGTACCTTATTCCAAAGCAAAGCACAAACCAAAATGAGTAAGGTGAAAAGATCAGGTCCTCTCCTTCTTCACACCTAGAGGGGTAGAAAAGAATTACAACCTTTCCATTTTAAGTAACTTTCCATTTTTTAGTGGGTTTCCATATTTAGTAGGATTTCCATATTCTCATTTAGGTTAAGTCGTTATCAAGACATATTATGGTTTTAGAGTGGATTTTAACAAGTCACAAAGTTTAGGGTTACTTATGACAACTTTACATGAATTAGGGTTTTAAGTGTAATTATATCAAAGTTAAGGTTCAAATATGAAAATATCCCAAGTAATCTGTTTTGAATCCATATTTATCAAGTTAACAAATTCAGCCCCTCAAGTTTCCCAATTTTACACTTTACACCCTTAAGTTATATAATTTACATTTTAAACCTTATAATATCCATAATTACACATTAGACCCTTAGTTTATCAAAATTACACAATGATCACTTATTTTATCATATTATACGAATCTACCCTTAAGTATTCAAAATTTACACATCAAGTCCCTCAAGTTATCAAAGTTACATATTTAACCCTTAATTTACATTTAATTACAATTCGAATTACACTTTATTAAAATAAACATTTTAATCCTTTTAAATCTAAAAATTACACATGACACCCCCAACATATATTTTATTCGAATTACATGCAGTCCAAATTAAGTTCTAAAAATAGCCCTTGAGTTTTAAAAGTTACAAAACACCCCCTAAATAATTAAACACTATGCGCATAACATTTTTATGAACAAAACCCTAACTCTAAAAATATCAATCATTCACCAATTATTAGTTCATCATTATAACATTATTTAATCACTCAAAACAGCCCTAAAAGTCTAACCCTAAATCGATTACATTTTATTTCTTTTCTTTCTTTAATTTTCTCTAAATCCGGTAATACAATTAAATCCAAAATAATTATTTTAGGCCTAAACAATTCGACATATCATTTTTACCAGGTCAATATGATTATAAAGAGTCCAAATAAAATAGATGTAAAGCCTCAAAAATTCGGATACCATTAATTAGGTTTTATACACGATTTTAAGACTTAATTCAATATAAATTCGTAGATCATGCATGATATGATTTTAACATTTTTCATGAAGTTTATATGATGCAAAAGACCTGAGAAAAATACCAATTCGAATATAGGACGTGGAGAGATAGGCGTACGAATTTGTGTCACTCGAATGGATGAATCGACAAAAGAATTCTCCCACGACCACCACAGCACTCTACTACCTTAAAGCCAATTTTCACAGATCGTATATGATATGAGAAGCATGAGAAAAATAGTGAACGAATTTTATAGTGACCGATGGAATTGATTTGGAGTTTTACCTCAAATTTTACACGCGACAAAGGAATTCTTGCTGGGATCGAACTAAGCCACGAACACCTCCAAACCTATTTTTCTAGCCTTCTAATGGTGACCAAGAACACAGGAAAAATGGTCTAATGCTTGAGAAAAATCGTATGAGAGAATGACGAATTATTTGTGTGTTTAGGGTTTTAGTGATTCGGTTTGTTGATTTGGAGAGAAACAAATGATGAGGGCTGAATAAAATGGGTAAATGCCGTGAGAAGGGGGGGGAAAGATAGCTAAAATAACGGCACTAATTCAAGACTCATTCAAATTGAGTTAATTTCCTTCAATTTCCAAATTAATATCTCCTTAAATGATTTTAGAGGATTTTAATTATTTTCCAAAAATACCATTCGGCTAAATAACTTATTTAAGGGTCCATTATATGTTTTTAATGTGTCTTAAGAGTCTTAATGTCAATTTGTTTCATATGTTATTTATTTACAAAGTTTTGGAATCAAAAAGATACATTATAAGCTTATTTATCAAAGTTTTAGATTGTAAGGGCATTTTGGTCTTTTCACATGTTTTAGAATTTCTGGGTTTTACATGGGGAGATCCGAACTTATCAATATTGTGTATATCTTCTTTTTTAGAAGATATGTTCATATCCCTTTGTCCTATTCCCTAAACCAATAATAAAACACGAAATTGTTTATCTTATATAACTAAACACATTTATTTATGGATAGTATAATATGCATCCCTATTTTCTTGTGCACACACGTTAATATCCATCCCATAAACACACGACATTCCTTTATCATTCATCTCCACATGTTTTGTCCCACGGGTCGTATATTACCTCCATAACTTCTTTCTAAACCGAAACAAAAACTAGAACTAAAGAAACATAGCTACCAATCTATACGAGAGAGAGGGGATAACAGGACCAGCTGAGTTCGTGTTTTTGCTTCGATCAGGTTGGGGTTGTGTCCGTGTAAGAACCAATATGAGTTCTCGGTTAGAAGCTGCATGTCGAATCATTTTGTAGCAGCTTGTGGGGTATTCGTGTGCAGTTGAGTCGAGTACCATTTTCTTTTCTCTTCGACCAACTTCTTGATTCGGCTCAAGGTAAACCTTAATCTAATCTTGTCTCGATGCTATAAATCATGTGTCATTCGAGTAATATAAGTATGATACGTAAACTCAACATAAATCTCGCTAATAAATAAAGTCGAGTGATGTTTTCTTTTCTCTTCAATCAACCATTGTTACAGCCTAACAAATCTTTGAAACTGATCATCATTACTAGATTAAAATGATATGGAAACCCTATATAAAGACTTGTGATGTGTACGTACTTATATATATCAGTTATGGTCTAAAACAAGGAGCCTCGCATACGAACATATGATTTCATACACTTAACTAGAATGAAGAAAATGTTACATTAAATATTGAATATAAAAGGGTGCATGTAAAAATCAATGTAACGTTTCAAATATAGAGGACCTGTTAGTTACTAACTTTACTCAAATACCCCATGCCAACGTATGTAAAAGCCCAACTAGTCTCTATCTGATTCAAAATTTTAAAACTCTATTACACACCTTTTGTTCATATGGCGAATTTTCACATCAGTTCTCTCAAAATTTTGGCTACGACTGTTAGTTTCATTATACACATGGTTCTTTTCACGTTGACTTTTGCTTCTAGCGGACTAGTGTTATTTCAAATATCACTTCCTGGCGATTAGTTTTATATAAGTCTAGCAGTTGTTAGTATGTTAAATTGTATTCGTTAGTTAAGTAGTTCAATAATTTCTGTCACGTGAAGAAATATTAAATAATGAGAACACACTTGCTCACGAATCATGTCAAAATCCAATCCTTAATTTGTTCAATAATTTCCGTCACGTGAAGAAATAAGTATATAAGTATATGAATTAGTTAAGTATGTAAATGTTTATAACATACGTTTATGGTGTCTATCAAAATCCGTTTATTGGCACTTTAACTTTCCTCGAACTACAGAAAATTAATTAAACTGATTTGCAATTGAGAAGTATTTTAACAAAGTAAGTAATTTTAATGAACAGATAAAACAAGCCTACATAAAACTAAAAACTATATATATAGGACATGATCATAAACATTCGTGTACTATTTCAATTGGTTTAAAAGACTTGGGTTTGTAAATTGTTGTGGTCCTGATAAATACTCGTGTTTTGGTCTCGCATTGAGTTCCTTTTATTGTATAATTATAAGTGGGTTTCGCTAGTGTTTAGTCTCGAGAATGGGTCTGTATTTGTTCCGAGATTTGTTTTGAATTGATTACCGAGGGTGTTCTGTGGTCTGTTCCAACAAAGGGTTCATTAATAATCATTCCGAGATTTCCTTTTTGTTTCTAATTCGGTTTTGTTTTTGGTTTTTAATTCGGCCAACCGAATTTCACACATGAAACCCTAAACGTGTTAATAAGTAACAATGAGTATTAAATTAGTTATGGCATTAATTAATGAACTATAAAATGGGCTCCTAAATAATAAATGATCATTAATTCGTGTAGATCATTTGAAGAATGAGTGACTAGTGTTCCTTGTGTTCATTCATTCATTTGCTATTAAGGTACAGATATTCTATCCTTTATCAGTAAGGGTTTCCTCATGACTCGTTTCGTTATGATATGGTTTGATTCGTTCGTGACTTCAATATTCGCATTTGAATCCTTTGATACTTTATAATCCATTAGATATTATGACTTGTATGAAAAACCTTTTCGAATATATATCTTAATGATGGTATTGAGAAATACTATTTTTAAAATGATTTCTATGAATACGAGGTAACACCACTTTTTATATGAAGGTTTAATGACTCTTATGAAAACGACTTTTAAAGGAATACTTTCATGAAAACAACATTTAAATGATTTTCATAATTACATAATCTGGTTGTACCCTATCCTTAAGGATTCTCATGACTCATTGATTTTCTGATATTTGTTATTTGTTATGCTTTGATCCATATTTGTTCAGTATTCGTTTGATTATTCGTTTCATGCTATATTCCATTCATATAGCTATTATCTGAGTTGGATAATTTATAATTATCCCGTATCATTAGATTGCATGTATTATGCCTATTATGTTGCCCATATTTGTAGCCAATCATGGGGAGTCCATGGCCTTGCCATTGATGCACCAATGGTATTGACATTATCTGTGGAGGTGGGTTTTTGTCCACAGCGTTCCCATTTATTTATATAGCTGTATATATGGCGCAC
Source organism: Artemisia tridentata subsp. tridentata (assembly GCA_021014915.2). Taxonomy (NCBI): domain Eukaryota; kingdom Viridiplantae; phylum Streptophyta; class Magnoliopsida; order Asterales; family Asteraceae; genus Artemisia; species Artemisia tridentata. Next base: position 155,060,258 of record CP139505.1, read on the forward strand.
CTGGCCCGTGTTTATTATATGTATGTTTAGTCTAGAACTGGCATATGTATCTCTGTTTTGAAGGGAGCGTATGGATGCATCCTAGGTACTTAGTTCAGTTTTGATATATGCTTGTGAATGGACTTGAGTGTGTGCAATACACCTCATTTCACTTTTTGGTACATCGAGCTAGCTACTCCATGTACAATTTGTTATATGATTTGTTGGGCATTTCCTTTTATATTGATATCCACTTTATGTTCTTTATTATGCTTTAATCCCTTTCATATGTTCCATATTCTGTTTGACATCTTGTTTAGTAGGTTCTCTTGGATTCATTATTCATTTCGTATACGCTTATTATCTTTCATTTGATTATATCTGTTCACTGAGCGTTAACTCAGCCGCATTTTCTTTTCTCTGTGGCAGGTTATAAGCGGGATGCTGGGCATGTGTGTTGAGAGTAGAAGATAGAGGACCTACCCTTGATTAGATTCCATTATTTGAGTTATGATTGTAGACATTATGCTTTGGATATGTATTGTATTTAGATTATTGTTTGGATTATATTTCGTAAGTCCTTGTAATTCTTGAGTTAGTAAGAAGTTTTCCGCTTGCGTTTATATGTTCTGGTTGACACCATAATGTTACACTTAGGCCCTTTTCGGGTTGGGGTGTTACATTACGGCGTATTAATAAGGAAATACGGCGTAATCTAGATATCTTGATTGCTGGCGAAGAAAGCATATTCTACGTATCTTCTAAAATACGGCGTAAACTAGAGATTCGTTACGTTGTAACCTTCAAATCTTCGATGTACTTGGATGGGGGATAAGATCTTCATTACGGCGTATGGCCAGAGTTTCATACGCCGTAATCCTTCAATGGTTGACTTGGGCTTTGACTGTAGAGCTTCCAATTACAGCGCATTGCCAGAGTTAAATAAGCCGTATTCTTTAATATCCACCAAGACTTAGTGAATTCTTCGAGGTATCAATACGGCGTAAGGCCATAGTTACTTACGTCGTATGCTCTTTTACAGCTTGCATACAAAATAGCTCCAAATCATGTCTTTAATCCGTACTTTTAACAATATTGCTCCATAATCACTGAAAGGAGAAAACCAAAGTAATTAAGTATCAATTCAGATATAATATGCAAAATATGAGCAAATAACATGTGATAAGTATTCAACAATATAGGACTTATCATGTTTACATAATTCTAATAATCTAAATGAGTTGTAAAAAAAATAACGTGACTAAACTAAGATTGTTCTTTTACTATATTTTACAATTATCGTTTTAATAAGTTTGAAAGTGTTAATGTGACTATTGTTTGTTCATAAGTTGTATAATAAATTCAAAATCACAAACCTACTCCTATTATAATATATATATATTATATATATATATATATATATATATATATATATATATATATATATATATATTATATATATATATATATATATATATATATATATATATATATATATATATATATATATACACACTAATAGCCAAAATAAAACAGGGTTCAAAGTGTTTTTTTACAGACCTCGTTTTCAGTTAATTTGGCTCCTCATTGGTTGGATTTTTAATTAACAGATATAGTGGAGCACCTGGCCAATTCTTATTGGTTCATGTGTGGTTGGGTTTCTACTATTCATCCTCCGTTCCCCCTAATTACATTCACTCACGGATAATTAGTTGCAGATTTTTTCCCTCCCTTCCCCTTTCCACCGCCTTGCAGAAACTACATACCCCTTCCCTCTCTTCAAACCCATCAACTAATATCAAAATACAAAACCAAACATGTCTCTTCCTCATCTTTATAACATAAACCACAGATCCGGAACCTTCTTTGATTCATTCCTACCAAACATCATATCCAGATTTATCCATTATCCCACCGTCTCACTAATCAAACACATATACAAAACCAAAAAAAACTCCAGATTCATTGTGCACAAACAAATTAAAAAAAAATGGTCACGGCAATGCAGATATAACGTCGTAATCCTTAAATCGGCCTATCTTTCATTTGTTTGGGTTTTTGTTTCTACACATCCAAAACGATCGATAGGTAGAAAAATCATCAGGTATGTTTTTTGACTTTATGGTAAACTTTTTCTAAGATATAAATTTTTAATTTTGATTCTGATTTTAGATCTCAATTGTTTTTTTACTTTTAAAGGTTTGATTTTTAGGGGTTTTTTTTTTGTATGAATTTATTGGTTTTGTGTAGCTTGGATGATTTGGTTATGTGTGTGTTGGTTACTTAATAGTTATGAGGTAAAAAAAGGTATGTAATTTAATGTTTGTGTCATAAGTTGTTTTTTCATAAGCAGTTTGAAATAACCTGCTTTTTTAAGAGTTTTTAAGTGGGGTTTTTTTTGGTGAATTTGCTGATGCTTTGTGAGTTTTGCAGGGCCAGTTGACGAAATGGGAGTTGAGAGGATGCACTGAAGTTGTTCCGATCGTGCTTGATCAGGTTAATTTTTTTTTCATTTTTTTAAAGTCGGTGTTCAAGTTAGTTATTTGTACAACACCTACTTATTAATAAGCACTTATAAGCTACTTGAACTAAGCATTGTAGAATATTGAGTTTGGATTTTCTTATTTCGTGGTTCTGTTAAATTTAGTTTTGATAAGTGGATAACTTTTGACTTATTGCAAAACTTACCTGCTAATGAACGAGCAACTTCTGTGGTCGACTTTCGGGGGTGTTTGTTTAAGCTTATATGTGGGCTTATGAGCTTACTTTACAACAATATGTTTTTAGGGTTATGCTAGGCAAGTATTGTATTTGCTAAATTTTATTGTTATTTTTTTTGTTCGGTTCAATTGAACTTAATTTAAGGGGTGTTTAGGATTGCTTATTTTTCCTGATTTTGCTTATAGATAAGCCCTGTTAAGGTGTCTAGGAAATACTGCCTTCATTTGCTTATTTTGTAGTATTAGCAATTCAGACGAAAAAAATTTATTAATCAGAAAGAGGTGTACTTTATTGGTGGTAATTGTTAAACTTACTGTGCAGCCCCTTTTCAGAGCAACCTCCCACGAGCATTCTACATATTCAAAAATCTTGAAGGTCGATGCTTTATTGAAAAATGGTGCCGGAAGAAGACAGGAACGAGATTACTCTTATCGTTCGCGAAGGATATTATGTTGCTTTTTATCCAGATTTGTTGAGATTATGGCTCCTCTATTCTTTCAGATAGCATGGTAGTGTGTGTCGCATATGAATCAGGTAAAGATGTATTTATGCCTCATTAATCTGTGTAGAAAAGCTGCACATTACTTCAATATGTTACACATAGCTTAGCTGATCTTGAGTGCAGGAAGAAGGCGAAGATGAAGGACGTATGATGCGGATGGGGAAACAGTTGCTACGCTCCCTGGCTCTCGCATTTCGATGCAAAGCTTTTGCATCTTTGGTATGTCATGTATTTTTGACATTAGACATAATATGTGTTGCATGATGCTTATTGTTACTTCAATGCTTCAAAACATCTGTTTAAATGGCGCAACTAATTTTGATGAATAAAATGTAGTTGTAGGTGTCTGAAGTTTAAAATCCTGCGATTTCATATGCGAACGACATGCTTAGAATTAAAGGTCTGTAATCTTGGAGGTTCTGCCCTTTGTTGTTCGTTTTTTTCATCCACATAGACATAGGAAATTTTATTATCATCAGTTGTCACTCCTTAAATTCCTTGCTACTGTTGAGCAATATTTTCGGTATTTCCTTATGAAATATCATCTTCTCAAAGCATAAACTTATGCATACGAAAATCAGTAACTTTGTTTGTATTAACAAAAATGAAGAAAGAAATTGATATTAGAAGCTTTAGTTTATAAAAGTACTTATGATTAATAATCACGAGTCACTTACTTTACTTATTTTAGGTAGTATATGAGGAGAAGCGATTTTATACTCTCTTTTTTTTTTTACAATTGTTAAAGTGATATACAAGATATTGTTTGAATAAAGTTAAAATATGGCAATTTTAACCAACTCTTTTGACTCTTTTCGGCCAATGTAATCATCGTACTAAAATTACCAAGAAACAAAACGTCGTTGCTTATAATGATGATGACAACAAGGTTTCAATCAATTGATCACCAAGCCACATTTCTATGGTTGTGAAAATTGGAAAAAGAATGTGTATGTTGAGCTAATTAGTTGTATCATATGCAAAGTTGTTGTCTAAAATTTTTTCTATCATACGCCATCCATTTTTTACAGCATGTTTGACCGAGCTTTTTCCATCACTGACATTCCTCCAATGTAGTTTACTTTTGCAAGTTAAGTTAAATGGGATTCGTTGTCGCAATCTTGAATGGTAAATCTGTCATGAGTAGAAGTTTCTGCCAACTAACCACTACTTCCAACATCGGGGAATTCGCTGTAATAAGGTTTTTATATACATTATAGAATAGCCATTTTTTATATGTTTATGTTTGTCTATGATCTTCTACTACCAGGTCAAACGGGACAAAATTTGTTCTCCTATTGTTCAGGCTGGCAGGCCTGATAAGGCGCAAATATAACATTGTTGTCCCATTGGACAGGCGATAGCACTCCAATTTGCTTTGGCTGCAAAAAAGATATCTACAACTATGAATATTTTCACTTTTCATACATGTTATTTCAGATCACTTCCTTATTTCTGATTCATTTTTGGCGAAATTTTCTGATATTTCATTACGTGTGTTAACAGATGGTTGGTAGCTTAATAAGCATCAAGCTTCATACACGGACCTCACAACGTGTTGTGAAAGAATCTAGAAGCATCTTCACGCGTGAGTGTAGACGTCCCGATATGATTGGGCCACTAACTCCCTAACAGATGGTGTTTGGTCAAGTGGTTAGCGGTTCTCCAGGTTAACACAAGACCAATGCGCAGACTTGACATATATATCAGGTTAGTACAGATATAATAAGGTGTGTTTGCATTAGAATACTATAGAAATTAAGAAGACGTTAACTGATTTAAGTGTTAGTTTGTTGTTAGGAGCTCTTACGGTTTAGATCTGTAGTTGATTTTGGATGACTTAAGAGATGAATAGCAGCAAGAAAAAAAGAAGGGTAGACAGTAGGATCGATCCCACTGTTAAGAAGCCATTACGTACGGCATTACGTACGCAGACTAAACTTGCTGGATCCTTGAAGTAATTTTCTATCTTGCTTAAGTGTTCTACCCACAGTGACGTTCTAAGTGACAACAAAAGTTAACTTTGATAATGGCGAAATTGGGCACGTCATGCAAATGGGTCAAAACTGATACTTGAATAGAAATTGAATTCAGTCGGATCAAAGTTAGTCATTTCAGCAATAAAATCGTATATTTTTTTAAATACTTTACGCGGTTTAACTAGACGACAATTGACAGACATAGACTGAGTATGGTAACTTGACTATGTAGGAGCGTTTTCTTTTGACCTCATACAATTTCCTTTACAAGTTGAAAATGATACAAAAGACGATGCATATATCTCTGCTGCAAATCTCCTTAATAATAATAATCTCATTGTTGTTTTTGTATTAACAAATCCCATAGGACAATTATAGCGTTCATTATTACTGCATATATTTGGAACGTATTAAATATGTGAAGGTGTTGTTTTCCAGTAGATGAGATTGTATGATTGATAATACTTTGTGTCATCTTGATGACACATTAGCTAATGAGAGGGTCTCTACTGTGTGTAGGTGCTGATGTTGGATTGGAGAATACAAGTTTGTAATGCAAGACTAGGGGAAAGTAGGATGAGAGCACCAAGCATCATTACAAAGGAAAAAGACCTAGGCCCTTTTGGGCAAATGACTTGGATTCGAGGTAACCAAGAGGCGATATAAACAGCTACAATGAGCCACTTATTGATGGAGTTTGTTTTTGTAATAGTACGCGTATATTAGAAGCTTTTAACATTAAATGTAGAGAAGATAGTATCATTCGATTATGTTTTTCAGGGCACTAAGTGTTGCTTGATCTGAAAAATTACCAAACAAAATAAATTATGCTTTCATCACTAGCAGTCTATTTTTTTAGTAGAAGTAGAAGTCTAATAAGAGTTATACATTTTTTTTAGCAGATTGCTTGATAACCATAAGCAACTTTACAAAAGCTTAAACCAAAAAATAAAAAAAAGTCACCGCAACGAAAGGCTTCTTTTCTAATGCAATACCAAAAAACATACATAAAAGTTCTTCTCTAGCTTAGGAATTTAATATGATTCTCGAAAGGCTGGAAGGTGTTCACGAAGGTTGCACTTGAGAAATTGGGAAATTTAATTTATGTACACGGCATTCCCACAGCAACACGCGGACTCTCCCACTCGTTACATCTACTTTGCTGTCAAATATATAAGTAAAATAAAAGACATGAAAACCAACTAAATGAAAGGACAGCAATAGTAAATATCACTATTCATCTTTCTTCTACCTCACTGTCTTATTCCTTTTTCTTATTGAAAACTCAAGAATCAAGTTTTTCTTCAAGGTTTTTTCTCATTTTGTGCACATCTAGCTTCAAACTACATGTAGCACTTTCAAAAAGCCGGCAACCTATAAACAATGTTATACTTCGTCGGCTAAAACCATGTGTGGCACGTGCCACACGTAGCCAACACCTAGATCCGCCCCTAAACTTTCACTTTGTCAGAGAAAAGGTTGTGGATAAGAAACTCTCGGTTGGGCTCATTTCTACTAAGGATCAAATTACCGATGTTTTTACCAAGCCTCTCTCCTCACAACAATTTGAGAGTATACGGTTCAAGCTGCAGGTCGTTTCCCGGCCTTAGCTGGCGGGGGCATAGCATTCAGATATATTATATTAGTATAATATGAGGATACAATATGTAAGGGAGGAGGAGTCATAATTTTGAGATTTCTAGCCCTCTCAAATTTTACCAATAAAATTCTGCCAACTCATTTCATCCCTCCAGCCCTCCCAACCAATTTCACTCGCGCCCATGAGATTCCAGCCCTCTCAAATTTTTTATTTTTTCCTCCTAAACTATTAAACTACACAATTTATAACTAAAACACATAACATTTCATTAAAAATTAAAAAAGAAAAGTACACAATGTTTAAAAGGAACATTGCAACATTTTCTTCAATCGATACCAACAAAACAAATCATCCTTCCTCTCATCAAACCACACACAAACACACACTTCACTTTTTATAAAAAAGTTAACCAAAATTATCTTTATAAAAACAAATCATAAAATTTACCGGATCTGAACCACTGCTTAAACCCGTTCATCGCCGAAACCCTAAAACTTGCCGGAAAATCTAACAGCTTCCGTTATCTCTCGTTAAAAGATTAAATAGTTGGTGGGTTTCTATTTTTGTTCATCTTTATGCATGCAATTGTTGTGTTTTGTTATTTTTAGCAAGATTTGTTTTTATTCCTTCATGGGTTTTTCTGGGTTTTTGTGTAAAGATTAAGAAAGTGTAAAAAAGTTTTGATTTTTATGAAGTTTGATGCATTTTACTAATGGGTTTTACTGTAACGGCTATATTGTTTAAAAGGGAAAAAAAATTTACACTAATGGTCCCTGTAACGTATCTATTCGACGGCTTCACCAGAGGTATGCCAACCCGTTCACCAACCCGTTGAAGGAAGCCCGGGCGGGGCGGGGCGGTGTTACCGCCGGTATGGGCTAACCCGTCCTCCACTCCGCCTCCTCTAACTTTCTAAAAAACAAAAAATCAACAATTATACTCAAGCCGGGCGGTTTGCCCAAATGTAAACGACTTACTAACTACTGCCCACAATTGCTATAGATTTTTATCTCACAACTAATATAGATTTATTATCAAATTACTTTTAGAAAGTGAAAATAATAATAATAATAATAATTAAAAAAAAAAAAATCAGCAAAACATTTGAATTATGTATCTGTTATAGAAAACAACAAAGATTAAAGAAAAATAAGAAATTTAAGAACCTTACCACACTTCCAACTCTCTTAGGCCTTTCATCAACACATTTCTACATAAAAAAGTTGTATGCAAAATTGTGTGGCCCAGGATCAAAGTTAAGGCTATTAGCTCTTAATTTCTTTATGAGCCAGCAACATAAATTGCAACATCTATATCGTATTTAGCAGTAAGTAATGTTGGCTCGATATCTATATCTAACTGTTAACATTTTAATCTCATATCTTCACAAGTTTATTAATTATGGTATTTTTATTGTTGCATCATTGCACAATTACCTTACTATTTTTATACTGTATGAAATAGCTTGTTATTATTTAATATTATTCCAGTCTAAAATTCTCGCCATATGTTATAGTCACGGTATCACGTCTATAAAAAGTCCAATATCAACATCCTATTCTTCACAATTCTATCATTTCGGTTATAGATACGAAACTTGCTCTCGCTTGAAAAATCTATAACTCGCCAACAATTATATTTATAAAGTGTATGTCGCCGCAAGACGCGGTACCTTGTCACATAACTTTAATAGAAAGAGAACTGCTATTGGGTTAAGCCCGTGCAAAATAAACCGGGCACACAAATACATGTAACCCGTTAACATATACTTGCTTAAGATATGAATTTTTGTACTAGATGTTCATGGCCTATAAATATTGCTAGATGACACTGTTTACAAATATTCAAATTTATTTTTTTCAGAGTATATAAAAGCTTATGCGAGACAAGTATTCGTCTACCGAAAATATATGTCGCTCATAGAAATATCCCTTGCTACAGATGGTTGTGAAGATCTTGATTTACTTTTCAAACGGCTAGGATCACTTGTACTTGAAGAGTACTGTTCAAATAAGGGTTTTTCTGGATTTGTACTCGTGTGCATGAAAAATGCAGGTTCTGAAGGGACCGGGAGGGTTAGAGACAAGCTACTAAGCATAAGAACGACCGAAGCCATAGTTGGTCTTTCATTAAGGTCTTCTTGAACACATAAGAGACCAATGTGTATGCATCTCATCATATCACGTATGGAAGTAGCGCACAGTGTAGGATCGATTAAAGTTGATGCATTGCCATCTCTCCAACTTTTCCATGCCTAAATACATATTGCAACATGAATAATCAGTACCAAAAACAAAAAAGAAAAGGAAAAGATATACTAGTAATCTTATTTTATAACTTACATGGCTAAGAAGATCCTCCATCATCATTCCATTTTGAAAACTAATGTTCTTTTCACCCTTTACAATTTCGAGTACAAGTACCCCAAAGCTGAACACGTCGGATTTAACTGAAAATTGTCCATGCATTGCATACTCCGGTGCCATGTATCCACTAGGGCAACAAGAATATACTTGTAAATTATATATAGACGACAAACTGATACTGAGTACATGATTTTTACATTTGTCGCAATATTTATAGACACTATAAGAATCAATATAAAAATCAAATATTTGCATAAACAACTCTGTTTAATTTTCGGTAGTGAGACTTACTAGGTTCCAACAATTCGACTAGTATCCCCATGGGTTTCATCTGGTGTACACAACCTTGCCATACCAAAATCTGCAATTTTTGCATTCATTTGGGCATCCAACAAAACATTACTAGCTTTTAGATCTCGATGAATTATCTTTAGTCGAGAATCTTCATGTAGATACAAAAGTCCCCTCGCAACACCCACTATTATTTTGTATCTTCTTTCCCAATCAAGAGTCGCACGCTTTGCTGGATCTGAATAAGAGTAACATTGTAATTGTAAGAAAGAATATCTACAATTTTATCATAATTTATATAAACTTACCGAATATAAACTGATCCAAACTTCCATTTTGTGCAAACTCATACATCAAAAGTCGTTTGGATCCTTCTAAGCAAAACCCAAGAAGCCGAACCAAATTCCGGTGTTGCAGCCTTGCAAGTAATAAGACCTCATTCTTGAATTCTAGGTCGCCTTGACCTGAATCCCGCGACAACCTCTTCACTGCTATCTCATGCCCATTTTGTAACATACCCTATAAATTTAGTTCCAAAAGTATTTTTTTTTAAAAAAAATTTGAGCCTGGCTTTTTATTAGTATTTCGTACCAAAATGTAATTTTCTTGCAGTTTATTGTTTACCTTATAAACCAGACCAAATCCACCTTGACCAAGCTTATTGTTCTCCGAGAAGTCATCTGTTGCTTCTTTAATGATACCAAAGCTATATTGCAACGATTCCACTGTGCTAATTTCATCAATATCTCCATCCTCGTAAACTAGAATCATTAATTTCACAAGTTTTTAAACAAACGAAACCCCAATGTTATATCATGGAAGTGATTTAAAAAAACAAGATTACGCACCTAAATTCCCTGGCGGACTTATATGGATCTTTCTTTTTCTTCTTATTAACACCATAAGGAAAACAACTGCTAGTATCACTAGACTAACGCTTACGGCAATGATTACAGTTGTTGTGTTACTACTTTTTCCTAAAATTTTGACACAATATAAACAAAAAGTGAACAAATTCTTCGAGCATAATGTCGAAGATATCTATATGATGGAGGCTAATGTAGATATATACCTGATGGTGATGGTGACGTTGGCGGTGGTGGCGATGGTAGTTCAAGGGCCACAGTATCATTGTAAAAAATATATTCTTCATATCTCAAATTGCAACTAGAATAAGAAAATCTTGCTCCCTTTTTACTATCACAACAACTGGGGATTTTTCTAATTGCGTCATCCAAGCATTTGTAACAATCAGTTTCAGAAAGATCTGGTGTACACTGCATAAGGCCATAGAGTGTGGTAAAACCAGGACCACTTGTTCTATTAGAAGCATATTTACGTATAGATCCACCACTTGAAGCATCATCTCTTAGTTGATCCAATAGTGGGCGGAGCCCTTGGTTAAACTGGGCCACGTTTGACGCGTTCTCACCATTAGCCAAGCCCCATTCAATGCTGATGTCTAAAACCCCCAAAATCCTCGCATTAGAGTATTTCAACATGCACCTTTCATACCATCCAATTGCAGCCTTTTGATTCGGACAAAGTTGTCTTAGTCGTGTTATAGCTTCATTTATGCACCTTCTACACTCGTCTGGCTGAAAATCTCCTCTACATAGCCCGATCGCATTGGCTTGATCGGGGTTTCGACCAACAGACCGGTTGTAGAACCCGTACCTAATGCTAGTATCAGATGTGAGGGACGACAAAGCATTGCCGAGATTCCTTTGGTACACACTGTTTGTAGTGAAATTTGCGCTATTAGCACAAGCATGGTGAGTAAAATTTTGAGAGACCGAAAGGGTGACTAAATTCATGATAATAACCGCAAAAAATATAATAATGTTTTGGGCTACCATTGACATGATGTTGCGAAACTGAAATTTGATAAAGCTTGAGTTCTTGAAGCTAAAATACCTCCTATATATTGTTAAAGTATAGTTTGTGGAACAAAATGAGACAACAATGATGGTAAATAGGTTGCATGAACATAAAAGTGCCAACAAGATGCCTGACAAATCTTGATGAATATTGTGGCTGCTAATTTATACAACAAGGTGCCAACCTTTTTGGTTCATGTGTTCACACGGAAAACACAGTTTTACAAACGCTATATATAGGAGTGTTTGTAACTTCATAAATAATCCCACAATCCCATTCCAACAAATAGAACACACACATAGTGTAGTATTGTTTGGTCTCTTTCTTTCTTCTAATATTTGAGTCTATTAGAGAGTTTGTGTGGTATCTCCTAATACAAGAGATATAAGTGTTTATCCTTGTAGTTAGAGAGAAGGTGTAACTCCTAATTTTCATCATAGTGAAACGTATCTTTCCTTGCCCGTGGTTTTTACCCTATTGGGGTTTTCCACATAAAATCCGTGTGTCATCTTTTATTAGTATTTTCTTATTTTAGCTGTGGGTTTGCTTCAGTCCGGTGTCACTTTTCTCAACAAGTGGTATCAAGAGCTAAGGTTGGGTGTGTGTATAATTATTTATCGTATGCTCTGTGGTTGCCACTAATAAGTGGATCCTCCACATCAAAAGATAAGTAAGATTATACTCACTCAAAAGGTGTTCATTACTATTATTAACAAATACTCCCTCCGTCCCTGATTAAATGTCCACTTGGACTTTTTGCGGTCTTTATTATTCAACTTTGACCATAAATATTTTTGTTTGTGTTATATAATATTTGATGAAAATTATACCAATGAAAATACTTTTAAAACTCAATCCATTCATATATTTTACATCATTTATTATACAACACAAACAAAATTATTTAAAGTCAAAGTTGAATAGGGAAGACTATAAAAAGTCAAAGTGGACATTTATTTAGGGACAGAGGGAGTAATAGTGTTGTCGAAAAGTAGATTGTGATTGTAGCAATGGCGGAAAAATTTGAAATCGAAAAATTCAATGGGAATAATTTCTCGTTGTGGAAATTAAAGATGAAGGCTATCCTTAGAAAGGATAAATGTTTAGCGGCCATTGACAAAAGGCCAGCTGAGGTCACGGATGACAGTAAATGGGACGAGATGGACGGAAATGCTATTGCAAATCTTCATCTGGCATTAGCAGATGGAGTTTTGTCAAGCATAGAGGAGAAGAAAAGTGCAAAGGAGATTTGGGATCATCTTGCTCGATTGTACGAGGCAAGATCGCTCCACAATAAAATATTTCTCAAGAGAAAACTTTATGCTCTTCGCATGACGGAATCTTCTTCAGTGACTGAGCACGTTAATAAGTTGAATACTCTATTTTCTCAGCTCACGTCTTTGAGTTGTAAAATAGAGCCACAAGAACGTACTGAAATTCTACTTCAAAGTTTACCTGACTCATATGACCAACTCATCATCAACTTAACCAGTAATGTTCTTTCGGACTATCTAGTCTTCGATGATGTTGCGGCCGCCATTCTGGAAGAAGAAAATAGGCGCAACAATAGGGAGGACAGACAGACCAATTCAAGACAGGTGGAGGCTTTGGTGGTGACGAGAGGGGGGTCAATGGAACCTGGCTCCAGTGGGAGTCACAATCGTGGTAAATCTAGAACAGGAAGGAAGAAGAATTTTAAATGCTACAAATGTGGCAAGCCGGGTCACATGAAGAAGGATTGTAGGAGTTTGAATAACTCTAATCCTCAGGGAAATGTCGCTAGCACTTCAGAAGATGGTAACGCTCTGTGTTGTAAAGCAGCGGTTGCAAATGAAGGTAGAAAAAGATTTGCAGATGTATGGCTGTTCGATACTGGAGCTACTTTTCATATGATCGCAAGAAGAGAATGGTTTCATCAATATAAACCTATCTCTGGAGGCGAATCTGTGTATAGTTGCAATGATCATGAACTAAGGATCATTGGAATTGGAAATATCATGGTGAAGGTGTGATGCGCGTGATGTGTCGTTGCGGTTTAGCAGTTTTAATGCCTACTCAAGTTTTAAATTTATATTTAGCCGACTTATCAATAACACACACACTTAACGAGCAGTGTACCCGGTCAGTATGAAGATAATGGTAAGTAGAGTGTCGATCACTAAGAGTGGAACGTATTATCTCGTTATTCTAATCAGTATTTTAATATCCTAACGCAAGGGGGTTTCAGCCTGAGAGACTGGCACGATTTGTTGCAATTAAATAATAAAATAAACCAATAGGCACGAATCAGCAAGTAGCACACACGTACACAGATAAATACTTGAGACAATAAGAGGGCTGTCCTTATGATTAAGTAGATTGTCACTTGTTTTATTGATAGCTTTATATGAAGTGTATGTAGTTAACCCTTTCTCGTTGGTCCTAATCTTATCGGCAAGTAAACCCTTAATGATTACTTATGTCTAAAAGTTATTCCTAAGTGATCAATTTAGTAATAACCGTGGGAGCCACATTATGTCCCGCAGTCAAATGCCCGCAAGCCACTAATAAACACAGAGGTTATCAATGCACTAATAAGTAGTAACCAAAGACATCAACATATAAACTTTAATTGATGGGAAAGCAAGTATTAAAGGGAGTGCAATCTTTCGTTGTCACATTACACAAGCCACCAATCCTGATGAATTAAAGTTTGCTAACACAATAAAACAAAACTACTTAATGAATTAAACACATGCAGCACCTTCTTACAGCTTTTGTATCTTTGATTTGGGTGTGTCTTGTGCTGCCTCCTTGACTGAATTCGTCCTTTAGTTCTTCTGTTCGGACTTAGGTTATATTATATTCCGTACGAAATTCGTCTGGTCTTGGGGTATTTATAGTTTCTGTCTGAAAGAAGATGCGGTGCATCTAGTAAGTAGATGCGGCGCATGTACTTAACTTCGCGTGGGGTCCAAGATTATAATATTCAGGAATATTCGTACACCGCCAGAAGATGCGACGTAACTCCATGATTAGATGCGGCGCATGTCCTCTTGTATCTTGGATCGTATCTGGTGATATCTTGATAGAGATGCGGCGCATGTCGAGAGTGAGATGCGGCGCATCTGGAGCAGATTAGTCTTGATCTTCTTCATTTCAGTAGACTCTTAACTTCTTGCATGTTATGCTCCATAATCAGTCCAAAATCGCTAAGTTTCACCAAATGCTTGTTTTTACCTGAGAATTACAAAAGTAAACGATTAAGTATCAATCCTCATACATAATATAGTAAAACAAGTCAAATTAATAGGATAAATGATAGTAATAAAATGTACTTATTTGAGTTCATCAAGGTGCATGATGGTACAGTTCATACTATTCGGGATGTGCGACACGTGGAGGGCCTGAAAAAGAATCTCTTGTCTCTAGGACAATTGGATGATCTTGGTTGTAAGGTTGAAATACAAAACAAGATCATGAAAATTATAAAAGGCGCACTTGTACTTATGAAAGGTGAAAAGGTGGCTGCGAACTTATACCAATTGAAGGGAGAGATAATGGAGGAGGCGGAAGCATCTGTTGCTTCACATAGTCCAAGTCATAGAGTTGCAATAACATGGCATCAGAAGCTTGGACATATGTCGGAACAAGGAATGAAGATTCTTGTTGAAAGGAAGTTAATTCCTGGCCTCACAAAGGTTTCTTTACCTTTCTGTGAGCATTGTGTTATCAGCAAGCAGCATCGCCTAAAATTCAAGACATCAAATTCTAGAAGTGTCTCTGTTCTAGAATTGGTTCACTCTGATGTATGGCAGGCACCGGTTCTATCCCTGGGAGGAGCAAAGTATTTTGTATCCTTCATTGATGACTATTCCAGGAGATGTTAGGTGTACCCAATCAAGAAGAAGTTTGATGTGTTTGAAGTTTTCAAGGTTTACAAATATATGTTATCTACAAATACTAATATTAGTTAATGTATTTAATTAATTAAATGGAGGATAATATGGGAACAGGTAAAGGTCGTTGAACTTTAGGGAAGCTAACTGATTCACTATACCATGATTAAAGTTATGTGTCATAAATGACAGCATTTTCATCAAGATAGTAATGATTTACATATGTATGAACCAGCTCCTGAATTGCAGATCAAATAAGTAACCCATCATTGGCATATGGGTAGTCTTCAATGAGGAGTCTTAGTCCATGCGGCTTTGTCTCATCAGGTACTACCATTCCTCTGCAACCGAATTCCATGCGGCTTTGTCTCATCAGGTACTACCACCAAGTTGTTTTCTTAGTAATAAAGGTAAAATTGATTATGATTTGTTAGGACTGCTTTATGACCGCAAAGTTTCTAGCTTTATGAACCACATCAATATTGAAAGTAAAAATCAGTAGTATTCTGTCTCATTTTTTTTTATTAAACTGGATAGACCGATAGTACGTATATGTGCATTACTTTTTTTTTTTTTTTAAATATAACTATCTGAAGCAGCAAAAAGGATGGGGCTTTCTTTCACCAAGTTGTTTAGCGCGATATTTTCCAAGAGAGAGATGCGGATTTTGATGGTTGGTCTCGATGCTACTGGTAAAACTACCTTCTTATACAAGCTAAAGATTGGAGAAATCGTGAAAACAATCCTACAATCGGTGAGTCCTGATCGAAGTTCACAGTCAACCATTAAATTACAATGAATGTGTCTTATTCGTTGTTGTCAGTTAATAAGTACATCTGATGTTAGTGCTCCGTTTGTCCCAAAGTAAGTTAAACAAGTACATCTGATGTTAGTGCTCCGTTTGTCCCAATGAATGTCTCCTATTTTTATTTTAGACATACAAAAGACAATTAATTGTGTTGCCTGAAATTAAAAAAATGTTGTGAATCTGTGATATTTTTTGTTTGTATTATTACTTTTTGATTTATTTCACCAGTGTTCACAATATATGTGTGTTTTCCAGACATGAGGAGTTCGTTAGGAGGTGAGGTCTACTGATAAGATTCGAGGTTGTCTATTGATAAGATTCTAGATCTTGATGAGGTATTTACAAAATATTTAATTGTTTATGGTGCTTTCATATTGCTTCTTTAGGTGATAAATATTTTGTGGATCCAAACACATGTTAGCTGCATTTACTTCACCATTAGTTAGTATCACTTCCCTCTGTCACTTATTTTTCAATGATAATGACATTATCTATATCATCATATACAATAAACTCGAGCAAATACAAAGGTGAAGTTTCAAGCCCCATTATTTATTTATGCAAATATTTAGAATCATGGACAACAAGTGGTCAAGAGGTAGACTTTGTTCCGGTTGTGGTTGATTTTTTAATTACAGTAAAACGGGTTTTTTTTGGATTCTATTGACATGTTGTTTAGTGGGTGATTGGAAATTTTTTAAGTGTATATCTGGTTGGTTTTTAGGGTATTGCACCTTCTGTTTAGTTGGTGTTTGGAACACTACACCAGCACTTTGTGTCTTTTTTTATATTTACATACATTGTTTGGTTGTCTTTTCGGTTAATTGACGATTGTTTATCAAGTATATATGTTGGATAAATTTTTTTATGTAGTTGCATTTGCAGGTTATGAATCACAAATTCAAGGACCCAGGCCAAGTCAACCAAATATCAGTGGAGGAATGCTGATATGGTGTCACAAATCACAATTTCAGGTCATTTTTCAAACCCCGACAATTTACTATTCATGAATTACTATTCATTATTTACTATTCACCGATCACTATTCATCATTTCACTATTCATCATTTTCGGAGTCAATTTGAGACTTTGAGAAGTCGTCAAAAATTTTACTATTTATGTGACACTATTCATTCCCGGAGGAAAATTTCTACTCATGATCATCAATCATCATTTCGTAAACTAGATTTACGGGTATTCAAATGCGCGTAACCAGTAAGGTTTAGCTGTGTATTCATGCATCATCAGTAAGGACACATCATATAGACTAGAGTAGTCTACATATCATCAGTAACATCATTATCATGTTAGGTCATGCACGGGTTTGAGTGATTTTCATTTACGTATGTTCATTTATTCATTAAACGCTACCACTCAGTCATTACTACTAACATTATACCCAACACTCCCGACTACGATCCTAATATATTTTCATGCTAATTTTAATAATATAAAGATTATATTATTACTTTACCCGGTGTTTTTAAATCAATTGTTATATTTTTCGTTTGACGCTTATAACCCCGTCGGTTTGCGATATTTCAATCCGATAATTATTTTAACACCCGATTCTTGCAAGGAATATGATTTTACAAATTTTACAACTTCGTCGTACTTTATTTTACATCGTCACAATTTATTTCTAGTTAACTCGGTACCCGATAACACCTAATGTATACACTAAACTAAACTAATTCATGTATATTAGTACACAAGCACTCATTAAACATCAAATCTCTTCCCATCTCTTGCCATGTGCCGCCCCCCTAACCCATCACATTAGCCTAATACACCAAAACTCATTAATGATTTATTAGCCTTTTATTTCCATTCCACTACACTAACACATTCACTTATACATTTCACTAGCTAAATCAAGAAAATATTCTCTCTTTTTCTCCTTCACCATTCGGCCAAGCCAAGAACACAAGAGATCATCCATCAAATTTTTGAAGTTCAAGTAATAAACAAGCTCTAATTTCATTCCTAGTTAGGGTTTTGTGGTAAAAACCCTAGGTTCTTATACATTTTCTCATCAAAACTCTCCAATATTGCAAGTAAGCTTCAAGAACATCTCTTTGATCATTTCATACTTTCATTTAATTCATATGATTATGTATTTCCAAGTTATACTAGTTAATCATGCAACTTATTTATGTTTTAGATACCACTTTGCACATAAACTATCTTTAACACTAGATCTATAAGTTTCACTAGTAATCTCATGAAATCCACCAAGGTTGGTGATGTTTAGGATCCCATGACACCCTAAGAAGGTGTATGGTAGGATTTGCGAACTTGTGGAGTTGATTTGAAGTGGTATGATCAAGTTTAGAACCAAGAAAATGAGTTTTTAACAATCTAAATAACCTACTGTCCAAAAATGCAAAATCTGGAAATATCAGTAACTCTTGGACTATTTTGGCCTTAAGATTTAGAAAGTTCTTTCAAAAACGAAACCGTGGCCGCTTGAATCACTAAAAACCGACTTATAACGAAGGAGATATGATTTTTCTAAGTTAGGCGACGAAAAACTATTTTCTGAAAATAGCTTGCTGTTTTTCCGAACTTCAAAGGACAAAACGAGATGTTAGACGTGATCTAGACGAGCCGACCTATTGAAAATATGTTAGTTCATATTTGTACGAACCCGTGGATATAAAGAACGTAGCAAACGAGCTTATAACGACCGAGATATACACGTTTGAAGCCCGACGATTCACAAACTATTTTGACAGCCCACTATTAGAAAATAAAGTCTAGTATAGAAACTAGTATTTTTACAAGTCACTAAGTTGATAGCCGATTTTCTATATGATCAAGGCGCGTTTGATCAAAATTCAAATAACACGACATTAAGATTATGTTGCAAGGTTTTCAAAAACGGCAAGTTTGATCACTAACACTTAACGTACAATATTTCGCGACTAGTTTCACGAAGCCATTTTGGACATATTTTCACAAGTAACGAAAAGCGTTATTTTTGCGACGAAAACATTATATTTGCCTATAGAACACCAAATGAGGATCGTGGAGTACCGTTTCAACATAATTACACGAAAAGTAGTCTATAACTTAACGAGACGTCAAAAGTGTATTTTTCATCGATAAACGTTATTTTCAAAACTAACGAGTGGTATCGTTAACATACGTATTTGCATGTGTTGCATTGTATCATTGCTTACATTGGATCACATCATTCATAATAGGTCGCGGTTAGAGACCGAGTATCATTTCATCACATCCACTATTGTCATTGTTGCTATATCATATCAGGTGAGTTTTCATAGCCCCGCTTTCAATTGTTTACATAATTTTCTAAATTCTCGGGGGAGAATACATTGCACCATTTTTATGCGGACCAAAGTATCAAACTCATTACATTGCTTAAGTTACATCATTTGCCCAGATTAAAGTCCCCTTTATTATCATGAACCGTTAATTGTGAGCAAGCGAGAGTGAGTGAATAGATCTATTGAGGGTGACTCCTCCGTTCGGGTTGGTAGCGCCAACTTGTCAAACGAACGCATTTCATTTCTGTCATATTAGAGTGAATGGCAAACACTCAGTTGGGGCATTTCATTCAGTCTAGCTTCGGGGTCATGAGCTTAAGAGCTAATGTATCATTTTTATGTGGCATTGTTTTGTCATACAATTTATACTTGTGGTATCCGTATAACATTTCATTTACATAAACCTATGAACTCACCAACATTATTGTTGACCATTTTTAGCAATGTATTTTCAGGTAATTAAGGTTTCGCATATTGGCTTGCATAAGGACATACCATGGAGTCGCGGAGTCGACGCGTCTCACTTTATATTTTATGCACTTATCCATCGTTTGAATTGTATGAACTTGATTTCTGAAAACCTGTTTCACCTTTTGGGACCTTGTTTTGTAAACTCTGAATATTTTAAATGATCAAACGATGTATTTTCTAAACGACACTTTTGGTCGTTCAATATAACTGTAATTATGGTGCTATGATCAGTCGCGCCCCTGAATGCTTCATTCCGCTGCAAGTCACGAAATTTGGGGGTGTGACAGATTGGTACCAGAGCAAAGGTTATAGCGAACTAGGTTGTCCTTTATACCCTAGACTATAACTACACCATCATAGCATCTCATCATGGTAGCATAAGTGCATATTCATTATATCACATGTAGTGATTGCGATCTCATACATATATCATTTCATCATAACCCACATTGTGTATATGGTTATTTACATTTATTTCACATCGTTTGTAACAGAGATGTCTTCAGACTCGCACCCTATTGTTATCTCGTCGGACTCTGAGTCAGCAGAGATTTCCTCACTACCCTCCGTCATACTAGAGTCGGTTACATCACCCTCACTACCCACTATCATTCTGTCATCTGTGGAGTCTACTCCATAGTCCTCACCTGTGATGTCAGAGGCTGAGACAGAACCCTTTGAGGAGGGGGAAGTCGCACCTACCCCACCACTGTCACCTGTGATCCGTCGTGGTCCCAGAGTCGTCCCAGTGATCCAGCCAGGGGAGTTTATACCCTATGGTCGAGTTTACCGTACATATCCAGGTGGGCCGCGCATGAAGCGCACTGCTGCTAAGCGTGTTCGCCGTCCTGTGGTCAGATCACCAGCTGCCTTTGTACCCTTACCACCACCATCATCACTTACTTCATCTCATCCACTCCGTCGCCGCTTGACAGCGAGGAGGAGTGTGGCATTCCGTACACCATCACCATTATCACCATTACCATCCCTATCATCATTATCACCACCTTTACCACCCCTACCAGATTGTGCTCCAGGTGATGCACCATCAGCACCAGTTCATCCCAGGGATCCTACTCCTATGTCCGACCTACCGCTCAAGAAGCGGGCACGGCTTGATATCCCATCACCAGACACTTCAGATACATCAGAGGATGCACCACCCAGCAGGTTCGAGGTTGGTGAGAGCTCGAGGGCTGCTGCTGACAGACTACTTACTGCTGCTACACTTGACTATAGAGGAGGAGGTCGAGGGATTAGTCTTGGGCAGAGTTGCTATAGATGCTTCATATCAGGGATTGGAGGCCCGACAGCTAGAGAGTTCTGAGCGTATTACCCAGTTGAGGCAGGAGATGCCTGAGTTATTTGATAGGGCACAGATGTCTCAGGATGAGCACCACCGTCAGGCCAGTGAGTTAGCTTCAGTTCAGGCTAGGATGTCTGCATCAGAGAGCAGGGAGACTGATCTTCAGCTTCGAGTTCAGCACTTAGAGGAGATTGTTGTTGCTATGACTAGAGATCTCCAGAGGATTAGCCGTAGGCTAGGTGGAGCACCAGGAGGAGGTGCCTAGTGTTAGACTTTTATCATGTAGCTTGTACATTATTATCCTAGTCCCGGGGTGTGGGACATAGTTTAGAACTTGTTGTCTTTTGCTTGTAGTACAAACAAACATATCAAGTGTGACTCTACTATGCAGGATTTTCGTTGTGCTATTTTATGATATCGGTCCACACAGACCGAAATTTTCATGTATTATATTCATGTCGTTGTGATTATACTTATGATATTTCGTGATTATTTCTCGTTGTGATTTCATTGTATTGATACATGTTGTGGTTGTATTTAAACATGTTGTGGTTATATATACATGTTGTGGTTGTATATATTATGTATGATGATCGTTTCTATTGTGAGTTCTCATTGTGTTATCTTTTGTGATTGTGAAGAATCATGCCACCCAAAAGAGCCACTACTGCTATGACACCAGCCGAGATCAGAAAGCTTGTTGCCGACAGTATAGAGGCAGCATTGGTTACAGAAAGAGCTGTCGTAGCTGCAGCTGCTGCTAAAGCCGCTTCGCCGGCAGAAACCGCGGAAGCAGCAGGAACAAATACTAATGGAACTAACGGACGTAAATGTACGTACAAAGACTTCAAGAGTGGAGATCCACCAAAATTCAAAGGCACTGAGGGAGCCACTGCCATGATTCGTTGGTTCGAAAAGATTGAATCTGTGTTTCTCTTATGCAACTGTCCAGAGGAGTACAAAGTGAAGTTTGCTACTAGTACGCTTGTTGAGGAGGCTATTTCGTGGTGGAATTCGTATGCAAAACCCATGGGAATGGAAAACGCTCAAAAGCTTACATGGGACGAATTCAAGAAATTGCTGACAAAGAAGTTTTGCCCACGAACTGAAGTGAAGAAAATGGAAACAGAGTTTTATGAACTAGTGACAGCAGGTAATGATATTGAGGCATATATCAGGAGGTTTCAGGAATTGGCAGCATTATGTCCGACAATGGTTCCGGACACTGAGAAGCTATTAGAGAATTTCATTGGAGGATTACCTCACAGCATCCGTGGTGATGTGATTTCTTTTGACCCACAAACATTGGATGAGGCAATCAGAATGTCTCAGAAACTCATGGCTCAGATAGTGAAGAAAGAAACTACTTCAAACAGCTACAACAGCAACACCAACAGTAACCATAACTACAACAACCGTAACTCCAACAACAACTACCGAAACAACAACAATAACAACAACCGAAACACAAAACAATTCCAATAACAACAACAACAAAAGAAATCGGGACAACAACCAGAGTGGCAATACTACTCAACCACCACCCAAGAGACAGGAAACTGCAAAGGCCTATGTTGGAGGTCCAGCTGAGAAAAGAGGTTACAATGGTACTTTACCCAAGTGCAACAAATGTCAAACCCACCATAACCCTGGAAATTATCCGAATCCATGTGGGAACTGTAAGAAAGTTGGTCATTCGACCAGGGATTGCAAAGCTCCAATTGTGGTTGATAATCAGAAGCCCCCAGTAACATGCTTTGGTTGTGGAGAAGTCGGACACTTCAAGAATAAATGTCCAAAAGGAAAGAATCAGGGAAACAATAACCAAGGTGGAACAGCTAGAGGAAGAGCTTATGTCCTTGTAGGTGAAGATGTCAGGGAGGACCCGAATGTCGTTACGGGTATGTTCCTCATTAATAATCGTTATGCATCCATACTATTTGATTCAGGAGCCGATAGAAGTTTTGTTTCTACTGCATTTGCACCATTACTCAACATTGAACCAACCACATTAGACACTCCTTATCACATCGAACTAGCTAATGGTTCTTTAGTTGGCACCGACACGATCATTCGTGGTTGCACTCTCAATTTTCTAAATCACCCATTCAATATAGATCTCATGCCCGTAGAACTTGGAAGTTTCGACATTGTTATCGGTATGGATTGGTTATCTCGACACCATGCACTACAAGAATCTGATGGAATACCCACGAAAATTACCCACGCTCATCCTTTGGAGGGAATTTACCCACCTAATTCCCACCCGTTACCCACGATCAGTGACTTTCAAAGTCAATTTTGTTTTCCCTCGAATTTCCCACGGATTTACCCACACAAATAGCCACATAAATATATTTGTGGGTAATTTAGTGGGAAAATAATTGGCGCCATAACATTCCCCACATATTACCCACATCGTGAGTTCTTGTGGCTATTTTTGTGGTTAATTTAATGGGTAAATGTTATTTACCCACGAAATACAAATATCATTTTTATCGGTGGGTAAGTTAATGTGGGTATTTTGTGGGTGAATATATACCCATGACTTTACCCATCTTATCATTTGTGTGGGTATTTTGCAATGAGCAATTATCTGAGTTTAGTGGTATTAGTTATGTTAGTAATATCATTGTATAAGTGTAATACACACAATAGCCCACACAAGAGCCCACCAAAGGCCCTTTGGTCGTGGCTAGGTTGCTATATCTTCACCCTCCCACCACATATGTAATGTGTGCTTTAGTGAGATAAGGTGGGAGTGTGTGTTTCTTCTCTTGTATCTCTTTCTCTCAATATAATATTCTATCATTGTGGTTTTACACATACTTGTCCATTATATCACTACTGCTACCACTTCTATTCTCTTCTTTCTTTCATCTCTACCTTATCTCATCTTTATCTTTATCTCTTCTATCTTAGATACAACTCGTATAGTGTTTGTGGTATGATAAAGGAGTGATTTTCACTCACAACATCATGAAAGGTCATCTAGGCCGAGAAAGCTTGTGCGATAAATTATAATTAACTATTTAATAAAATACTTAATAGATTTCTTTGCCTTTTATAAGTATGAATGTGTGTATTCTTTATAAGTACGAGTATTTTAGTAACCTACGAAAACGGAGGGATTTCCCAATTTGAGTCGTGTAGCGGTGAGTTTAAATCCCGTTAATTAGTTGGCTAAAAGATCAAAACATTGGTTCTCAAATAAAATGATATAAAAGATGTTTCAGTTAAACAAAAAGTCTTTAAAGATTTGGTTTTCTGAATATAATAATGTTAATAATTATAATAGTAACAAATACAATAACAAGTAATAATCAAACTATAGGGGTTTAGGTGTGGTGTTATGTCGAAGTGGAACGCAACCAAATGGCTTGTGTCTTAATAGTATCGCTTGTTGTGTGAGAAACTACTCAATCAAATGTTTGTGAGTTCAAGGCATACTATGCAAGATAGTTTGTAGTTTTATATTATGATATAGTTAGATGCCCTTTTAAAAAATACTTAATAAATAAATAAGATAAAAATAAAATAGAGAACTCTATATTTCCAAAACACTCCGTGTACTTTACCATCACATATAAGAAATACAGTTATTTTTATTTTTATTTTTTTTTTAGCAAAGAAATACAGTTATTGACCATGGTCCATGGTTACCATTGAGTGAAAAATTTTGGCGGCCTTATGTAAAATTATTTGGCGCCTTAGATATGTGGGGATCGTGGAGCAGCAGTGACTCTTTCAACAGAAGGTTTATGTTGCGGTTTATGAGATGCAATAGAATTTCAGGAGAAGGTATGTTAATACACCATTCACTCTTTTAGTTCATAATTTATACGGAGTAGTAATTAGTTTAAATTAACCTTTTAATTTAATGTTAGAGTGCTTGATTCATTGAGTTTGATTTCATGATTATAGTTAATTAGGGTAAATTTTTAGTTTTAAAATTTGTTTTAGTAGGGTTCTTTGAATTAGCATCGATAATTGTAATCGTGTGGGTACAATGAACCCATAAATCTTGATTGTGTTTGCCACTAATTTCATTTGTGAACCCACTAGTGTTGAGCACTGAACACACTGCTTTGATTTCTAAACCCTAACATGAGTGGGAATTGGGGAAAAATGGACCTTCTTGTGTTGTTTCTTAAATATGCATTCAATAAAAACTCTAAATACAATTTCTTGCTCAAGTACTCGTCCTTTAGGAAAGGTACTTGAAGTTTCAAGGTTTACTCTTTACTTTAAAGTAATGTCTTGTGTTAAATTTGGTAATGTTAAGTTGTAGACGATATAGGTTCATACTCTTAGAGACAAGCAAAGTTTTGTTTGTGCTTCTTATTTCGATTCTTTCTTGACTGTGGATGCACAATTGCATGTGTAATTTTGTAAGAGGTGGCAGGATGGGCGGGTTGGGTAATGAAGTTGGTTTAAACGGATAATATATAGTACGGTCGGCATGGGTCAATCTGGGTTGACCTGCATGCTCTTTTTGTCCACCTTTTAAGTTATTTTATTTGTATAAATGTAAAATGTTTTTATGCTTTATAATGCATAACAATTAAGGAGGTTGTATGCATTCAAAAGATAAACGTTGGGCTACTTTTAACACCTTTGGCATAAAACGCAACCCAGATTGACAAACTCATATTAAGAAATGGGTCAAAAATCAAATTAGCATCTCAACTATTATTTGCTTGTTTCTCCCAACATGTGCTACACTACTGTTTATAGTCCACAACTTATTTTAATAGATTTTCTCAATAGTAATCTGATGATGCTAAATGCTTTACATGTACTTTATGCAGCTCAAGTGGTTGAATCGGCTAGCTAGTGTTCGAGCTGATGGCACAGTGCAATTTGAAATTCCTGACGAAATAAAGCCACAAAGCTTGGATTTTGGTACCCAAGTTGTCACCACTGAAGCAGATTTTGATACAACTGATATTCCGGAATTCCCTCCTTTGCAAATTGTTATGCTTATTGTTGGAACACGAGGAGATGTTCAGCCATTTGTTGCCATCGGAAAACGCTTACAGGTTAAATATATACTATTTAACTACCTTATCTTTGAAGCAAAAAATGTGTGCTTTGTGTTAATTGATTATTGGAGAAGTGTTTTTCATAAGTTTATTTTGTTTATACTTTTTCAGGAATATGGTCATAGGGTGAGATTAGCAACTCACTCAAATTTCAAGGAATTTGTAAGGTCTTCTGGGCTGGAATTTTTCCCTCTAGGTGGTGATCCCAAAGTTCTCGCTGGATGTAAGGAGCCATATACATACATTGATAACTCTTAGTACATTTTAAACTTATTTGGTGGGTTGGGTAACGGGTCGAAAAGGGTTCGGGTGAGAATGGGCAGCTCTTAGTCTGATCAAAATGGGCTGAATCAACCGCCGGCAATTTCTAATCCTTTATTGTTAAACAACATAAGTGAATAGTGTATTAAATGTGATTATAAAACTATATAATCATCTAATAAAAAACTGTATTGTTAAGATGATAATCGGATTTATTTTTATAATGATATTTAAGAAGTTGTAAACATTTAAATGCACACCGGGTCACCTTCAACACGTGTGACCCATTTGACCCGTTTCAGTTCTAATTAAGTCATAAATTGTACCCATTTTACCCGCTAGAGATAAAAGATAACCCAAATCAACCCACTTGTAACTAAATAGATTGAAATTGCTACCTGTACTGGTAATGATGTGGTAAATTGTATTGATATGCATTTGTTGTGTAGACATGGTGAAAAACAAAGGATTTTTGCCATCAGAACCTTCAGAAATACAAATTCAGCGGAATCAAATAAAGGAGATTGTATTTTCTTTACTACCTGCATGCACTAGTCCTGATCCAGATACAAATGTTCCTTTCAATTTAGATGCTATAATTGCTAACCCACCTGCATACGGTAAGACCTTTTTCTCTGTTTCTTGTTTGTTGTAGCTCACAATATAAATTCATTATTGTATCCTTTTCAATCAATTTAGCCTTTTCAAACAATATGCTTTCAAGACTACAAGTTCAGACTATATCGTATCCAGGCATCTTTTTTGATTTTATATGAGACACGGTGCTGAAAGTATATATAGGGGTAAATTGTAGAAAGAAACACTGCGGTAAACAGTGATACCTGTTTATTTGACCATGGTTGGTGGAGACGGGTCTGGATGGGTTCAGTTCGAATCACCGACACTTTTCTAGCTTTGTCTAGTTTGCAAATACAACCCAGTTTGACCCATTTCCATATAAATGTGTTGAAATTGACGCTTTATAATATGAAAATTAAATTTGTGCTTTTGTGAACTATAAAATGGCTGTACATATACCATGGGAATTGTTTATTTGTGCTTGGATGTTTTTAGCATTTTGTTTTTAGTTATTTGCGAAGTGACATGAACTTATGCTTGCTTAGGTCATACTCATGTTACAGAGGCACTCAAAGTTCCACTCCACATCTTTTTCACTATGCCATGGACGTAAGTATCTTATGTCGCTTCTTTTAGTTTTCTGAGTGTCCAGATAGGTATCGGCGCTCCAAGGTTTTGGACATTATTTGATTGTACAGAACCTAAACTTCGTAACTCTAATTTCTGTTTAATGTTACAATATCTTGATTTTCAAGTTGTTATGCCATATGTATGTGTTTATGGCATTTGTGGATGTATTCCTATAAACGGGTAAGCGGATGAGGTTTTCCCTGTTTAGGTTACCCGGTTACCTAGGGTGGGCGATCCTTTTTGACTTAGATTTATGCGGCCTCACCGGGGTAATCCGACCTTTCCCTGGCCACCCATAAATGTACACACCTAGCGAGGTTTGAACCCTTGACCTCTTGTGAGGAAACCGAGGGCCTTACCACTAAGCCATTTGGTGGTGGTTTAATAGACTATGGGTACACGAATGAGATTTTCCCTATTCAGGTTATGTGGGGAGGGCGAATTCCTATGATATCTTGAATTGCACTACTCGATATGGATAGGAAATGTTGTTTGAATGAATTCAATGAACCATTGCAGTTTGAACCATGGTTATTATTTTATTGTTTCCCTTTGATAGTTTGCTAAATTTTTCACATTTATATCAGGTATCTAAAACTGTGTTGCTTATTTTTCTATGTAGATATGGCTAGACGAAGGTAAATGCTTGGAGCAGGCCGAGGGGAGTAGGTCTCATGCAGTCATGCTTAGTGAAGGACAATCAAATGATATCCAAAATGATTCAACTATCAATGGTGATAGCAATGAAACTTCCCATGAAAATGTGATTGATAACTTACATCATCCATCACTCCCGGAAGGAAGAAAACCAATTCGTGTTTCGAAAGTATTGTAAGTACTACTTATTATAATTTTGAGTATGACAACAGTTTCATAGTGAGACTTCAATTTTTTTCATCATTGCAACAAATTTCACAATTCTAGTGAGTGTTCACGACATATTACCAAGCTATTCAAAGAAAGAATTGATGAGGCGCATGGTACACATGGACAAAAGTGTCTCAATCTACAAAAAAACTTTTACTTTGAAGAATTCAAGGTATTGATTAGATTCTAATTGTTTGATATGCCTTTTTCGTCATTAATAAATACTAATAATCTGCCTTTAAACTAGAAACATTTTGTATGGGATCTTGAAATTGAGACAAACGTGAGGAAATCATGGGATTCAAAAGTGTCATCACGCTATTCTGATTTCTTGAGAGACATAAGAGATAAAAATGTGAAAACTTTATTCATGAGTAATGACGCGTGGAGGAATTTCACATCTTATTGGGGAACACCGAAAGTACGAGGAGATCCAAGAAAAAAATACACAAAATCATCTAACGGGTGAAGGTTCCGCAACTTGTACCGAAGGGTCAATCTCATTTCGCGAGCATGCAAAAAATCTTGTAAGTATGTTAATTAATATTGTTTGAACTTTGAACTCATATACCTTTGATATTTGCTTTACCATATGTCTAGTGTACATGAATTCTGAAATTAATTTCTAGTATATACATGTGAAGCATTTGTTGTACATTTAGCTAAATCTGCCCCTGTGTTTTACAACTTTTATATTTCTAATATTTTGAGAAAACGCAGGCATGTGGGTAACGTTCATACGCAAGTGACTGAACTGCTTCTTCAAGAGGTTTTTGCAAGTACTGGTCCGGTTGAAGGATGCAAACTAATAAGAAAAGATAAGGTAACTATTTCTCCACAGCAAACCTAAACTGTGCGTTAACGTGAAGAACATGAATTATCTAAGACGAGATTGGGATATATAGAGCAATGTTTATTTCAACTTGTGATTAGCGAGTTAAGTTTTTTTTTTTTTTTTTTTTTTTTTTTCGCAGTCATCTTATGGATTCATTCACCACTTCGATCACAGATCAGCGGCACTTGCTATATTGTCTCTAAATAGAAGGCATTTGTAAGTGTTTTTTTATTAAGGTATGTGCTTCCTTCTATCTTACCAGACAATTTAACTCCTGCTGTTTTAATTCACAGGTTTGGACAACCTATTAAAGTTAATTGGGCATATGCCAGCGGGCAGAGGGAGGATACCTCAGGTTTGTTTATGTGGTGTTCTCTTGTATGTGCAGGCTACACATTGATTGCTGCTTATTATTATTATCCAAGTGTAATATAGTCTTATATTGTCGTTATATATGTTTATAGGTCATTACAACATATTCGTTGGTGACCTTAGCCCTGAGGTTACATATGTTATGTTGTTTGCATGCTTATCTGCATATGCTAGTTGTCCGTAAGTAACCCGCGCACCCACCTAATAACTCTGTCACACACTAGTTTTTCTCTATCGTTTTATCGCATATTGATGCTTTTCTTTTTGTATTGCTCGTTTCTAGTGATGCGACAGTTATGTGGGGTCAAAAAACAGGTCATTCACGAAGTTTTGGTTTTGTTTCTTTTCGGGACCAACAGGTCTAACTTTTTTATAATGCTTTTTTGAATTCTTATATCATTATGGAAGTAGTAGGGTCCCTTCTGATTTCTGACCTTGATACCTTTTTAGGATGGATGTCAAATTCGTGCTCTTCTGTTTTCTAAATATACATGATTTCAATTTTTTGGATATATGATTCTAACGTTCTTATTCCTAAAATGGCAGTGTTTGATCTAACATTCTTATTTCATGGTGTGCTTATTGTCATTTATCCACAACTCATTTTTCAGGGAAGTGGCTTGGCAGTAGGCAGATACGCTGCAACTGGGCTACACAGGGTGCTGGTACTAGTGATGAAAAGCAGGTTCAGATTCCAAAACTGTAGTGGAGCTAACTAATGGATCTTCTGGTATGTAATGCCTGGGAAGACACATTAAGATATGAAAAGTGCGATTTCGAATACAAGAATCGAGAAGTGTTTGGGGACCAACGGTGTAATTTACTCTTTCAGGTTATTTTATTTGTTTTGAGACATCATTAGAATGATGGTTTGTTTTAACTAGGAAACTTAATATTTATGTACGAATGATCTATTTATTATCGTGTGCTTTATATTATGAGAATATTTGTGTTTAGTGTGCGGTTTTTATAATAGATGCTACAGATTAGTCACATTTTAAATATAAAAATAAAATTATATAATTAACCCATGCATTATTAATAATATGACGTAAACATTTAGCCACAATTTACTCACAAAACAGTAGTGGGTAATTTAGCTACAAATATACCCACAAAATACTCATGGCAAATCTGTCATGTTTGCCCATGACATTTACACACGGTTATATGTGGGTAATTTTTCCCACGGATTATCATGGGCAAATTTTCTCATGCTTTTTACACACGACTATATACGTGGTTAATTCTATTCAAGGTTATTGTGGGGGCGTTGACTTTTACACACGAATAGTTTTGTGGGCAATGTTACCCACACAATACCCACGAGTATATCTATGGGTGTTTTGTGGTGAGTTAGAAAATCCCACAAACAATTTACCCATGAATGCAAAACAATCACCCACCAAGAATGACGTGGGTAAACTTACCCACAACATGACAATATCGTGGGCAAACAATTAGCATCGGAGGTTTTACCCATCTATAGAGAGTCGTGGGTAATCCGTGGGTACTACCATGTTACCCACGAAAATATGGCTTTTACCCACAAATTCTGTCCGTGGCTATTTGCCTGAATTCTTGTAGTGATGCAAAAATCATTTGTGATGAAAAAGTTGTTCATTTTCCTTACGACGGTGAAACATTGGTCATTCGTGGAGAACGAAGTGGAACCAGACTCAGTATAATTTCATGCATCAAAACCGAGAAGTACATAAAGAAGGGTTGTTATGCATTCTTGGCTCATATCACAGAAAAGAAGTCGAATGAGAAACGACTTGAAAATGTACCAACTGTTAAAGATTTTCCAGAAGTCTTTCCAGAAGAGTTGCCTGGATTACCACCTACTCGCCAAGTGGAATTTCAGATTGATTTAGTGCCAGGAGCTGCACCAGTTGCGCGAGCACCTTATCGACTTGCACCTTCAGAAATGCAAGAGTTGTCGAACCAATTGCAAGAACTCTTGGACAAAGGTTTCATTAGACCAAGTTCCTCGCCTTGGGGAGCCCCGGTTTTGTTTGTGAAGAAGAAAGATGGATCTTTCAGGATGTGCATCGACTATCGAGAGTTAAACAAGTTAACAGTGAAGAATCGTTATCCACTTCCCAGGATCGACGATTTGTTTGATCAGTTGCAAGGTTCTAGTTTCTACTCCAAGATCGATTTAAGGTCAGGTTACCATCAGCTTAGAGTTCGGGAGGATGATATCCCAAAGACAACATTTAGAACTCGGTATGGTCATTATGAGTTTCAGGTAATGCCGTTTGGACTGACCAACGCACCAGCTGTGTTCATGGATCTCATGAACAGGGTGTGCAAACCATATTTGGATAAGTTTGTGATTGTATTCATTGACGATATCGTGATTTACTCAAGGAGTGAAGAAGAGCACTGAAAACACCTCCGAACGATTTTAGAACTGCTTAGGCAAGAGAAACTGTACGCCAAATTCTCAAAGTGTGATTTTTGGATCCGCAGAGTACAATTTCTTGGTCACGTCATTGATAGCCAAGGACTACAGGTTGATCCAGCAAAGATTGAGGCAGTAAAAGATTGGGCATCACCAAAGACTCCCACAGAAATTCGTCAATTCTTAGGACTTGCCGGATATTACAAAAGGTTCATTGAAGGGTTTTCCAAGATAGTTAAACCATTGACCAAGTTGACACAAAAGAACCAGAAGTACGAATGGGGAAAGAAACAGGAGACTGCTTTTCAGTTATTGAAGCAGAAGCTTTGCAACGCACCAATTTTGGCACTGCCAGAAGGGATTGAAAACTTCGTGGTATATTGTGATGCTTTACATAAAGGACTTGGAGCAGTATTAATGCAGAACGAGAAGGTGATAGCTTATGCATCTCGACAGCTTAAGAAGCATGAGAAGAATTACACTACTCACGACTTAGAGTTGGGTGCAGTGGTTTTCGCACTCAAGATTTGGAGGCACTATCTTTATGGAACTAAGTGTGTAGTATTCACAGACCATAATAGCTTACAGTATATACTTGATCAGAAGGAACTCAATATGAGGCAACGTCGTTGGTTAGAACTGCTTAGTGATTACGACTGTGAGATTCGATATCACCCATGAAAAGCCAATGTTGTGGCAGATGCACTCAGTCGGAAGGAACGACTCAAGCCTTTGAGAGTCAGATCGTTGGGTATGACAATCATTTCACCACTACCATCAAAAATCCTCAAGGCTCAGGTAGAAGCACTCAAGGAAGAAAACCTACCAAGTGAGACACTTAAGGGGATGCAAGATAATGCAAATGGTTTAGTAAGGAGATCAGACTGAGTATTATGCTTCAAGGATAGAAGTTGGATACCTCTCTATGGTGGAATACGAGAGTTGATCATGCACGAGACGCACAAGTCGAAGTACTCTATTCACCCAGGTTCTGATAAGATGTATCAGGATCTCAAGAAGCTTTATTGGTGGCCCAATATGAAAGCAGAGATAGCTACGTATGTCAGCAAATGTCTTACTTGTGCTAAAGTAAAAGCCGAGTACCAGAAACTGTTGTTCCCTTAACACGTTTAGAGTTAACTAGAAAGTTAATCTATTTGTGTTTATGACTAATACAATGTTATGATTAATTCTAACAGTTATAAAACGTGAATATAGAAAACTCAAGATAATTTTCAACGTTTAAATTCTTATTAGAAATGAATCAAAGAATCTATACCCAAGTGTTTTGCGGAATAAACACTTGGGATTGAATAGACAAGGTATGGTGGTGTCTCCTATCTAAACTCAAGTTTTGCTTGAGTGGTAACAATGCGACCTCACTGAGCTATCTCAGGGATACGTTACTCTTTGTAGGAGAGAAGTTGTTTTGCAAAAGACTAAGCTTTAATTGTACAAAACACACCCAACTTCTCTCCTTCTCAATCTATTTATACACAAGTAAACTGAGTAAAAGTAATTAAAATATTACAAGTTGTTGAGCAAGCGTGTCTGACAATTACAACAGTAATTGTCATTTCCAAGAACCAATAGAAATGGCCTATTAAGTCTTTAGGAGTGGTTGGTCTGACACTCCAAGACTTTAAGCCGTCTTAGGAAGGATTTCTTCCTGACAAGATAAGATTGGATCTTATCTTAAATCCTTCCTAGATATTTCTGCCTTTCTTCTTAGGCACTTAGTTCTTCAGGACACGCTTCTCAGTTATCACTCTTAATTACTTCATTGTTGTTGAGGAGACTGGGGTTCAGTGAGTTCTTGTCAAATACTTACTGAACCATCATCTTCTTCTTTGGCTTAAGTGCTACATCAGGGAGTACCGCCTTCCTGAGTAGTGAATCCTTCTACTTGAATTCGCCTTAAGCATCCTGAAGATGACTCACTGAGAGGCTGTTCTCTCAGTGACTTGAATTATTCTCGATTTAAGCTAACACTTAGTTAATTTGTGTCCAAATCATGTTTTAAGTATTCTTGGGTTTTTCCTAACCCAACAGAAACCATTAGGATTACTTCAGCAACCAGAGATTCCCCAGTGGAAGTGGGAACGCATTACAATGGATTTCGTCACTAAACTTCCCAAGACAACAGGCGGTTACGATGCTATTTGGGTAATCGTTGATCGTCTCACCAAATCAACCCATTTCATTCCAATCAAGGAGACTTATTCTATGGATCAGCTCACCAGACTTTACGTCAAGGAAATAGTTTCAAGGCACGGTGCACCAATTTCCATCATTTCTGACAGAGACAGTCGCTTTACTTCAAACTTTTGGCAATCATTGCAAGATTCATTTGGAACTAAATTAGACATGAGCACTGCCTATCATCCTCAGACCGATGGTCAGAGCGAGAGAACGATTCAGACATTAGAAGACATGCTCAGGGCATGTGTGATTGATTTCGGAAATGGTTGGGCTAACCATTTGCCATTGATCGAGTTCTCTTACAATAACAGTTATCACTCGAGCATAAAGGCAGCACCATTCGAGGCACTCTATGGTCGAAAGTGCCGGTCCCCAGTTTGTTGGGCCGAAGTTGGTGATGTACAACTTACTGGTCCAGAGTTGGTTAGAGAAACAACAGAAAAGATAGTCCAGATTCGAGAAAGACTCAAAACAGCTAGAAGCCGACAGAAAAGTTACGCCGATGTTCGACGCAAACCATTAGAATTTCAGGTTGGAGACAAAGTCATGTTGAAGGTCTCGCCTTGGAAGGGCGTGATACGATTCGGGAAACGCGGGAAGTTAAACCCGAGATACATAGGGCCATTTAAGATTCTGGAGAGAATAGGTCCGGTAGCATATAGGCTTGAGCTTCCGTCAGAGCTCAGCAGTGTACATAACACGTTTCATGTCTCAAACCTCAAGAAATGTCTTTCAGACGAAACGCTCGTAATCCCATTGGAAGAAGTTCAGCTCGATGATAAGCTTAACTTTGTGGAAGATCCAGCAGAAATTATGGACCGTGAGGTCAAACGGTTGAAACAGAGTCGGATTCCGATCGTCAAAGTTCGCTGGAATTCTCGTAGAGGTCCTGAGTTTACTTGGGAACGGGAAGACCAGATGCGACTCAAATACCCACATCTTTTCACCGAGTCCACTCCAGAGACCAACACCAGCTGAATTCAGGGACTGAATTCCTTTTTGGGTGGGCGACTGTCACAAATCACAATTTCAGGTCATTTTCCAAACCCTGACAATTTACTATTTATGAATTACTATTCATTATTTACTATTCACCGATCACTATTCATCATTTTCAGAGTCAGTTTAAGACTTTGAGAAGTCGTCAAAAATTTTACTATTCATGTGACACTATTCATTCCCGGAGGAAAATTTCTACTCATGATCATCAATCATCATTTCGTAAACTAGATTTACGGGTATTCAAATGCGCGTAACCAGTAAGGTTTAGCTGCGTATTCATGCATCATCAGTAAGGACACATCATATAGACTAGAGTAGTCTACATATCATCAGTAACATCATTATCATGTTAGGTCATGTACGGGTTTGTGTGATTTTCATTTACGTATGTTCATTTATTCATTAAACGTTACTGTGGAAAACTAGAAGGGGGGGGGGGTTGAATAGTTTTACCGTTTAGAATTAATTTGTTTTGTTACTCTATGTTAATTCAAAGGAAACAAGCACAAACAAATATTCACACAATATATATGAAAAGTAAAGAGAGGAAAGATCAAACCACACAACACGGATGTTTATAGTGGTTCGGCTACAAGGACTCTCTTCCTTGCCCTACTCCATTCCTCGAGCCTCTAACTCGAGAGTTATTCTTCACTAAGAAACAAACTCTCTTCTAGGTGGAGAAAACCTTTACACGTCGCTTACTTCCTTTTCTAGTACTAAGCTAAACACCGGGTTCTATTTCAAGGCAGAACCAACCTAACGTCGCCTATACAATTACCGACACTAAGCTAGATGTCGATTTCTTTACAAGGGTACAACCACTCCCGTTTGGTTCTTTCACAAGGGTACAACCACTCCCTACACTCTTTGTATTTTGAGGACTAAAACACTAACCACACTCACTGAGATAAATGATACAAATAATGATGTGTGAACTACAACTATATCACACAGTAACTATGCCAAAGGTTTTACATGTCTGTGTTGAACCTTGATGCTTAATCTCCTTTGCTACAAAAGGAAAGATCAATGAAATGAATGAATGATAAATGTTAGATGATATGTAAATGAATGAGTATGAATATTATGCTATTTGAGTGATGGTGTGTCCAAATGATCAGCTTGCTATTTATAGGCAAGCTGGTGAACAGCCGGCGGATCCCATAAAAGGGATCCGTCTTTGATGTCGTTTGGTTACGCCAAACATGACAGCTAAGAGTTTATGGATATCTTTCCAAATCCAGCTGTATCCTTCACATCTTTGTTATGTCACATCAAAATCTTCCAAAGTCAACTATCTTGCTTGAAGATCTAGCCAAGAT
Source organism: Artemisia tridentata subsp. tridentata (assembly GCA_021014915.2). Classification (NCBI taxonomy): domain Eukaryota; kingdom Viridiplantae; phylum Streptophyta; class Magnoliopsida; order Asterales; family Asteraceae; genus Artemisia; species Artemisia tridentata. The sequence goes on from CP139505.1 coordinate 155,096,861, forward strand.
ATTACATAATCTATGTATGATGCATGCCATGATGTCATTGTATCATTTTAAAAATAAAGTTTTCTTTTAAGGAAATAAACTAGTAGATATTTAAAATGTAATTCTAAGTAAACTTGTGAAATGTAAAATGTGTTTTAAAGAGACTTTAGCTAGTATTTATAATTTGCTAAAAGATATGCTTTGTAATTGTCATTAACAAAACTAAGTAAAGATCGTAAAATATAAATAACGTTTTTAGGACGATATTTGTATTAACAATCTCCCCCTTTTTGTTGATGACAAAACATAAAGTATATTTTTGAGCAAAGGAATAAATATAGCATGAGTTCTTTAAAATATAGATTAAGTTTGTTTTATTTAAATTTAAAAACTATTTTTATGCAAAAGTGTATGTACTGTGATGATTCACAGTTATGCAAACTTAATCCTTTCTCCCCCTTTTTGTCGAAACAAAAAGAAGAGTTGCGTAGCGGAATGCGATTTTGAGAACTTTAAGAGCTCCCCCTTGTTTGATACTCCCCCTAAATGGAGTAACAAGGTAATGATGCATGATCCTACAAAACAAATGGTTAGAAAAATGAAATGCTCCCCCTCGATGTATACTCCCCATTACAAGAGTCCCAACGTATACATTAGAAGGGTATGAGATGCTGCAAAAGAAATGTTAGTTGTGAATAGCTTCAATGGAGAAGCATAATGCATATGAAATGGTCATCCAAATAAGAATGTTAATCTAGTTGACTTTAAAAAGTCAAAATGTAGTGTCTGATCAAAATTTTGTACCTAAAGTACAAGTGATCAAGCTATAATGTAGATTCCAAATAGCTATATAATGATGTTAGTTACCTAACTAATGATAATATGCTTTATGTTGATCACTCATAAGCATAAAAACATCACATTCATTCATTAAAAATTATGTGACAAAAGTCACAAGCATAATATGATGTTACATGAAAATGAAAAATACATCCTAAAAAAAAAGTCCCACAACAACATCTAAAATGTCCCCTATATAATGAGATTAAATTCTCCTATTGAGGAGGATGAGAGATGGCATTTAGACGCTCAAGAATGTGGTTCAAAATGAACCTCATTTCATTTTGGAGCTCGTGCACCAAAATGTTTGTCCTTTAAGCTATGTGAGCGGTTCTTTCACACATGTTGCAATCATGGCGAGGAAAACCGGGCGGAAGAGTAGACTCATTTGGTTGTGGTGGTGGTGGTGGTGATTAGTTGTTGGGTGGTGGTGGTTGTGCTTGTACATTGGTTGGTGGTGGTGTTTGGAGGGAGTTCATGAGGATGTTTTGGAGGTCCATGGCTTCATTGAGGCGGTGATCTACCATACCCGAGAGAGTGTAGAGACGGTTGAGCTCTTCACTAATCTCCTCTTGGGTTTGAGGCAAATTGATCCACATTGCCTCGTCTATGGCAATAAGAGTTGATGTTGGTGAGAGAGGTGGTATTTGAGGTTGAGATGATGGTGCATCATGGTATAAAGGACCATGGATATCCGGGAAAATCGGATGAAAAAGCATAGGCTCTTGACCTTCAAAGGTCATGGGTGGAGGATTGGTTGATCTTGGTGGGAGATCCTCCAAGTCATCAAGGTATGGATGAGGTGATGTAGGTGGAGTCCTAAATAGCTCCATAGGTTGGAGTTTGGGTGAGTTTGGTTGTGATTGAGATTTGATAGTCTGTGATGGAGCGGGTGGTGGTGTGGTTGCTATTGGAGTTATGGTTGGAGGTGGAGTTTGTATGACAACATTTGATGGTGTAGGTGTGGATAAAGTAAGGAAATTTTCACTTGCTATAGGAGATGAGATATTAAGAGGAGATGATTCCTCTGATGATGAGTTAGCAAGATTTATGAAGCAACAGGGCTTAACACTAATGCGGGCAGTGCGTTTTGGAGGTCTAGAGGTGGAAGAGTTGGTTGATTTGGTCATGGTTAGCTAAGAGAACTAAGATGTACAGGTTATATGTTGTGAAGAAGGTGAATGAGTGAGTTTTGCTCTAAGTTATGATCTTAATATATAGGCAGATGGTTTATAGAAACTAGTGTTTGGATTTGATGTGAATCCAATAGAGAATGTTGGTTCCTAATGATTTGGAACAAAATTTTGTGCAAATCACATCACATAAGTCAATCCATAGAACTTATGTTGAGTAATATGATGAAGATATGCAGTAAATGCAAAGGGATAGTAGAAAATCCTGTGATGTGATGTACCCACGAATTTGAAGGATCCCTAAAAAGGGTTCCTTGTTTGTACTAGAAAGGTAACTCACTCCTTAGATTTAAAAATTCAAATTTTGGTGGGAAATGTTGTTCTTAAGTTTCTAAGAGTTTCTAAATCATTCTAAGATGTATAATGATCATTGAACCTATTCTAAAGAATACTAGAAACTAAAATCTAAGAATCGGGATGAGTCGAAAAGTTTTATAAGTTTACTGTTATACCTGCGGATCCAATCGACAAGGCGTGCGGATCCAAATTTTGGGATCCGCCTGATCCGCAGGTTGAAGAATGGCGGAGACAACGCTAACACATGGCGGATCCAAAATGAGGGATCCGCCAGATCCGTGGACCAAAACTGCTAAAACTAAACAGAGAGATGTGCATATTTTTCGTTTTTCGACGAAAACCCAAAAATTCTCCTGGAGCATATCTATCATCTAATATGTAATGCAAATCAATCAAATATGATAATACTAACACATGTTTAATCATAGATTAATCCGTTCATGGGAACTTACCTAAAGAGGAGTTAAGCCAAACATAGGCTTAATCTTGGAAAATTGATAACATTAAGTGTTATCGACCTGCAATTCTTAGTTAGTTCACATACAATTCAAGTAGCATCATAACAAGTTAATAAACAACCATCTTTAATACTACATTGTATAATAATGATTAGAGCCAAACACTCCTTCAACTCAACTTCTTCTTCAATTTCTTCATGCCCTTATAAAGCTTCATCATCCAACGTCCTAAATTCTTCACCATTCCTTTGATGTTGCGATACTCGGCAGATTCATTTGGGATTGGTGGAAGTTGGCTCAAGTACTCCGGAGGAGGAATCCTAGAGTTTGGCAACCCATCATCGTCACTCATAGATGATGATGATGATGATGTTTGAGCACGAGGACGTTTGCCCTTGTCAACTGACCAAACATGTCTCTCCCGGCTTCGACTTTGAGTCCTTTCCATATCTCGTGCTCGTTTTCCCGGTTTTTCCTCAATTTTGTCCTTTTTTTGTAATATCCTTCCCTGCATAATCAAAAACACAAAAACACAATATCTTTTGGCATTTTGGTTAGTTTTTGGTCTTTTTGGGTCCGGTTTTGGTCTAATAAAGGTATGTGAATTAACACATACCATCAACCGCTACCCTAAAGTCGCTCAAGGGAACGAAGGTACGTTCGATCTCATCATATTCGGGAACAAAACCTAAGGCATTTCTAGGAATGGGTGCAAAAGCTCTAAAGAGACGGGTCAAAAGCATTCCATAAGGCAATGCCATTTTTCCTTGAATTGGAATATCGGCCATTCTCTTGGCGATATAGTAAGCAAGGTTGAAAGGTTGATGGGTTGACACATTGTACATCATGTGGCAAAGACAAGCATTGATGTGATCGCGGTTTCCTACCGTGCACATGACATTGGCCCTTAAGACTTCTTCCATTTTCCTAAATTCGGGCTTTAGTTCATTGAGCTCCATAGCAAATGGATCTCTAGCAACATATTTCCCTCGATACAACCTTGTTGGGTTGTTCCTAGGTATGAAGAGATGCTGACGAATGATTTCTTTTGAAGTTAAGGGAGTGGCATATGGTGCCGTTCGTTCAAGATTTGACTCAAGAATGGTCAAAGACCATTTATCAGAATAGACACTCGTTCCATGACTTGGAACTCCTATGACTTCTCCAAATTGATTTAATGGGATATTGAATTGATGTCCATTGACGCTAAAGCAAATGTTCGTGTAACCTTGATCGTTTGACTCTAGTTTGACACTAGCATAGAATTCTAAAATGAATCGAGGAATTAATGGTTCATCGATATCTAGGAGGGAATCAAAGTGAATAGCCGCTAGTTGTTCCCTAAGATAGGTTCCTTCATAGAATGAGGGGTCTACAAACCTACCCTCATGTACGTAGTATTTTTCTAGAGTTTTGAAAATTTCAACTTGTTGATCAGTAAGTCCTTTGGTTTTATGATGTTTAGGTAGGTAATTTACGGTGTGTTTGTGATCATAGTTGGTCGCGGGAGGCATGATTTTCCTAAACACAAAAAATTATATAGTTTTAGTCGAAATTATCGAAAATACGTGTATAGGTCTAGTGTGTGCCTACATGGGGACTATGTGGAGGTGCGGTTATCTCGACTCATTTAGATGCATGAAAATTTTGTTTATGCAAGTTTTATGATAAAACAAGAGATAACCCAAACGCTCCTACTTCAATGTAGCTACATTTGAATGTACCCGAAAATACATATTAGTTATGTATTCCCTTTAGCATTCAAGAGACATTATGCAAGTGATGTTAAACAAAAGAAAACTAATGTTTTTATATTTGTATGAACAATGTTCAAAAACCATTTTTCCTAGTCGTGAGAAGATTTCATCAAAAATTTCTCATGGGGTTTTTGATGAATGATGATAATGTACTACAAGATGCAATTCCTAACTAAGAAAAACATGATTTGAAGTGCAATTCAGTAACTATGTTTCATGATTTTTCAAGAATTATGCATATTCCCCAAGTTTTGATTTTGTGCATGAAATAGAAATCCTAGACGCAGATCAGGAGTATAAACATGATAAGGATACTTACAGTGATGTTTGGAGCACAAATTTGTGGAAGAAAATAGCCTAAATTATGATTGTGGTGAAATATGAAACGAATTCAGTAGGTGATAAGTTTTAGGAGAGTGATGAATAGTACTTGGTGTTGTTTATTATATAATAAAACAACCTGTGCATGTGACGGATCCGGCGGATCCAAAACAAAGGTTCCGCCTTTGTTATCGTTTGGATCCGCGGGATCATAACACAATTTTTGGTTTAGTGTTGAGTTTGGTTAAACTAAGGTTTATGCTACTGTTTTATCTAATCACTATGTTCCATTAATCCTAATCCAAGTCTAAGGTAGTTGAAAGGTTCTCTTTTGAGAGGTTTTGTAAGGATGTCGGCAATGTTGTCCTCTGAGGAAACTTTCTCAATTGAGATGTTTCCCTTCTGAACATTGTCGCGTAGGAAATGATGACGTATTTCAATGTGTTTGGTTCTAGCGTGTTGGACCGTATTTTTGCTGAGGTCGATTGCTCCTTTGTTGTCACAAAGAATGGGGATGTCGTTGAGTTCAATTCCATAGTCTACGAGAGCTTGTTTCATCCACAGTGCTTGTTGACACGCCTTTCCTGCAGACACATACTCTGCTTCGGTTGTTGAAATTGCAAGGGCCGTTTGTTTCTTAGCGAACCATGAGGTGAGACAATGTCCTACAAAAGTACAAATACCGCTAGTACTTTTCCTATCAACATAGTCACCAGCATGATCTGAATCGGCATACACTATGGTTTCTATACCCGTTCCTTTTGGATACCATAATCCTAAATGTGTAGTACCTTTAATGTATCTAAATATCCGTTTAACGGCTTCAAGATGGGATATTTTGGGATCTTCTTGAAAACGTGCACATAGACAAACACTAAACATAATGTCAGGCCTACTAGCCGTAAGATAGAGTAAACTACCAATCATTCCCCTATATTTAGTGCTATCTACGGATTCATTTTCTTCATCCTTTGTGAGTTTGGTTTCGGAGGACATGGGTGTTTTCATTGGTTTTGAGTCTTCAAGACCAAACTTCTTAAGCATATCTTTGATATACTTTGATTGGTTGAAGAATATCCCATCTTCTAATTGTTTTATTTGGAGACCTAAGAAAAAGTTTAGTTCCCCCATCATACTCATTTCAAACTCGTCATGCATGATTTTTGAGAAATCGTCGCATAACTCTTGATAAGTTGAGCCGAATATAATGTCATCCACATATATCTGGACGATGATGATATGTGATCCCTTTTTCTTGGTAAAGAGAGTGTTGTCTACTAGGCCCATGGTGTACTTATGGTCAACTAAGAAGGTCTTAAGTCGATCAGACCAAGCTTTTGGTGCTTGCTTAAGTCCGTATAAAGCTTTCTTTAGTTTGTAAACATGATTTGGTTTTTCAAAATCGGCAAAGCCGGGAGGTTGTGCAACATATACTTCTTCAGTGATAAATCCGTTTAGAAATGCACTTTTGACATCCATTTGAAATAATTTAAAATCATGTGCACATGCATATGCAAGTAGTATTCTAATAGACTCAAGTCTAGCTACGGGTGCAAAAGTCTCATCATAATCTATATCCTCTTGTTGATTATAGCCTTGGGCTACTAACCTAGCTTTGTTTCTAGACACAATGCCATTTTCATCCATTTTATTTCTAAAAACCCATTTTGTACCTATTATGGTTTATTTTTAGGTTGTGGAACTAATGTCCAAACGTCATTCCTAACAAATTGATTTAATTCTTCTTGCATTGCAATGACCCAAGATTCATCTTTTATTGCTTCATTAACATTTTTAGGTTCTATGGTTGAAACAAAACAAAAGAAATTACTTTCATTTTGAGCTTTAGACCTTAATGTTCTTTCGTTGAGTTTTCCTATGACATTTTCTAATGGATTACTTTTAGCTTCTTTGATGTTGACTAAATCTCTTTTTACTGGTTCATCTTCTTTATCATTTTCAACATTTTCCTGATTATCAACCATTTGGTTTTCAACTAAGTCATCATCTACCAAAGGTGATGTCTTAGAGGGAGGTGGACTTTCATCAAATGTTACATTCAATGATTCCTCGACTATTGAGGTTTCCTTGTTCAAAACTATGTATGCTTTACTAGTTTGTGAATATCCTAGAAATACACCTTCATACGACTTTGGGTCGAATTTGTTGAGATAGTCCTTTGTGTTTAAAATGAAGCACTTGCTTCCAAACACTCTAAAATACCCTAAGGTAGGCTTTTTGCCTCTATATAACTCATATGGTGTTTTTCCCAAGAATGGTCTAATTAGAACTCGATTTAGAATATATATGTAGATGTATCTACAGCGTGACACCAAAACTTTTGAGGTATGTTTAGTTCATTTAACATAGTTCTACTCATTTCTTGAATTGTCCTATTTTTCCGTTCTACTACACCATTAGATTGTGGAGTTCGAGGAGCCGAGAAATTATGTGTTATTCCATTATTATCACAAAAAGTTCCGAATTGGATTTCGTTGTCAAATTCTCAACCATGGTCGGTTCTAATAGATACTATGTTACTTCCTATTTGATTTTGAATTTTCTTGCTTATAATTTCAAATTTATCAAAGGCCTCATTTTTTGTTTTCAAAAATTTAGTCCACGTATATCTAGAGTAATCATCTACTATAACTAATGTGTAAAAATTTCCTCCATAACTTTGTATAGCCGACGGGCCAAACAAATCCATATGCAACAATTCTAGACACCTAGATGTAGATACCATGTTTTTAGCCTTATGGCTATTATGCACTTGTTTCCCAATTTTGCAAGCATCACAAAAGTGTTGGTCATATTTCAACTTGGGTAGGTTCCTAACGAGTTCCTTAGAGGATAAGGATTGAATTAGCCTCATATTGGCATGACCTAAACTTCGATGCCATAGAGTTGAGTTTTCGTCCAAAGAGGTAAGACAAAGCTTGTCTTTAGGTGTTTTATCTAATTTCATAACATATACGTTATTCTTTAAAACACCTTTTCCTACGGTTATGCCATCTTTAAGTATTTTACTTCCATTTTCACTGAAAAGGACGTTATACTTTTTGCGACATAATTGACTTATACTAAGCAAGTTAAATCCTAAATTATCTACATGAGCAACATCATTAATAGAAAGAGAGTCATGAGAGATCGTACCTTTTCTAATGATTTTACATTTAAGTTTGCTACCGAATGTGACATTACCTCCGTCGTACACTTGGTAAGTTGAGAAAAGGCTTTTTTTTCCCGTCATATGTCTTGAACACCCACTATCTTTGATCCACTCATCAGGTTCTAGTTCAACTTTTAAGCATACCTAAGTTCAAGAAAGACTCAAGCGTTTGGTCCCCAATATCTCATGGGTCCGTTTGGGTTAAACATAACATTATCATGGTTTATGTAAGCAAATGGAGGATAGTTGTTCCATGGCATGTAATTGGGACCTTGGAAGTTTCTAGGCATATTTTGGTTCCAATTATTTTGATAATGATGTTGTGAGTTAACATTACTCTTAGGAAATGGGTGTTTGGGAAACCTAGTTTGAGGTCTCTGTTGAGTTGTTTTAACTCTATACTCATTCCTAGCTTGACCTCTTCCTACAGAAACAGCTGGTTTTAGCTTGTTGTTAGTTATACTAGTACTAGGTTTTCTAGTGACCTTAACGAATTCAGTACGGTTCATTTTAAGATCCTTCTGTTCAACTTCTGTACCCGCGGATCCCTTGGGTACAACTGGCGGATCCAAAACTTTGGATCCGTCAGATCCGTGGGCTTCTAAGTTGGTTGAAACAGTTTCTTTTTCATTCACAGTTTGTTTCTTAAAGTCACCTAAGGTTCCTAGTTTCATAAAACCTAGTCCGGTTTTATCATGAGGAGGTTTTTGCATCTTCATTATCTCATCTGCACAACTTATGTTTTTATCAAACTTTTTAAACTTAGAGTTTTGCTTAATGAGATCTTCCTGTGTGGTTTTTAGTGCATCTAATTCTAATTTTAGTTCTTGACAAGAGACACATGTATCTTTACTATTTTTGCCTTTTTCCATTCGTATCTCTTTTTCTTTAAGCCAATACACTTCATTTTATAAAAGTGTTGTTTTAGTTTTCAAGAATTTGTTTTTGTTGATGATTTTTAATGTTATATCACATAGTTTGTTATATTCTACTTCTAAGGTTTCATCATCTATAGAGGAGTATGAGTCAGAATATACCTCTTCTGTGTCATGAGCCATAAGGGCAACTTCGTTGTTCTTATGTTCATCATCATCTCCTTCACTATCACTCCAAGCTCCACTAACAAATGCTTTTTGAGACTTGTTCTTTGGAGGCTTTGGACAATCACCTATAAAGTGACCAGAATCTCCACACCTATAGCACTTCCTCTCTAACTTGCCTTTTCTATCATCGCGGTCTTTACGGAGGGATTTCTTTTCTTCACGAGGTGGTCTTACGAACTTTCCTCGTCTCCTGAAGAATTTCTTGAAATCTCTTACGGCCATGGCATATTCTTCGTCTTCGCTACTAGAACAAGACTCTTCATCATCACTTGACTCAGCTCTAGCTTTCAAAGCAATGGATTTCATTTTCTCCTTCTTGCCTTTAACTATTTCTGAATCTTTTTCCATCACCATTTCGTGAACTTTGAGATTTCCTATGAGCTCATCTAGTGTCATGCTTGAAAGATCCTTGGATTCTTCAATAGCTGTCACTTTTGCTCTCCACTTTGGGTGGAGTGCTCTTAGAAATTTCCTGACAAAATTCTTACTAGAAAAAGATTCGTCAAGTGCTTTAAGTGATGTAATAATAGTATTAAACCTAGCAAACGCACTATCAATGGTCTCATCTTCAAAGATAACAAATTGTTCATATTGTTGAACAAGAAGATCAATTTTGTTATCTTTGACTTGTGAGTTTCCTTGATGAGTGACAATTAGAGATTGCCAAATATCTTTAGCCGTTTTACACATAAAAACTCTTTCATATTCTTTTTTAGGTAAAGCATTGTAAAGCATCATTTTGGCTTCATTATTTTGGCAATCAACTTCTTTTGCTCATCACTGTGATGAGTAAGAGAAGTTTCTACATCCCGACCACCCAAAATATCATTACTTATGGCCTTGTAATCACCCTCAACAATTATAAACCATAGATCTATATCCTTTGACTTCACATAAGTCTCAAAGCGATTTTTCCAATAAATAAAACAATTATGTTCGAATAGAGGTGGTCTTTGCATAGATTGCCCTTCTTTAAAGTTTTCAAAATCCATGGATCGTTTTAAGTTTTAAAATACAATATATTTTAAGAATCTTAAGTAACGTAGCTCTTGATGCCAATTGTGGAAAACTAGAAGGGGGGTTGAATAGTTTTACCGTTTAAAATTAATTTGCTTTGTTACTCTATGTTAATTCAAAGGAAACAAGCACAAACAAATATTCACACAATATATATGAAAAGTAAAGAGAGGAAAGATCAAACCACACAACACGGATGTTTATAGTGGTTCGGCTACAAGGACTCTCTTCCTTGCCCTAATCCACTCCTCGAGCCTCTAACTCGAGAGTTATTCTTCACTAAGAAACAAACTCTCTTCTAGGTGGAGAAAACCTTTACACGTCGCTTACTTCTTTTTCCGGTACTAAGCTAAACACCGGGTTCTATTTCAAGGCAGAACCAACCTAATGTCGCCTATACAATTACCGACACTAAGCTAGATGTCGAGTTCTTTACAAGGGTACAACCACTCCCGTTTGGTTCTTTCACAAGGGTACAACCACTCCCTACACTCTTTGTGTTTTGAGGACTAAAACACTAACCACACTCACTGAGATAAATGATACAAATAATGATGTGTGAACTACAACTATATCACACAGTAACTATGCCAAAGGTTTTACACGTCTGTGTTGAACCTTGATGCTTAATCTCCTTTCCTATAAAAGGAAAGATCAATGAAATGAATGAATGATAAATGTTAGATGATATGTAAATGAATGAGTATAAATATTAGGCTATATGTGTGATGGTGTGTCCAAATGATTAGCTTGCTATTTATAGGTAAGCTGGTGAACAGCCGGCGGATCCGGCGGATCCCATAAAAGGGATCCGTCTTTGATGTCGTTTGGTTTCGCCAAACATGACAGCTAAGAGTTTATGGACATTTTTCCAAATCCAGCTGTATCCTTCACAACTTTGTTATGTTACATCAAAATGTTTCAAAGTCAACTATCTTGCTTGAAGATCTAGCCAAGATATTACATAATCTATGTATGATGCATGCCATGATGTCATTGTATCATTTTAAAAATAAAGTTTCCTTTTAAGGAAATAAACTAGTAGATATGTAAAATGTAATTCTAAGTAAACTTGTGAAATGTAAAATGTGTTTTAAAGAGACTTTAGCTAGTATTTATAATTTGCTAAAAGATATACTTTGTAATTTTCATTAACAAAACTAAGTAAAGATCGTAAAATATAAATAACGTTTTTAGGACGATATTTGTATTAACAGTTACCACTCAGTCATTACTACTAACATTAATTGCTATATTTTTCGTTTGACGCTTATAACCCCGTCGGTTTGCGATATTTCAATCCGATAATTATTTTAACACCCGATTCTTGCAAGGAATATGATTTTACAAATTTTACAACTTCGTCGTACTTTATTTTACATCGTCACAATTTATTTCTAGTTAACTCGGTACCCGATAACACCTAATGTATACATTAAACTAAACTAATTCATGTATATTAGTACACAAGCACTCATTAAACATCAAATCTCCTCCCATCTCTTGCCATGTGCCGCCCCCTAACCCATCACATTAGCCAAATACACCAAAACTCATTAATGATTTATTAGCCTTTTATTTCCATTCCACTACACTAACACATTCACTTATACATTTCACTAGCTAAATCAAGAAAATATTCTCTCTTTTTTCTCCTTCACCATTCGGCCAAGCCAAGAACACAAGAGATCATCCATCAAATTTTTGAACTTCAAGTAATAAACAAGCTCTAATTTCATTCCTAGTTAATCATGCAACTTATTTATGTTTTAGATACCACTTTGCACATAAACTATCTTTAATACTAGATCTATAAGTTTCACTAGTAATCTCATGAAATCCACCAAGGTTGGTGATATTTAGGACCCCATGACACCCTAAGAAGGTGTATGATAGGATTTGCGAACTTGTGGAGTTGATTTGAAGTGGTATGATCAAAAGTTTAGAACCTAGAAAATGAGTTTTTAACAATCTAAATACCCTACTGTCCAAAAATGCAAAGTCTGGAAAAATCAGTAACTCTTGGACTATTTTGGCCTTAAGATTTAGAAAGTTCTTTCAAAAACGAAACCGTGGCCGCTTGAATCACTAAAAACCGACTTATAACGAAGGAGATATGATTTTTCTAAGTTAGGCGACGAAAAACTATTTTCTGAAAATAGCTTGCTGTTTTTTCGAACTTCAAAGGACAAAACGAGACGTTAGACGTGATCTAGATGAGCCGACCTATTGAAAATATGTTAGTTCATATTTGTACGAACCCATGGATATAAAGAACGTAGCAAACGAGCTTATAACGACCGAGATATACACGTTTGAAGCCCGACGATTCACAAACTATTTTGACAGCCCACTATTAGAAAATAAAGTCTAGTATTGAAACTAGTATTTTTACAAGTCACTAAGTTGATAGCCGATTTTCTATATGATCAAGGCGCGTTTGATCAAAATTCAAATAACACGACATTAAGATTATGTTGCAAGGTTTTCAAAAACGGCAAGTTTGATCACTAACACTTAACGTACAATATTTCGCGACTAGTTTCATGAAGCCATTTTGGACATATTTTCACAAGTAACGAAAAGCGTTATTTTTGCGACGAAAACATTATATTTGCCGATAGAACACCAAATGAGGATCGTGGAGTACCGTTTCAACATAATTACACGAAAAGTAGTCTATAACGTAACGAGACGTCAAAAGTGTTTTTTTCATCGATAAACGTTATTTTCAAAACTAACGAGTGGTATCGTTAACATACGTATTTGCATGTGTTGCATTGTATCATTGCTTACATTGGATCACATCATTCATAATAGGTCGCGGTTAGAGACCGAGTATCATTTCATCACATCTACTATTGTCATTGTTGTTATATCATATCAGGTGAGTTTTCATAGCCCCGCTTTCAATTGTTTACATAATTTACTAAATTCTCGGGGGAGAATACATTGCACCATTTTTATGCGGACCAAAGTATCAAACTCATTACATTGCTTAAGTTACATCATTTGCTCAGATTAAATTCCCCTTTATTATCATGAACCATTAATTGTGAGCAAGCGAGAGTGAGTGAATAGATCTATTGAGGGTGACTCCTCCGTTCGGGTTGGTAGCGCCAACTTGTCAAACGAACGCATTTCATTTCTGTCATATTAGAGTGAATGGCAAACACTCAGTTGGGGCATTTCATTCAGTCTAGCTTCGGGGTCATGAGCTTAAGAGCTAATGTATCATTTTTATGTGGCATTGGTTTGTCATACAATTTATACTTGCGGTATCCGTATAACATTTTATTTACATAAACCTATGAACTCACCAACATTATTGTTGACCATTTTTAGCAATGTATTTTCAGGTAATTAAGGTTTCACATGTTGGCTTGCATAAGGACATACCATGAAGTCGCGGAGTCGACGCGTCTCACTTTATATTTTATGCACTTATCCATCGTTTGAATTGTATGAACTTGATTTCTGAAAACCTGTTTCACCTTTTGGGACCTTGTTTTGTAAACTCTGAATATTTTAAATGATCAAACGATGTATTTTCTAAACGACACTTTTGGTCGTTCAATATAACTGTAACTATGGTGCTATGATCAGTCGCGCCCCTGAATGCTTCATTCCGCTGCAAGTCACGAAATTTGGGGGTGTGACATATGGAGTGTTCTAAGGATAATCCACAAGATATAAAAGGCGTTATCTTTTTTAAGTTCAAGATAATACACTAGATATAAGAGGCATTATCATTTATAAGTTCAAGATGCATTCTGTTTTGTTGCCAGCAAATAAAATCAAGTATCATTGGATATGTCTTGATAATTTTACGCCTACAATTGTAGTGTTTTTAAAAGTTCTAAAGTTTACCAAAGAATGTCTTTGGAAAGTATATTTGATTCTTATGTATTTGTGATTAGTTAATAAACAAAGCTTTACTGTTGATTTTTCTCATATGATGTTCTCATTCTTTCTATAATATGTGCAAATTTTTATTGTATGTTAAGACGGTTGGCGTGTTTGGATTGTCTTGCTGATGCGTTTAGGGGTGTTTGGTTTAGTTAATATGGTTTTGTGCTTGCAACCTTATTGAGACACATATCCTTAAATTTACAACTATTTTCAACATATAAAAACAAACACTTGCATGAAATAAGCTAATCAAGTAACCATCCACAAAGGTCATTCAAATATACATTTTTTTTGGTTGATTTTGTTATTACAACGTTATAAACACACATATCTTATGAAATATTTGCATCGTTTAAGATCAAGAATGTGGAACAAAAACACAAAAAATGATATCTTATGAACTATTTACGTCGTTTGAGATCAAGAGGTAGAACACAACAAGGGAAGTGACCGGTTATATGTGGTTTGATATATGTTATGGGGATATGTGATAAACACAAATAGCTTATGAAAGAATATGAAAAATATGGGGATATATGATAACTAATAAGTCTTGATATATTGTTTGTTTTTTGTAGTACATGTTTTATTATTTCCATTTGTTTTGCCATGACTATAAACAAAAGTCAGGGCCAAACATTGTCTAAGGTTGGGTAATATTTGGAACGGTCTGTTTTTTCACACGAACAACTTTATGTAGCAGTCTCAAGAGTAAAAAGCAAGAGAGGCCTAAAAGTGTTATGTTGTGACAAAGACGGCAACTACACCAATTCTACAACTAACGTTGTATATAGAGAAGTTCTTCATGGATTATAAACTATATGTTATTTTGTTATTTTCAACCGTAGTTTTTGTTAAACTTTATTATTTTATATTTAGTCACTATGGTTTGTCCATTTTTTCATATTTAGTCACTGAACTTTTTTTTGACATAAATGATCACTGAAGTTTCAAATCGTTAAAGATCTAGTCACTAAGGTTTCAATTCGTTTCATAAATGGTCACTGTGGTTTGTCCAAAAATTACATAAATGGTCACTGAGGTTGACTGAATCTGTAACGATTTGAAACTTCAGTGACCATGTATGTCAAAAAAAAAAAAAAAAAAAGTTCAGTGACAAAATGTGAAAAAATGGACAAACAATAGTGACCATTTATGTAATTTACTCTTTTATTAATAATAGCATGCTTATTTTATTTCATTTATGTTGCTACACGTTCATACTTATATTACTATCAATTTTATTGTATAATCAAATTCTAAAAGCTAGTCGCCCTATCGGGGCGGGCCTTGGATCTAGTAAAAAATATGTCTTTTGACAATTTGATGAAACTATCACTGTATTGTATTGCAAGCACATAACAAGAGATTTCATTTTAATAATTCGTGAAATGTAAAATTGAACGTGGAGGTGATGGGTGCCATGTTTAGGGTATTAACGATCCAAGTTGAGTCGAGTTTCAAACATTTTGAGCTCGGCTAGTTTAACAATTACTTGACTTGAGCTCGAAATTTTTTTCAAACTTGTGTTCGAATTCGAGCTCGAATATTTATTCATTATTCGAGCTCGATGCTCGAATAATGTTTTTGACTTCTTTTATGAACCATCTTTGGAGCTTAAGAAGCTCGTTTAAGAGATCTAACTCGCTTATTAACTCGAGCTTGAACTCGAACAAGCTCGTTTATGATTTAAGACATGTTTTTTTTCCTTGGCCATAAGCTTTTAGAACTCACTTGGTATAAAACATATATATAAGACCAAGAGTAGTGGGCGTTGAATTGGGCTTCGTTGCCCTTTCAACGCCCGTCAAACCGCCCTCTTGCACCGTTGAAAACCAACAACGGGCGTTTCTTTTATTCTTAGCTTGCTCCTACAGGTGGGACCCCAACCACTAAATATTTTCTTTTCCTTTCAAGATCTTTGATGGCCGGATCTTTGAAGATCTATGAAGATCTTTGAAAGATGAAATACGTTACCTTCCAGAAATAAAATTGATCGATCCAAATGATTAACGTAACTAACAAAGGGTTTGATTTTTTTTTTTAAATTATGTTAAGTTTATGGGATTTAAAAGTGGAATTGTTTGTAGGGTTGAGATTTAGATTTAAGAGAGAAATGTGGATGAAGATGATGATATTGAGTGTTTGGTTAAACCCTTTTGTTGGTTGAACACGATGCACACGCTGCAAAAAGAGAAATGTGGATGAACATGATGCAAAGATTGTATTTATCTTTGAAGATCTACTGCCACTTGTCGAATATGTGTAATGATTGCAAATATATAAAACGGGCATTGAACCATTTCCCCCATTTTAGCTTCAACGCCCAACTTTCTCTCACTGTCACTTGTCGACTTTTGCCCCAACCCACACCCAAAAATTCCAACACCACTACTCTTGGTCTAATCACAATATGAACGTATTTTTAAATAATAAACCTAACCTAATGCTATTTTAATATTGGTGATTTTACTTTTATATTCGAATCCCTACCACCACTTATTTCACTCGTTCAATGTGGGAGTTTCTTTCTTTTATTTCACCCAAAACTAATACACAATTCTTTTCTAAATAACCTAACCACAATTTTAAATATTGATATACTCTTGAATATAAAGTAGTATATTCATTCCCGGAGGAAAATTTCTACTCATGATCATCAATCATCATTTCGTAAACTAGATTTACGGGTATTCAAATGCGCGTAACCAGTAAGGTTTAGCTGTGTATTCATGCATCATCAGTAAGGACACATCATATAGACTAGAGTAGTCTACATATCATCAGTAACATCATTATCATGTTAGGTCATGCACGGGTTTGAGTGATTTTCATTTACGTATGTTCATTTATTCATTAAACGCTAACACTCAGTCATTACTACTAACATTATACCCAACACTCCCGACTACGATCCTAATATATTTTCATGCTAATTTTAATAATATAAAGATTATATTATTACTTTACCCGGTGTTTTTAAATCAATTGCTATATTTTTCGTTTGACGCTTATAACCCCGTCGGTTTGCGATATTTCAATCCGATAATTATTTTAACACCCGATTCTTGCAAGGAATATGATTTTACAAATTTTACAACTTCGTCGTACTTTATTTTACATCGTCACAATTTATTTCTAGTTAACTCGGTACCCGATAACACCTAATGTATACACTAAACTAAACTAATTCATGTATATTAGTACACAAGCACTCATTAAACATCAAATCTCTTCCCATCTCTTGCCATGTGCCGCCCCCCTAGCCCATCATATTAGCCTAATACACCAAAACTCATTAATGATTTATTAGCCTTTTATTTCCATTCCACTACACTAACACATTCACTTATACATTTCACTAGCTAAATCAAGAAAATATTCTCTCTTTTTCTCCTTCACCATTCGGCCAAGCCAAGAACACAAGAGATCATCCATCAAATTTTTGAAGTTCAAGTAATAAACAAGCTCTAATTTCATTCCTAGTTAGGGTTTTGTGGTAAAAACCCTAGGTTCTTATACATTTTCTCATCAAAACTCTCCAATATTGCAAGTAAGCTTCAAGAACATCTCTTTGATCATTTCATACTTTCATTTAATTCATATGATTATGTATTTCCAAGTTATACTTGTTAATCATGCAACTTATTTATGTTTTAGATACCACTTTGCACATAAACTATCTTTAACACTAGATCTATAAGTTTCACTAGTAATCTCATGAAATCCACCAAGGTTGGTGATGTTTAGGATCCCATGACACCCTAAGAAGGTGTATGGTAGGATTTGCGAACTTGTGGAGTTGATTTGAAGTGGTATGATCAAGTTTAGAACCAAGAAAATGAGTTTTTAACAATCTAAATATCCTACTGTCCAAAAATGCAAAATCTGGAAATATCAGTAACTCTTGGACTATTTTGGCCTTAAGATTTAGAAAGTTCTTTCAAAAACGAAACCGTGGCCGCTTGAATCACTAAAAACCGACTTATAACGAAGGAGATATGATTTTTTTAAGTTAGGCGACGAAAAACTATTTTCTGAAAATAGCTTGCTGTTTTTCCGAACTTCAAAGGACAAAACGAGACGTTAGACGTGATCTAGACGAGCCGACCTATTGAAAATATGTTAGTTCATATTTGTACTAACCCGTGGATATAAAGAACGTAGCAAACGAGCTTATAACGACCGAGATATACACGTTTGAAGCCCGACGATTCACAAACTATTTTGACAGCCCACTATTAGAAAATAAAGTCTAGTATAGAAACTAGTATTTTTACAAGTCACTAAGTTGATAGCCGATTTTCTATATGATCAAGGCGCGTTTGATCAAAATTCAAATAACACGACATTAAGATTATGTTGCAAGGTTTTCAAAAACGGCAAGTTTGATCACTAACACTTAACGTACAATATTTCGCGACTAGTTTCACGAAGCCATTTTGGACATATTTTCACAAGTAACGAAAAGCGTTATTTTTGCGACGAAAACATTATATTTGCCGATAGAACACCAAATGAGGATCGTGGAGTACCGTTTCAACATAATTACATGAAAAGTAGTCTATAACGTAACGAGACGTCAAAAGTGTTTTTTTCATCGATAAACGTTATTTTCAAAACTAACGAGTGGTATCGTTAACATACGTATTTGCATGTGTTGCATTGTATCATTGCTTACATTGGATCACATCATTCATAATAGGTCGCGGTTAGAGACCGAGTATCATTTCATCACATCCACTATTGTCATTGTTGCTATATCATATCAGGTGAGTTTTCATAGCCCCGCTTTCAATTGTTTACATAATTTACTAAATTCTCGGGGGAGAATACATTGCACCATTTTTATGCGGACCAAAGTATCAAACTCATTACATTGCTTAAGTTACATCATTTGCTCAGATTAAATTCCCCTTTATTATCATGAACCATTAATTGTGAGAAAGCGAGAGTGAGTGAATAGATCTATTGAGGGTGACTCCTCCGTTCAGGTTGGTAGCGCCAACTTGTCAAACGAACGCATTTCATTTCTGTCATATTAGAGTGAATGGCAAACACTCAGTTGGGGCATTTCATTCAGTCTAGCTTCGGGGTCATGAGCTTAAGAGCTAATGTATCATTTTTATGTGGCATTGTTTTGTCATACAATTTATACTTGTGGTATCCGTATAACATTTCATTTACATAAACCTATGAACTCACCAACATTATTGTTGACCATTTTTAGCAATGTATTTTCAGGTAATTAAGGTTTCACATGTTGGCTTGCATAAGGACATACCATGAAGTCGCGGAGTCGACGCATCTCACTTTATATTTTATGCACTTATCCATCGTTTGAATTGTATGAACTTGATTTCTGAAAACCTGTTTCACCTTTTGGGACCTTGTTTAGTAAACTCTGAATATTTTAAATGATCAAACGATGTATTTTCTAAACGACACTTTTGGTCGTTCAATATAACTGTAACTATGGTGCTATGATCAGTCGCGCCCCTGAATGCTTCATTCCGCTGCAAGTCACGAAATTTAGGGGTGTGACATATGGACTGTTCTAAGGATAATCCACAAGATATAAAAGGCGTTATCTTTTTTAAGTTCAAGATAATACACTAGATATAAGAGGCATTATCATTTATAAGTTCAAGATGCATTCTGTTTTGTTGCCAGCAAATAAAATCAAGTATCATTGTATATGTCTTGATAATTTTACGCCTACAATTGTAGTGTTTTTAAAAGTTCTAAAGTTTACCAAAGAATGTCTTTGGAAAGTATATTTGATTCTTATGTATTTGTGATTAGTTAATAAACAAAGCTTTACTGTTGATTTTTCTCATATGATGTTCTCATTCTTTCTATAATATGTGCAAAGTTTTATTGTATGTTAAGACGGTTGGCGTGTTTGGATTGTCTTGCTGATGCGTTTAGGGGTGTTTGGTTTAGTTAATATGGTTTTGTGCTTGCAACCTTATTGAGACACATATCCTTAAATTTACAACTATTTTCAACATATAAAAACAAACACTTGCATGAAATAAGCTAATCAAGTAACCATCCACAAAGGTCATTCAAATATACATTTTTTTTGGTTGATTTTGTTATTACAACGTTATAAACACACACATCTTATGAAATATTTGCATCGTTTAAGATCAAGAATGTGGAACAAAAACACAAAAAATGATATCTTATGAACTATTTACGTCGTTTGAGATCAAGAGGTAGAACAGAACAAGGGAAGTGACCGGTTATATGTGGTTTGATATATGTTATGGGGATATTTGATAAACACAAATAGCTTATGAAAGAATATGAAAAATATGGGGATATATGATAACTAATAAGTCTTGATATATTGTTTGTTTTTTGTAGTACATGTTTTATTATTTCCATTTGTTTTGCCATGACTATAAACAAAAGTCAGGGCCAAACATTGTCTAAGGTTGGGTTATATTTGGAACGGTCTGTTTTTTCACACGGACAACTTTATGTAGCAGTCTCAAGAGTAAAAAGCAAGAGAGGCCTAAAAGTGTTATGTTGTGACAAAGACGGCAACTACACCAATTCTACAACTAACGTTGTATATAGAGAAGTTCTTCATGGATTATAAACTATATGTTATTTTGTTATTTTCAACCGTAGTTTTTGTTAAACTTTATTATTTTATATTTAGTCACTATGGTTTGTCCATTTTTTCATATTTAGTCACTGAACTTTTTTTTTGACATAAATGATCACTGAAGTTTCAAATCGTTAAAGATCTAGTCACTAAGGTTTCAATTCGTTTCATAAATGGTCACTGTGGTTTGTCCAAAAATTACATAAATGGTCACTGAGGTTGACTGAATCTGTAACGATTTGAAACTTCAGTGACCATGTATGTCAAAAAAAAAAAAAAAAAAAAAAGTTCAGTGACAAAATGTGAAAAAATGGACAAACAATAGTGACCATTTATGTAATTTACTCTTTTATTAATAATAGCATGCTTATTTTATTTCATTTATGTTGCTACACGTTCATACTTATATTACTATCAATTTTATTGTATAATCAAATTCTAAAAGCTAGTCGCCCTATCGGGGCGGGCCTTGGATCTAGTAAAAAATATG
>CP139505.1:155118044-155145976 GCA_021014915.2 Artemisia tridentata subsp. tridentata
CTAACCTTATAGCTTTCTCTTTTAACTAATGAATTTTGTTTTCTAAAAATTCCTTTTTGGTTTTTAAGAACTTATTTTTACTTATGATTTTTAGAGTGATTTCACATAGTTTGTTATATTCTATATCTAATGTGTCATCATTAATAAAAGAGTATGACGAGTCCAAATGTACCTCTTCTGTGTCATGAGCCATTAGAGCAACTTCGTCGTTCTTAGGCTCGTCGTCATCTCCTTCACTATCACTCCAAGCTCCACTGACAAAGGCTCTTTGAGACTTGTTCTTTGGAGGCTTTGGACATTCTCCTATAAAGTGACTAGAATCTCCACATCTAAAACACTTTCTATCTACCTTTCCTTTCCTATCATCATGGTCTTTCCGGAAGGATTTCTTTTCTTTATGAGGAGGTCTACCAAACTTTCCTCGTCTTCTAAAGAATTTCTTGAAATCTCTTACGGCCATGGCATACTCTTCATCTTCACTACTAGAACAAGACTCTTCATAACTTGACTCTACTCTAGCTTTCAATGCAATGGACTTCATTTTCTCCTTCTTGCCTTTAACTATTTATGAGTCTTTTTCCATCACCATTTCGTGTATTTTGAGGTTTCCTATGAGCTCATCCTGTGTCATACTTGAAAGATCCTTAGATTCTTCAATAGCTGTCACCTTTGCTCTCCACTTCGGGTGGAGTGCTCTTAGAAATTTCCTGACAAAATTCTTACTAGAAAAAGATTCATCAAGTGTTTTAAGAGATGTAATGATAGTATTAAACCTAGAAAAAGCACTATCAATGGTCTCATCTTCATAGATAACAAATTGTTCATATTGTTGAACAAGAAGATCAATTTTGTTATCTTTGACTTGTGAGTTCCCTTGATGAGTGATGATTAGTGATTGCCAAATATCTTTAGCCGTTTTACACATGAAAACTCTTTCATATTCCTTTTTAGGTAAGGCATTGTAAAGCATCATTTTGGCTTCATTATTTTTAGCAATTAACCTCTTTTGTTCATCACTATGACGAATAAAAGAGTTACCTATATCCCGACCACCTGAAATATCACTACTTATGGGTTTGTAATCACCCTCTACAATAATATACCACAGATCCATGTCTTTTGACTTCACATATGTCTCAAAGCGATTTTTTCAATATATGAAACAATTTGGTTCAAATAGTGGTGGTCTTTGCATAGATTGCCCTTCTTTAAAGTTTTCAAAATCCATGATCGTTTCAAGTTTTTAAAATACAATATATTTTGAAAATCTTGAGTAACACAGCTCTGATACCAATTGTGAAAAACTAGAAGGGGGGTTGAATAGTTTTAGCATTTAAAATTAATTCGCTTTGTTACTTATTGTGATTTCAAAGTCAAGTAAACAATAAAGCACACAAACAAGTAATATAAGTAAATAAGAAAAGAGAGGAAAGATCAAACTACACAACACGGATGTTTATAGTGGTTCGGCTACAAGAACTCTTATCCTTGCCCTACTCCACTCCTCGAGCCTCTAACTCGAGAGTTATTCTTCACTAAGAAACAAACTCCCTTCTCGGCGGAGAAAACCTTAATACACGTTGCTTACACCTTTTTCCGGTACAAAGCTAAATACCGGGTTCTTGTTTAAGGAAGAACCAACCTGACGTCGCCTAAATGATTACCGACACTAAGCTAGATGTCGAGTTCTTTACAAGGGTACAACCACTCCCGTTTGGTTCTTTACAAGGGTACAACCACTCCCGACACTCTATGTGTTTTGAGGACTAAAACACTAACCGGACTCTATTGTATGAATAATACTAACTATGATGTGTGACTAATACAAGAACACACAGACTCTATGTTAGAAGGAAGATAACAGACTGTTACTCCTTATATGTTGAGATCTTCTTTGCTACAAAAGGAAAGATCTATGAAATGTTAGTAAGCTAAGGGTTAGTGATATGCAAATGAATGAGTATGTATTTTAAGCTGTATGAGTGATGAAATGGCCAAATGATCAGCTTGTTATTTATAGGCAAAGCTGATCAACAGGCGGCGGATCCGGCGGATCCCTAAATATGGATCCGTCCGTGTATCCAATTGGATCCGTCGTGTCAGGCCAGCTAAGAGATCTTCAAATCTTTCCAAATCTTGCCATATCTTTCCATATCTTCAAATGTCAACTCTTTGGCTTGAAGATCTAAACAAAATATCACAAAATCTTACCAAGATTGTGTACATGATGCATGTCATGATATCATCATAATATTTAACAAATAAAGTTCCATTTTAAGAAATAAACATGTAAACTTGTATATGTTATTCCTAGTGAATTTTGTAATGTAAAATGTGTTTGTAAAATGTTTATCATTATAAATGTAAAAGACTTAATCTTATTTATGCTTTGCTTATAGATAAACTTTGTAATTGTCATTAACAAAACTAAGCAAAGATCGTAAAATATAAATAACATTTTTAGGACGATATTTGTATTAACAATATTTTCCGAAATGAAGATATGAACTCAAAGTGTTTGAGTTGGATAGGCCTATCCTAAATTTACTAGATGAAGACAAGAGAAATTCACTTGAGTTTCTTATGTATACTCCTAAAGAGTCATTGTCACTTGGGGTGCATGAGGTTGTTTTTGAGATTGCATATGTTGTTAAGATGTTGATTTAAGGTTTAATAAAACTTATGCAGAAGTTTAACAACAAAGTATTACCAATACTTTGATAACTTGTGAAAGTGGTACTACTTAAACCTAGTGGAAATTGATGAACAATGAATGTGAGCATCATGCTCATTTGATGGTGAAGGTTCTAATCCTATATATGGTAAAGTATGGTTGAGTTTGTTTAACGTGCATTTGATTTGGTATGAGTGTTTGGACAAAGGGCTTTTTGAGCAATGCACTCAATGGTATGGATTATGGTGTTGTAGGGGTTTGTTGTGCTATGAGAGTACATAGGTTTCATAGATGTTAAAGACAACGAGGATGAAGACTAATTGGTACAACTAGTGGGTGATGTGATTTGAAGCTTAGGGCTTGAGACATATCACAGAAGTGAATGCAATGGAATGATGGTGAAAGAACAAGTGTTCTTAGGTGATAGGATAAGTGTTTTAACATACGTTGTTAAAATAATTGGGTGTTGATTCTTTCGGATATGACTTTTAATGACTACAATCGTAAGTCAGATTTACTTGAATATTTCGGACGAAATACTTAAGTTGTCAATCCTACTTTGTTGAGATTGGATAGCATTCAAGGATAGCACGACTTGATAATACATCTATAACCTAAGAGTGAGTTATGACTCGATGTAAATCTTAATCTTCTTGAAGGATGACATGTTAACCAAGTAAGACAACATATGTGGATGCAAGATAATATCTAAAGTCATGAGTTGGGCTTGTGATCTGTGATATCTTTGCACACGGTGAGTCTGGTTTAGTTAGGAAGTTGTCAATTTACAAATCAAGCTAATGGATGAGTAAAAGACGAAAGAATGCAGTGAGTGTGTGTAATGATCACAAATACTAAGTGGTCCACGGATTGCAAGGAACCATTTTCAGGGTTCCTTCCTTTATGGAGAAAGGTACCTTGGAGCATTTTCGTGAAATTTGAAAGTATGGTTAGATGATTATCCTATAGGTGCAAGTGAGATGTCCTAATCCTAATATGAGTGAACATCAGTGAAAAGAATCCTAGTGATGAAAGTGAGTGATCTTGAGTGAGGGATTTAAACGAAAGTTTGAAAAACTAGCTGTTAGTCTGGCGGAACCAACCGATAACTAATGCGGACCCAAATTTTTGGTTTCGCGGAATCCGTTGGGCCTATTTTGGCGGAGCCAAAAAGTTCAACAGACGGAACCCGTATTTTGGTTCCGCCATTTCCGCCGATTGAAATTTCTTAACAGAGGGCATTTCTAAGTACCCGAAACCCGTTGAAATCCTGAAAATTTTCCTAAATCATATGTAATTAATTAGTTGTGGTTGACTAAAAACAAAAACACGGCTTCTAACACATGGTAACATATAGATCAAACGGATGATTTAGAACTTACCATATATGGAAGTTAAGCCAAACAGTGGCTTAAACATGGAAAATTGATAACATCAAGTGTTATCATCCTGCATTGTCAAGTTAGTTTACATAGATGTTTAACAACAAGATAATATCCTAAAAAACATAACAATTCAACACATCATTGTTTCAAATTATTTATACCAAACACTCTATCAAAGATACTATTAGATAATACATTAAGGCAGTGACTCAATTCAACGCTTGAACCATTTGGAGAGATCATGTGCAAAACAACAATTTACAAGACACTTAACTAGTTTTACCTAGTTCTCATTCCCAAGTCAATTATGCACAACATTTGCAAGAAAAGCAATCTAAAACAATTTTTCAACTTATTGCACAAAATCTAGCAAAAGTCCTATTGTGCATAAACAGGAAATTGACAAACAATCAAATGAATATCATGGCAAGATTGACACTTATGTATTACAAACAAACAAGTGTAATCACAACATTAAACAAGCAAACAACATGTATGCAAATAGCTAGAACAAGTAGTCACATAGCATAGCATAAAAGGAAAGATATTTTTCGTCACTTTGTGTTTAAACATGACGATGTACATCAAGCTTGATTATTTTCCTTTATATATATATTAATATTTCCTATCTTAGCATCATTTCAACTTATGTGACTTATCAAATCATTTACGAAGTGATTTTTCAACTAAATTAATAGTTATCCCAAACACTCCTTTCAAAATCGTATTTTTCGTAAATTTGCTTTAAGCACACAATTTGACACTTAACTCTTTTGAGAAATCTTTTCTTTTGATTTTTCAAAGACATCTTCAAGCTTGTATACAAAGTAACATTTAACAACAAAATTTTTAAGTATACTTAGCAAAACATTTTTCATATTATATTCCGCTTCAATGGTAATTTGATACATGGATCGTACTCCATTTTAAAAACCATTTGTTTTGAAAATAAGAGCCACGAGGATCTGATACCAATTGTGAAAACGTAAAGGGGGGGGGGGTTGAATACGTTTCCGTTTTAAAAACTTAAAACTTGTTGTATCAAATATCCGTTTAAGCTTGTTCTAATATGAAAGATGTTTGTTGTAGTTAATAACTAGCATATACTAAGACAAGTTGTCACATAAGTATTATCAACAAACACAACATAAGCAATCATATAATGCAAACATAAAAGTAAAGTTATAAGTAAAAGAAAGCGCAAACTGAACACGATGATTTATAGTGGTTCGGTCACGGAGCTCCTCTCCGCCCTACTCCACACCCCGAGTACCCAACTCGAGAGTTACTTCACTAGATCAACAAGCTCCCTTCTCGGCGGAGAAAACCTTACAATCGTCGCTTACACTTTTTCCGGTACAAATCTAAATACCGGGTTCTAGTTCTAGGTAGAACCAACCTAACGTCGCTTAACCTTTTTCCGGTACTAATCTAAATATCGAGTTCTTTACAAAGGTACAACCACTCCCGTCGTCGCTTATACTTTTTTCGACACTAAGCTAGATGTCGAGTTCTTTTACAAGGGTACAACCACTCCCGCTATGTTTTATGGCCCAACATAGAAACCTTGTGTTTTATGGCACAAACACATAAACCATCTAATCTAGTTTGGTGAATAGATTGTGATGCAATGATGTTTACAACAATGATCCATGACATAAATGTCCACTGGATATGAATGCCTAATCTAAATGAACTTCCGTTGAAAGGAAGCCTTCAATAGATGAAGATCACAAGCTCCCTAAACTTTTTGTGATGGATCTTCATATATGCATGTGGAATCTACATGAACTTCTTGAATAAGAAGTCTTCAATCATTGAGGATGTCAAGTGCCCTTGAATCTTCATATGTTGGAATGCTTTGGTGGATGATGACTTCAAGATCTCCTAACCTTCTTGGTGGATCAGGAAGTATGCTATGTTAGTGATGGATGATGACTCACGATCTCTGAGCTTGCTTCACAGGATCATTACGAGTGTATGCTTATGATGCGTGGGTTTTGCAACCTTACAACAGGTTTTACCTCTCGAGGGATCTCAAGAGGCTTACAACCCCACCAGGCAGTGTACCTGACCGATGTAGTATAGTGTAGTGGTAAGTACGGGGGATTGATCGTTCTCCACAGGGAATAGTGTTCGTTAGGTGTGAAAGGCTACTCTAATTAGGTCTAAGGGTTGAGGAAGATTCTTTTTATGTTTTTATAATTTTATGAAAGCAAGTAAAATCTCGGGTTTTGAAGGAGTGGGCGGAATTAGTTGCTAGTCAACTAACCCAAATTACTACAAATGCAAATAAAATAAAATAACAAAAATGAAAAGTGGTGAGAAACTTATGTGTAGAGAAATGTGTTTACTTAGATTTCCTTACTCCCTAACTATCTTTTACCGGTTAATTAGTGTGTATTAGTCGCGTGGATGACGGGTGTATTCCTTAATACCATTCGTGGGGTGGCGTACTTACTTCCCCAAACTCTACAAGCTCCTACTTCACTCCTATGTCGAGCCGGCTAGGAAGCTCCTAACATGGGATCACTAGAATTCGCTTGTGCATTAAATACAACCATAAAAACCTTTAGTACGCGTTTGGTTCATGTTTCTTAAGACGTTCAAGCAAGTTACCGAATAGGAAGTTAGCCAGTTTTCTTAAGCCTAACATAGATAAACAATCATCCAATACAACTAACAACACACTAACAACCAATAATCAATAGCTAGGTTTCATTAGATCTAAGCAAACACAAGATAAAATTAGCCTAACATGTTAAACAAAAGACAAGCATAAGATAGAATCAAACAACACATAGACATATTGAATGATTAATTGATAACTTATCTTTCAATGAAACATGGAAGATCTCAGGGCAAAAAGCCCTGAAAAAGTAGCTAAAATCGTCTTAGGGTTTTATCCCAAAATTCCACACACTAAGCTCTCCCTTAATGACAAAAAATTAGAAAACTATATATAGACTTTGACATCTGACGGCGTCACCTTATGCATTGTGACGCCGTCACCTCGCCGCTTTTAGGGTTCCCGGATGACCATCTTGACGCCGTCCCTCTTTAGCTCTTCAAAAATCCATTCTGGCTTATCAAGGCTTGACGCCGTCGGATCCTAAACGTGACGCCGTCCCCTTATGATTTAAGCCGTGACGCCCTTGATTTAGTTAAAGCGTGACGCCGTCAGAATTCTTATGCAAACTCACTGGCCCGTCATGAGTAAATTTCACATCCAACTTTTCTTGCCAAGGCATGACGCCGTCTGGAGTTAATGTTGACGCCGTCAAAGGTGACTTTCAGCACAATTTTGAGACTTTGCCGTTTTCTTCACTTTTATGCTCCAAAAACGTCCAAAATGCCTCCTTTTCCAGATTTCTCCTCAAAAGTACCTAAAATGACAAAAGGAACGATTTAGGGCAATATTTGATCAAATAAATACGATTTCGGGCTTAAATGACCCCTTAAAAGCGGTACACTTTTCGCCTCATCAAATACCCTTACACTTGAGATTTGCTTGTCCTCAAGCAAATGCGCTTTTATTCTAATCAAAATACAAGTTAGGGGTCATTTAATGCTAACATAAAAGTAATTACAACAATTATTCGTTCCACTTCAATCATAATAAGCACGGAGATTACATACTAGCACCTCACAAGTAGTGTTTAGATACTCACATCTCTCAAGTGTCATCAAAATAAATCTCATAAATGAAAACGGAAAATATCTCTCACTACCTGTCATAGCAAATAGATTACCATAGGCTTGGGAAAGGATCGAAAACCTCCTCCACTAGGCGTAAGCACCTAAGATAAACTATCAAAGAGGGCTTTTAAATGGGTTATAACGTTAGGTGTAGGGAAAAGGAAAACACGGTTTGGTTGGATAAAGGATATTTTACTGGTGGCGAGTTAAAAATCTTGATCAATTACATGTACTATACAACGTTGCTAAGCCAAGACTAGACTCGATCTTAAGCTAATGAAAGAAAATAACAAAACATAAACATAAAATAAACATAAAATGAAACGGGATGGTAGTCCGTATGTTTTTTTCTATTTTTCTTTTTTTTTTTCTCATTTTTTTGTATTTTTCTTGATTTTTTTTTTTTTTTTTTTTTTTTTTTTTTTTTTTTTTGCATACACTTTTACCCTACCATCCAAAATAATACATCATAGGGGCATTGCATCCCCTTACACTTGAACTTTTACATAACTTTACAAATAACTATTCTAATGACTCGAATTAAGATAATTGAAAAACTTGGAGTACTTTTAAAACATTTAGCACATATGGGGGTAATAAATGATGTTCTTCCCCATTACTCCATTACACTAGTACTTTACCCACGAGTCCCAATCGTCCCAAAACAATATGTACAAGGATATGACTCGACTTAGCAACCATGTAATCAACTAGATAATTAACTTGGGTTTAAACAAATGTTGTAACAATAATGCACTAAAGATGAGTGCATACAAGGTAGGCTAAGGCGATTTGGGTGTACATTTTAGTGGGGTGTAAACAAATTCTTCCTTTAAGTAAAATGCTTAAAGGTCGAAGCGAAAAGATAGGCTCTGAGGGGTGTACTGGGGGTATCGTGTACTAAAAATGAGTACAACGCAAAGGGGTGTGGGAGAATTACTTGACCAATGTAGCCAATGTAATTATAACAAAAACACAGGTGTAAAACAATGGGTTAATCCTAATGCCTCTTATCATGTAGTAAATCTAACTACACGAATGTAGTCTCACTTGTGGCCTTGGAATGGTCCTAACGCAAGTTCTAGAATCTAAGTGCTACCGGTACACACATCATAGCATAAATGCTTTTCCTACCAATTCTAGGGGCGAACCTCACATATTTGGGGGTGGAAAATTTTTTAGTGGTACGGTTTTTGTGCTAGTCATATAACTCCTATCCGTGAGACGCTCATTAAGATCAAAGTTTCACTCCTATATGTTGTAAAAAATTTTAAATTTGGCACTAAAATTACCTTAACAAGTATTTCTCTTAGTTTTATTACACATCTACCATCAAACAAACAAAAATCAAGCACAATTGTATTCTCAAAAATCGTACTTTTACCCTCCCCTTACACTTAAGATGAACATTGTCCCCAATGTTCAAATAACAAGATGTAAAAGCATAAAGTAAAAGAATGAAATCAAATACTCCCCTGATTCGCTCGTTGGATAATGAAATTACACGGTTAAATCTTCCTCCAAAGAGAATGTTGAAGCTCCATGACTAATGCATCGCCATAAGCTTGATTCAAAACATTTCCTTGTCCAAAATAACCTGTTGAACCTGAGAAAACAAACACGAAAACCTGCATAACATCGGCGGGATAAAATCTATATATAAGGATATAATGCTTGTGGAATGATAATTTTGCAGATTCCTGGAGATTATAAGTTGGAGATTTTAATAAAAACTTTTTAAAAACAAAAATTTCAAAAATTTCTGTAAATTAAATCTGACGCCGTCAGGTTATAACCCCTGACGCCGTCAGAAATGACCTGACAAAAATTTTCATTTTAAGTTTCCGGAAAATTTCTGGAAAAACCTTTACCTTACTTCCTGGAAATCCTGCAAAACATCATTATGACTCGATACAAGCATTTGACTCAAACAAATACGAATATGTATGCTATTTTATTATTATTACGATTCATGTTCATTTGTGTTCTAATAAACCGATTTAGATTTCCCTTACACTTAACTTTTGCAAAATACCTTTATATGTAGTTAAGACGAAGTTAAAAACAAAATAAAGCATTTTCACAAGTTAGTTTTGAACATGAATCAATAATAATAAAAATTAAACATACATACGGAAGCAAATAAAATCAAACAAACAAATAAATAAACACACAAAGCAAATAAAATAAATAATCCAATGAGGCTAGCATGCGATAAAAGAAAAATCAATGTAACAAATGTTTTAAGGCAAACAGATGCCTTCCCTAAATTATTACAGACCATATTGTTTCAACACATACAACCAAATATCAAATTGTTCAAACATCAAAACATCAAATCACAACATCACTGGGGAGGGGGTCCTTGGCGATAGTCATAGCCAGGAGGAAGATGCCCGTAGTACCCGTATGGAGGGTAATCCTGCTCACGACCCGGGAAAGGGTCAATCTGCAGATGCGGGTCTATCTGATCACGTGTGGATAGATGCTGCATCTGACGAACCGTGTGATCATACATCCAGTCGAACCTCTCGTCCGCCCTGGTCCTCCAAGCATCAACCTGGCCCATCCAGGTCCCCTGGTGAGCCTGCCAGTCCCCCCTGCTCATATGCCGGTAGTAATCAGCTGTACCGGCCTCATACCCATCATGCTGCTGCTGCTGGGGCTCCTCCTCCTCATCGTCATCCTCATCACCATCATCCTCAGCTCCAACCGGGTGATACCACATAAAGGACCCGTCATGCATCTCCATGATCACCTCCATCTGCTTCAGGGACCTCTCCTTCACCGTCCTGCATTTATCACCACTCAAATACCTCATGACCTCGGGCCTGAGGACTCCATAAGACTGAGCCAGTCGGGTGATGAACATCCCACCATAAATCCTGTCACCTTCCCGCTCCCCAACTCCACCATGCATAAAGCTAGCAACCCAAAACGGGATGTTGCAGTAAACATCATTAGAGTAGATGGTGTACAGGTAGAAGAGATCAGAAGCTGTGACACGGTGGTGAGAGCTGTGACGCCCTGTCAAGCTGTAGGTGAGGCAACGATGAGTCAACCGAACCCTAGGATCCCTGATTTGGGATGCTACAGTGGTCGAGGTATACACCCCATCCCCAATAGTCTGCCAGAAAATAGAGCATCTAAAATCATTCTTCATCGACTCCCCATGCAACAACCTCTGCATGAACCCTGCCTGAATGGTATCATGCTGATCATATAACCCCAGTCTCCACCCAAACTCAGTAACAGAACACGTCCTTAGCTCACCCCCCAGCCTGAAATAGATCGTGGTACCGCCCACATCGGTCCTCGCTTCAGCCATGTCAAAATGAAAGGTGGCAAAGAACTCCCGTACCAACTCCTCATATACCGGCTCCTGAATCTTAAACAGTCTTTCCCACTGGGGGCCGGTAAACCCATCTGTCTGAAAACTTTGGAGAAAAGTCTGCTCAAGACCTACTCTCCTCAGAAAGCCCCAGTCAACCACTGCTCCATTCTCGACCTTGTGTAGTAGCAATTGTGCGTATTTGCTTGTAGCAGCATCGTTGTCAAAGATACCCCAACTGAGGACCGTATCCCCAAAGTTTTCTTGTTGAGATCGGGAAGAACTTCCTCGGCTGGGTCTTTGACGCTTACTCATTATCTGGAACAAAGCAGGAGGAATACAAGTGTTAATATGTGAATTAAAAGACTTGGTGGCGCATCAGACAGGTCTGACGCCGTCACGCTTTTATAGGTGACGCCGTCAGATTTGATCAGTGTTCAAATCCATAATTACGAGGGAAAAATCAATATTCAAACTTCAGGCTCAATAACCACACACCACTTTTTGCAGAAAAATGGGTGATTGGATCACAGGTTATGGTTCAAATTCGTGGCCTCCCTATTAGTGAATAGACCCAATTGATTGCCAATCATCAAATGCTTTAGTCTTTGTTAAATAACACTAATTAAAACACATTATGAGTTCTAAGCATGAATCAATCCTAGGGTTTCACAAGTTGGGGATTTTCGAAATTTACAAATCCTATGAGTAATTGAAGCGAAAAGAATGAGTAAAAATGACTTACCACGTGAAGATTGGAAGCGGGAATTGGCGAATTTGTCCTGGGAAAATCGGAGGTGGGGTTGGAGAGGATATGGTTTGTGGGGTTTGTGATGAAAGTGATGGAATTAAAGTTATTATTGCTGTGCAGACGGGGTGACGGCGTCAAGTGCAAATTCTGACGCCGTCAGATTAGCGTATTTTGCTACTTTGTGCCAGTTTACAAATGAGCCCCTCGTACTTTAAGAGAGCAGCTAGCCAGGGTCAATAATCCTAATAGCTAGTCTCGTTAACAAGTTCCTCCTGGGTCAAATGTTTTGTTACTGTCACGGGGTGTAGTAAAATGTTGAAAAGGGTCGGTTGACGTCTTATTCGGGTCCCAATTTCCATCAAGGCGAGTATTCAGGGAGTGAGAGGAACTTTCCCAGGGGGTTTTCAAAATGATGGTGCGCTTTAATTGAGTTCTTCTCACACCTGGCTTAAAGCCAAAAGACCGTTTCCTAGCTTCATAAAAGTTAGGGAGCGTGACAACCATGCTCCCCACGAAAATGCTGCGATCATGAGAGTTTTTCTCGCGAGAGGATCTAAATAAATAAGAGGGTTTTGACAGTGAAGGCTCGGGGAGGAGGGTTTTATCATCCCATTCGTTGTATGGTTCATTAGGGACCGGGAGTTCAAAGATCTTCTCGATCTTTTTGTGTGAGGCTTCTTCCCTAATTTTCTCTTTTATTCTCGAGATGAATTTTTCTGCTAGCTCCATGAACATATCTTGGGTGTTTTTCAAGTGAGTTTCTAATTCCTTGATACGTCTCTCTTGGTTGTTCACGAAAGTTAACATTATCCCTTCAAACTCATCTTGTCGTGAGAATTGGCGAAACGTATGTTTACCAATTGTGTTCACGCACTCATCGGGATTTTTATCAGCCGTAGGTATCTCAGCTTTCATTAAGCTCTCAACCTGCCTTTTTATGTTTGCGAACAGCTGTTCTTGGGTTGCATTTATGCAATTTAAAATCCCTCCTTCCGAGAATGTTGAGTCATCCCATTCTTCTTCTTCGTACTGTGCTAAGTCCTCAATGACTTCCCAGCACTTATCGACACTGAGCCTGCTCAATCTCCCATTGGCGGCGTAATCTATGGCTCTTCTAGTTTGATGATCGACACCATCATAGAAGATTTGGATTTGTAGCCAAGGATCCATGCCATGGTGAGGGACTTTTTGGAGTAAGTCCTTGAATCGAGTCCATGCCTCGTAGAGAGTTTCGCCTTGACGTTGTTGGAACATCAAGATATCATTCCTTAGCTTGGTAGTTCTTCCCGGTGGGAAAAACTGAGCAAGGAAACGAGTGGTGAGATCATCCCAAGAGGTAATGGATCCTGCGGGTTGACGTTCTAGCCACTGACTAGCTTGGTCCCGCAAAGAGAATTGGAAGAGACGCAATCGGGTCGTCTCTCGAGTGGCAACATCAAGGTCTATAGAATCAACGATTTTAAGAAAGTCCTTGAGATGTTGATTAGGATCTTCAGAACGAAGTCCATGGAATGCGCATCCGCTTTGCACCAACCGGATGGTGTCGGATCGCAAGGGTGTGATATTGGCTCCTTGAGTGAGCTCAATGGTATTTCGATAGCCATGGTGGCTAGGACGGGAATACTCTCCTAAAGTACGGGCTCTAGGAGGTGGTGGTGGTTGTTGTGGTGGTGGGTTGTGTGGGTTAAGGATATTACCATCTTCCATGATGTCGGACGGTAATGGTTACGAACAAAGACACGAAGAAAATAGATAGACTAAAGAAAACCTAGAAAAATAAAATAAAAATCTCACTAGAAAGGAATCTAGTGAGTAGACCTAATAGAAATAAAAATTCAACCTAAACAATAACTATTCCCCGGCAGCGGCGCCAAAAACTTGATGCGTGGGTTTTGCAACCTTACAACAGGTTTTACCTCTCGAGGGATCTCAAGAGGCTTACAACCCCACCAGGCAGTGTACCTGACCGATGTAGTATAGTGTAGTGGTAAGTACGGGGGATTGATCGTTCTCCACAGGGAATAGTGTTCGTTAGGTGTGAAAGGCTACTCTAATTAGGTCTAAGGGTTGAGGAAGATTCTTTTTATGTTTTTATAATTTTATGAAAGCAAGTAAAATCTCGGGTTTTGAAGGAGTGGGCGGAATTAGTTGCTAGTCAACTAACCCAAATTACTACAAATGCAAATAAAATAAAATAACAAAAATGAAAAGTGGTGAGAAACTTATGTGTAGAGAAATGTGTTTACTTAGATTTCCTTACTCCCTAACTATCTTTTACCGGTTAATTAGTGTGTATTAGTCGCGTGGATGACGGGTGTATTCCTTAATACCATTCGTGGGGTGGCGTACTTACTTCCCCAAACTCTACAAGCTCCTACTTCACTCCTATGTCGAGCCGGCTAGGAAGCTCCTAACATGGGATCACTAGAATTCGCTTGTGCATTAAATACAACCATAAAAACCTTTAGTACGCGTTTGGTTCATGTTTCTTAAGACGTTCAAGCAAGTTACCGAATAGGAAGTTAGCCAGTTTTCTTAAGCCTAACATAGATAAACAATCATCCAATACAACTAACAACACACTAACAACCAATAATCAATAGCTAGGTTTCATTAGATCTAAGCAAACACAAGATAAAATTAGCCTAACATGTTAAACAAAAGACAAGCATAAGATAGAATCAAACAACACATAGACATATTGAATGATTAATTGATAACTTATCTTTCAATGAAACATGGAAGATCTCAGGGCAAAAAGCCCTGAAAAAGTAGCTAAAATCGTCTTAGGGTTTTATCCCAAAATTCCACACACTAAGCTCTCCCTTAATGACAAAAAATTAGAAAACTATATATAGACTTTGACATCTGACGGCGTCACCTTATGCATTGTGACGCCGTCACCTCGCCGCTTTTAGGGTTCCCGGATGACCATCTTGACGCCGTCCCTCTTTAGCTCTTCAAAAATCCATTCTGGCTTATCAAGGCTTGACGCCGTCGGATCCTAAACGTGACGCCGTCCCCTTATGATTTAAGCCGTGACGCCCTTGATTTAGTTAAAGCGTGACGCCGTCAGAATTCTTATGCAAACTCACTGGCCCGTCATGAGTAAATTTCACATCCAACTTTTCTTGCCAAGGCATGACGCCGTCTGGAGTTAATGTTGACGCCGTCAAAGGTGACTTTCAGCACAATTTTGAGACTTTGCCGTTTTCTTCACTTTTATGCTCCAAAAACGTCCAAAATGCCTCCTTTTCCAGATTTCTCCTCAAAAGTACCTAAAATGACAAAAGGAACGATTTAGGGCAATATTTGATCAAATAAATACGATTTCGGGCTTAAATGACCCCTTAAAAGCGGTACACTTTTCGCCTCATCAGCTTACAACATAATGAAAGTTAGTAACATTATGATCATTATGAAAAGAGTGATTAATGTGTGTTTCTACATGGTTTACTACTGATCTAAATGTATGCAAATGGTAGAGAGAATGTGTGTTCTTGTAGGATAAACAATGGGTAAACAATGGGCTACTATTTATAGGAAAACAGTTCATACAAGCCACGGATTTGGCGGACCCAAATCCTGGGGTCCGTCCCCTTTGCTGTTTGGTTCCGCCGGGACATGACAGCTAGATCTTAACATATCTTACCAAATCTTGCCAAGATCTTACACAATCCAATTCTTTGCTTAAAGATCTTTCCAAAATATTTACTAAATTTACAAGATATCATAAAGATATCCAAATGATGTATGCAATGATGTCATGAACATATTTCCATTTTAAGAATTAAAATGTAAATAATGTAAATGTGTATATGTATGTCCTATGTATATGCTAGCTTAACTAATATATGTTTACCAATATGTATCATGTTAGTTTGACAGCTAAAGTGTACTTATCCTATTAATCTTAGGAAACATGATGTACAAGTAAAAGTACTTGTATATGCAAAATGTGAAATGAGGTTCTAAGTAGAATGGTTAGTCTTTTTAAAATACTTAATGACCTAGCTATATTTTAAACATTCTAAATGGTTTGTTAAGGGTTTGATCATAATGTCACATAACAAACATGTACGAACCTGTGTTGTATCATACGAGGACTCGAGAGGTGTTGAATGTATGTTGAGACAAGATATGATTACAAGTAACTTGTACATTTTACGTTATGTATCAAGTTACATGTTTGTCATCAATCAAAACAAACGAGACTGCTTGCACTAACATAACGTTTGGACTTTTTGGAAAGAATGCCCCTGAGGTTGCACTGTTGTTGCAAATTCGCGATTTTGGATAACGAGCGTTAAACCTCCCCGTTAGTGGCCATGTGAAATGACTAATTTACCCTATTTATCTTCAATAATTACTATTCACCTCATTTGTACCTTTCCCACCAAGCACAAACACAAGTTCTGAAACACAAATTCACAAAGATTTGATTATACTTCTTCAAACGAAATGGACAAATCCGATACCTGCAACAAACAACCCCTCCGTCCTGCAAAAAACAAACAACACACCACCAAAGCCGTCACACAAACCCGACCATGGAAAGCCTAGTTTCATCAGACAGCCCTGAAAAGTCGGTTAGGATAATACCCGGTCTTGCCGGTATTGTTCAAATGGCGAAGCATCGTAAACTAGCAGATATTAGGGAAGGTGGGCAGGAGTGTGTAATTCGGCACAAGAGTATATTAGAAAAGTTTTTAAGGATGTCGGTGAGGATGAGGATTTTACGCGTGGGCCGTGGGTTAGCGCCGTTGAGTTTTTGAATACTAATGGGGGGGACGTATGTGGGTGTTTGGGAGATGTCAAGCAATTTATCAAGAATGGGAAACTCAAGCAGGTTGTTGCAGTATGCAAGTATTGTACTCCGAATGTGCTGGGTGATCTCACAGTAACACTTAAAGACCTTTCTGGTACAATTCGTCACAAAGTCCTTACAGAGGGTGGTTATGGAAAGGCTATTGATGTAGGAGTTGCCACTTCAACATGTTTCTGTGTTTTCTCCTAAACAATCATATCATTATCTTAACATTACAATGAGAAATGTGGTTAATGTTTTCCATAAGGATACAATTCCTGGAAACGACAGTGGTGTAGGTGGTAGAGGAAGTGATGGTGGTACAACTGATTTGCCTGCAATTGATGGACATGTTATTGAAGAACAAGAAGCAATAACACAACCATTTGAACAGGAACAACAAATGATATTAGACGAAGAAGCATTGACACAAACACTAGAAGAATAAGCAATGGCTAAACAAGAGTGGGAGGAAGAATTAGGAACGAGGGGAAGAGGAAAGGTTTTTGTTGGAATTTGGCTTTGTATTTGATTCAGAATCAGATTAACTTGTAACTTAAATATATGTTTGTTTTTTAATAATGAAAGTGAAACTAGTATCCGCAAATGCTGACACTGAATCTGTATAAGTTGACTTTTATAAGTCAAAGTAATATTGCATATGCAAAATGCAGTTCCACGCATAAGTATATTGTGTTTAATAGTTGCATGCCACAAATTCAAACAACTTGAATGTCTTAAACATCAATTACCAAATCATAAAAAAATATAAAAACATACAACCATTCACAAATGGCACAGTATGTCAGTTTGGTTACATAGTCATTCATCTTTTAGTCTATGTTGACTTTTAAAAGTCAAACCAGGTAAATCCAAACAACCCCTAAACTGCAAATGCAACTGTAACCAAAAGTGGAAACATCAAAATCAAAATTATCAACTAAATTTACTTCAATTCATAACCAATTCCACAATCTGCAACCAAAATTTCACAAAATAAAAAATGGTGGGAACTAGCACAACCACTTCAACAAAACACAACCAAAGAAGAAATCACATCTAATCATCCATTGTTACTACAACAAACTGATGAAAACATATAGATTTGAGATTCATATATGCTTTAACTACATAAACATAGTAAAAACAAAACTTAAGGAATTTAATCGGAATGGTATGCCAAATGAAAATTATCTTAAGAGAATTGTTTCTGAACATTCATCTTCACTGTCAATTTCAGTTTCATCAGGTTCTTGTTTTGCTAATTTTCTAAGTGCGTCCACCTCTTTCCAATGGTTCTTAGCCACTTCAGCATGTCTTTTTAACCTCGCTTCTCTTTCATTTTCCTCCTTCCAAATGTTTTGCTCCAAATCTTCTAGTTCATAATAGGAAAATTCATCATAAGGGCACAGGGGGGTTTTTGCATGCTCAACAGCTTTAACTTGGGGTTGTTTTTCTTGGTTAAATACGACTCGTTTATCTTCTTTATGTTGTTTCCTGTAATGTTGAATGAATTATAGTTCATGGATATAGAAACATAGAAACATTGAAAGATAAATGAAACTGTCTATGATACTTGAGTTGATATGCTTGATTGTTTTCGAGAACTACATCATCTCTTCCTCTTTTGTTTACAGACGACATACTCAAATACAAATGAGATTAATATTTCGTTAAGAAGATTGATCGTGTGGTATGTAGCAACATGTTTAGAGAACAAATATATACACAAAAAATGGGGAAATTGAAGAGACAATATTAAATTTTAGAAGCATTATTGGTTTAAGTGTTAAATTAATAATTGTGATCATATTTGTAACAATAAAAACAGTCAAAGAAGAAATCACATCTAATCACCTATTGTTTCTTACTAAACTGATGAAAACATATAGATTTGAAATTCACAGATGTTCTAAAAACATATTACACAAACATAGTTAAAACTAAAATTAATACAACCGTATCACAGATAGAACAACTTTCATGGTTTTTTGGCGTGTTCCTCCATGAGTTGGACGATATAGTTGTTAATTGATGTCCACATGTGGCGCGCTTCTTCCTTAAAAACGCATAGCTCCTTACGACCCTGAAATGTATTTTTGCAACATTGACAGTTAGATGCGTGTAGTGCCGGCATTGGTCGAAGTGGTGGTTCAAGGTTAGCGGAGTGATACCATTCTTGAGAGCCTTATACTTTCAATGGGTAACGGACCGTATGGTTGTGACTGTTTGTTACTGAGTTTCTGGATTGTGCATCCAGGGTGAGCTGAGAGTTTGGATGGGTTTGATGAACAAGGTTGATGTTATGAGATGGGTAAGTTTGTGTGAAACTGTGAGAAGTAAATAAGTTGATGAGATGAGATGGGTTTGTGTGTAATTGTGAGAAGTTAATACTCCTTTACCTCACACAATGAAAGTCAAACGGGTGTATTTCAAAGCATATCAAAATTAATTGACACTATATTACTTATTGACTACATATCAAAGTAGACTCACACTACACAAAAGTTGCCATGAGTTATTTTCAAACTAGGTTAGAAAGAATCTGTGTTACTCTTGAAGTAAATTCTCCTACCAACTTGTATAGTGAAGCAAATACTCCTTCCAACTTATCTTCCAACATAGATATGTCGTACCCTTCAACTACAAAAATGAAGAGAAACAATATGGCTGGTAATGATACAGACGTAGGGGTGATGGATGACATCAGTGAATCAAGTAAAATGACATGCATTGGCTGTTATTTGCAAGATCAAAATAAGGATGGTTTAACTTTTGATGCAAGGCCTAAACCTAATAGAGAAAGTATGTGGTATTCCTGCTGAAGGCATGGTTACAGAGGCAGAAGTGTTGTTGCAGCTGGTAGAGGTGGTGGTGCAGTAGCTATAGGTGGTGGTTTTGTAGGCTTAGGTATTAAAAGTAGAAACATAACTAGAGGGGGTGGTGCAGTGGGTAGTGGAGATGGTAGTGGGATAAGAACACCACCTGAGTGAAGAAGAAGAAAGTGTAGGAGCAAGTCAAGCAAAAAGAAGCCAAGAAACTTCATTCAAAATAACAAAGAAGACTGCATGTAGGTTCAGTCCATGATTATTTAACGGGTGTGATACTGGATTTTGATGAATGTGTGTTACTGTTTATGTTGGTTTTATGAGATAAATAAAATGCTTATTCCATGGTTGATCATTTATTTTTAAAATTTGCATACAAAAACCGACTTTGTAGAATTCTTTACTTTTATGGCAAGCCAAATTAAATCGCATTCAACACACTTATCCATCCTATGAAATGCTGATACAACCAACAAGTATGCAGATAATCTGATATGCAATGAATAGGAAAAATAGCAAATTTAACCAAACCAAGTTGCATTACTAATAGGATACAAAAGATAAGAACTGCTACAACAACTGCCATCCAAAGACATAATTAATTAAACAACCAAATACAACCATATCAAAAGTTAGGAGGAAATGTTTCATTGTTTTTTTACTCGTTCCTTCATGAGCTCCACGAGATAATTGTAAATGCTTGTCCACATGAAGCACGCCTCTTCCTTAAACACACGTATTTCCTCACCAAGCTAAAATGTATTTTGGCAACACTAACAATAAGAGAAATGTGGTTTTGGCGTTGGTGAATGTGGTGGTTCAGGGAGTATTTAACGGGTGTGATACTAGCGAGAAGAGCCTTATATGGTTCTTTTGATACCATAAGGGTGTGTTTTTTATTTTGTGGATTATGCATAAGGGTGTGTTTTTTAGTTTGAGGATTGTACATCCATGGTGACTAAATTTGATGAGCAAGGTTTATGAGATGAGAGTTATAGATGTAGGTGTGGTGTGGTGAGTATAAAAGGAGAGACCATTGAACAGTCAATGGGAAGATTTGTGTGAATGTGTGTGAGAAGTTAATGATGCCATTATAAAGTTTCTAAGTGAATGGGCAGGTTTTGGTATATTTTGACTTTTAAAAGTCAAAATGGGTAAATCCAAACACCTCATATACTGCATATTCAAACAGAAGCAAAATGAGTAACCAAACTGGTTTTGTAATATTTTTGGAATGAACAGAGTGTTCATTTTGTGATCACATGAGTATTTGGTATCTGTTGACTTTTAAAAGTCAAAATGGATAAATCCAAACACCCCCTAAACTGCATATGCAAATGCACATGCAAAATGCAAATACCGCATTCAAAGACCAGTTAAATTAAGAATATACAAGCAAAGGATGTCATAAAAGATCAAATATACAATTACATAAACATGTCTTAAATTGCTTAACTAAAAATGTCTTAAAATATCGAATTACATACAAAAGGACAACACAAAACAAGAACCATTATCCTGCATTTAGTTTCTCTTTTGGAATGCAATGAACGACACTTAGAACCTCTTTTGAGAGTTGATTCTTTCAACTTTTCTCTTAGGCCAAGGACGCAACCGGTTACACTAAGAGGCCTTACCTTCCTCTGCTCACTGGTACCCTCATCTGGCCTTATCTTCCTCTGTTTACCATCAACTTCCTTCATCTGCTTACTGTTACCCTCAGTTGGCCTTCCCTTCCTCTGCTTACTAGTACCATCATCTGATGACACTGATAGAGTGTCATCATCAGTGCTGAAATTACCAAAGGATACAATATCACCATCTGATGACACAAAAAGAGTGTCATCATCAGATATATTGATAACTTCAGTTGACTTGCCATTGGAATTGATAACTAAAATTATACAACAAAGACAAACTGTAATGCAAACTGTAATATTCACTTCCAAAAACAGTATTTAAATCAATAACATCTATAAAGTAGAAAGACATTCCAAACACCATTTTAAAAGCTTGGATATATTTACCTTATAGCATTTCCTTCTTTCTACTAATAAACAGCTTATCAAGAAGATCTACAATTATTTTTGCCTTTCCATTGTCGTCTATAAAGATAGCCAAATTGAAATAAATAATACTATTTGCCTTTCCAAACACCCTTTTAAGGCTTGAATACTTTTACCTTTATTACCTATCATTTCATTCCTTGTCCTGATAAACAGCTCATCAAGAAACTCATATAGATTTTCCTCTGTGATTGTTTTGTATGGCCTATATCTTGCTTTGAACTGTCCCAATAATTCATCATTAAAGTTATTGCCCATGTTACACCATACTTCTGCATCATCCAAACTTTCAATCACTGTTTGCCTAACCTTGTATATGATATCTGCAAAGATTTTTCAAGATAGCCAAACTGTAATACATACTCCAAAAATAGTATTTACATTTACATCATAAGAGGTTGAATAAATTAACCTTTCAGGATTTTTGCCCTGCAAAACACATCTTCAAGTTTTTCGATCCTGTTTTCTATACGAGCACAAATGCTATCCATATTTTCCTTGTCATGTATAAAGATAGTCAACAAGACTAGATGTGATCACTTATACATAATAAAGCATGAATAGACTTATTAACCATTCACCAAGACTAGATGTGATCACTTAACACAAGCAACTGCACACTACTGTTAACCATTCACTTAATGCTCAACAAGACTAGATATACTCATGGAGAAAGAATTTACTTGAAGGCATTACACTAGATAATAAATGATTACCAGTGCATCACCAACAAACACTAAACAAGCATATACACACACCGAACAACCACTTTTTGGCATCACTCACAATCAATACTAGCCCATGAATAGTTCCAACATATGACTACATTTTCTTATACTCTGAAATATGCCAAACCTATATGCAGTTTCATCCTCACACATAAGAAAACAAAGCAAAGTAGATACAGGGACACCCTCCCAAAACCATAATGCATAAAAACACATTAGTACAACATTCTACAATTACCAAAATCAAACTAAGCCAATTTAAAGCCATAAAGGAACTAAAAAACATATACTTACCAACATCCGAAACTCGTTGCATACTTCTACTACCAATAGGGCTTCCCCTCTTCTGTTGTGGTGTGGGTGTACTCTGGTTAGGGGATGAAACCGAAGGCGCAGATAGTAGACCATTTTTTCTAGGCCTCCCTCCCTCTCTGTTTTTCTTTACCACAACCGCATTCCTGCTTCCAGTTCCACCACCATCCATGTTAAAAAATTAGTGTTTGTGCAGGATAAACAAGCAATTAGATTTTGTGTTTGTGTGTGTTAGACGAATAGACAATGTGTTTATGTTTGTGAAAGTTTTATCGCAAATTTTGTCCCTCAAGGATTGGAAAGGTACAAACGAGGTGGATAGAAATTTTGAAGATAAGGAGGGTAAATCAATCATTTTACGTGGCCACTAAT
Source organism: Artemisia tridentata subsp. tridentata (assembly GCA_021014915.2). Lineage (NCBI taxonomy): Eukaryota > Viridiplantae > Streptophyta > Magnoliopsida > Asterales > Asteraceae > Artemisia > Artemisia tridentata. The sequence goes on from CP139505.1 coordinate 155,140,998, forward strand.
AGAGAAATTTAACGCTCGTTAGCCAAAATCGCGAATTTGCAATAACAGTGCAACCTCAGGGGCATTCTTCGCAAAAAGTTCAAACGTTAAGTACACAACTCGCGCAATTTTTTTAGGCGCAATTTTTTAGGGGCATTTTTCACAAAAATGACAAACGTTAGGGACATAATTTGCGGTTTACCCTTTTATTAAATAACAGTTATAAATAAGTGTTTTTCCTATTCTACCCTCAAGTAACTATTTAACCTTAAGTATTTTTTTTGAAAAGTCAACACTGCTTTAAATAAGAAGGCAAAAAGGATATTTCATTTGATCAATACTTCATTAAATACATTTATCATAATTTGTAATTTTTCTGTTGTGGGACAATAAAAATTGGACGAAGGGAGTATTCAATAATCTAATCCATGACTTTATGACATGATCAAACTTTGATTGCTTTCTTTGTAGGACCTTGGCACCATATTATGTCTTGAAAGTCCACATGCCAAACATATAATTAAATGTTTAAGAAATATCAAATCATATGAAAAACAAGTAACAATCTTAGATATACTCTGATTATAATTTCCTGAAAATTGTATCCTTTGATAAAACATGGACCTTTTGATGAAATCAAAAATGTTTCACAAAGGTGTGGTTATCTTTGCATATTCACCTTATGACCGGTTTAGAATGTGATAGTTTCAAAATTGAGACTCCATATCTCGTACTAAACAAAAACTCACAAAATGAGAACTATAAAATTACTGATGTACTCCGCATTCCTTTCACTACTATACTTCACAACCAATATTTTTCTTTCACGACTACTTATAAGTTGAAAGTTTAACTCAATAAACATTCATTCATTTTATACACAAAATAGCTAACCGCAATTTTACAACTACAATTATTTGTCATTTTAAATTTTCGCCGCTATGAAAACTTACTCGCCTATGCATATAAAGAAAAAGGGGTTTTTACACGTTTATCTAAAAACTTACAAAATGAGTAAAGTGATATTACGTTATTACCCATACTCCGCAATTTACTTACTTAGATTACTTGAACAAGTTCTATTCCATCCATACAAAGTTGACAATCGCATTTTTAACGCATACACGAATTAAGTATGGACAAAATTAATGTTCCAACTAATATCTATGCATTCTAGAATTGAATATAGATGAATTAAAAGGTTTTTTTCTTGCATGTACTAATTATTGGTTTAATGTCATTTTAAATTTTCGCCGCTATGAAAACTTACTCGCCTATGCATATAAAGAAAAAACACGTTTATCTAAAAACTTACAAAATGAGTAAAGTGATATTACGTTATTACCCATACTCCGCAATTTACTTACTTAGATTACTTGAACAAGTTCTATTCCATCCATACAAAGTTGACAATCGCATTTTTAACGCATACACGAATTAAGTATGGACAAAATTAATGTTCCAACTAATATCTATGCATTCTAGAATTGAATATAGATGAATTAAAAGGTTTTTTTCTTGCATGTACTAATTTTTGGTTTAATGTTAATGTTTTACAAGTTTATAACATATTAAAAGACATGTATTGCCAGGGGCGGAACACGTTACATAGTAGTTGGGGGGGGGGGGGGGGTGTTAGTGTAATTTTTTTATTTTTTTTTTATAACCATTTTATTAAAGTACACCTCACTACAAAATCAAATTGCCCACATCTTAATGTCAAACAATGTAAAAACCTCATATCTTCATTTTAATCTTAAAAAATATAACTTTTTAGTGTTAAAAATTTTTTTTATGACCTTTTTATTAAAGTGCATCACGAATTTTATCAAAAAAAATTTTTTTGCCCCCCATCCTTTAAAATCTTGGGTCCGACTATCGTATACAAAACAATTCACCACAATTTTACAATTATAATTACTTACCATTATAAATTCCTACCATTATACGCAAGTACTCGTCTATAATTACATCAAACCAACCCATCTCTATTCAGTTTTTAGTCAATAAATTATAATAATATTGATTATAGTAATAACAACTAACAAAGAAATACACATAAATATGACCATCAAAATCGATCAATAATTTAAGGGACTTTTGTTTCGCAAAATGTTTTTGATGTCAAAGAAATTGTAACGTAATATGAATGAATAATAATATAAATAAGTTGTAGTTTGTCAATATATATATACTAGCTGAGTACCCGTGCTTAGCGGCAGCGATGTCTAGTTTTCGTTATAGTTTTGGCGACGAACAACTTTCCTTCGAAAAACTTTTTGTAGTGTTACATAATCTTTTTGTGAAAGCATGGTTGCCCAAGGCGGCAATTATACTTTTCAACGAAATTTGATAGCGTTGATTTGTTTGCGGAGCAAGTGTTAACAATGTTTTGTTTGATAGTATTTTATGCTAAAATGAAAAATATTTTTTTTAGTTTACGTTAAAGCATGTATTACTGTGGTTTATAAATAAGTTTAAAACTTTCAGAAGAGCTGTATAAATTTGTAAAATATAGTGAATAGTTGTTTTGATCATTAATAGAATGAAAATGTTTAATAGTTTGAATACGTTTAAACTTTATTTTAATTTCTTTTCTTTTTTTTCTCCTTTTAAAAATGTTAGATTTTTTGAACGGCGGCAATTTATGAATAAGTTATGTGAAATTATAACCTTATGAAATATTAATTTTATAAACTATAAAGCGTATGATAATTATGTTTGAATTTAACTTTTACCAAGTTTACCTCACGCGTATACTTAGTTTGTTTAAAAACAATACTCGCAGCGATGTTAATCATCATTTGATCGTATAATTTTAAATTTTCAAAATCTATCAAATTTATCATGATGGCTCAATGTGATATCGTCAGGTGTCTTCACGTATGAGCTTTTCTCATATTCCTAAATACACATCTAATTAGATAATATTTGCATTTTTCTTTAACGACAAATCTCATTGTGGAGAATATGAAAATTAAGAGAGATGATATGCATACCAAAACAAATAATGTGCACACCAAGTAATCACATTAATAATGCACATGATACAACAATACATATATCCACATCATTTATTATGATGTGCATATTAGCTCCCGAAATTAACAGCAAACCATGAAAAGAATTAAAATTATAATAAATGTTAATTTGGCTTCATATGATAAAATTTTGCGAAAATTATTGTGCTAAATATATACACTCGTATATGTCTAGCAGTAGCCAAACATTTCTCATTATTCAAAATTGGACATAGATCTCGTGTAAAAAAAAGGTCCGGGTGTGCACGTGGCATAATAATAGTGGTCGAAAAAGTATAAAAAAAAAAAAAAGATCTCGAAAAAAAGATCTCGCGTAGAATTATACCAAGGGTTACGCGGGATTGAAAAAAACCAAAATATATTCGTTAAATAACATCTCGTGTATTTTTGTCTAAGGGGTTACACGAAATTAAACTTCTTAAATTTAAAACTTTTTAATAATTACAAAAATCACCCTTTAACTTTTTAATAATTACAATTTTTTTATATAACAAACTTTATTCGTCAAATATTTAGTAAATATCTATCGAATTCTTTAATGAAAAAAATATCGTTGCGAAGAACTCTAAATTATATCAAACTTCAACATTTTTTATAAAATCGTACGTACGTCAAAAGCATATTAATATTAAGCTTGTTTTGTTCGTAATTTAAAGCTCTTCACAACAATATTTTTTTCATTAAAAAATTCGATTGATATTTACTAAATATTTGACGAATAAATTTTATTATATAAAAAAATTGCAAATTATTAAAAAGTTAAAAGGACAGTATTTGTAATTATTAAAAAGTTTTAAATTATTAAAAAGTTGAATCTCGTGTAACCCCGTTACACAAAAATACACGAGATGTTATTTAATGAATATATTTTGCTTTTTTCCAATCCCGTGTAACCACGGATATAATTCTACGCGAGATCATTTTTTTTTTACCACTAATATTATGCCACGTAATCACGTGAACACCCGGACCTTTTTTTACACAAGATCTATGTCCAATTTTGAATAATGGGAAGAGTTTGATTACTCCTAAACATATACTCCCTCCGTCTCAATTTAATTGTCCATATTTCTTTTTATGGATGTCTCAAATTAATTGTCCACTTTTCTTATTTAGTAAAAACTAAAGAATCTATTAAAGGAATATTTCATTTTAGTGGTTAAAAATTAAAGTAGCCCCACTTTTATTAAACTTTATGTTTTCTCTCTCCTGACAAATAAATTAAGACGGAGGGAGTACTATTTTAGCTAAAATTTTGATGATATTGCTTGGAAAAATCTAAATAAAAAACATACCGTATATTCTAACTTTTAAGTCTTTCGAGATTCACGTGTAATAGCTTTTATTTCTTTGACTTATTTTATTTCGTGTTTTGTGTCACCACCTCAATATTTTGTTCAAAAAACTTTCAAATTTCAAAAAGTTTGAACAGGTTTTAATCCAACAAAATTTTTAAAAAAATATCAAACGTTTATTTATCTTTCAAAAAAAAAACAACATATTTGTAAAAAAAAAAAAGAACTTAGATTCATATAAAAGAACTCAAAAAGAAAACGATACTTAAAAAAACCATTTTTCCTCCCAAAAAGTACTCCAAAAACCCCAAATTTTTTTTCTTAAAAAAACCGTAAAAAAATCAAATTTATAATAAAAACTTTGAAAAATAAACTCAAGAAAATCATATTTATAAAAAGAACTAAAAAAAATATATTTATTAAAACTTAAAGAAAATAACTACACACGAAAATCTAAAGTAGTCAATTTTAAGAAAATCTTTTAAAAAATCCGATTTATAAAAACGTTGATATTCAGATTTATAAAAAAAAAACCAAAAAAAGAAAAAAGATTTATTAAGAACATAAAATTTAACATCTATAAACTACTATTAACCAAAAAAAAAAGGGACATAAAAAAAATAAAAAGAAAAAAGATTTATAAACTACTACTTCTATTAACATA